>CM060902.1:432874432-433474432 GCA_030737815.1 Allium fistulosum | reverse complement strand
AACTCAAACAGAAGAGTGGTTTAAATAAGTTGAGAAATGGTTATTGAATGAATTAACTTGGATTGTTTCCGAGCTAAATAAAATTCAATTTTTGGAAGTTGGAGATGAATTGAATTTAAGTAAAAATTTAATTATTAGAAATTAAAAATCTGAATGAAAGTGTGGAATAAGTATTTATATTTGAAATGAAGTAGTAAATTGAAGTAAGTTGGGATTCATATGAAATGGGAGTTCAATTTGAATATATACACTTCAGTGGTGAAGTAGTAAATAAAATATAAGAAAAATTGTATTGGACTTAAGAATTGAAGAATGAAATTCTTAAGAAAATTGGTATTGGAAATATACTTAGTAATTTTGGAATGAAAAAAATTGTAACAACCCGCATTTATACGATAATATATTTAAATATTTTACTTAAATATGACATCGTCTATTCGTATTTAAAATCCTAAATATGAATTTTTATCGTGTTCGAATCCGTTGTTCTAATGGATTCAAATCGTGTTTTAAATATCACCAAGGTGTTTAATAAACATGGTTAAAAGTATTCGGGCTTTATAAATTTTAAAAATCTTGGTCCATGCTTGATCTGTTGCCGTGATAAGTGATAACCCATCCCCTTCATCCATTCGAAAACCCTAAGCCCAAAATCGAAGAAAACATTAAAAATGGCGGTCTCGTATCTTCATCCCCCCTGGCGATTTAGGGTTTCGAGACTTCGAATCGACGCCGCTTAAAAAGGGTTTGCCGCGCTCGTCTTCGCTTCGTATGCTAAAGCTTTGGCTTAACTTCGTTCGTCGTCCTCACCGCATCAGCAACGTCTTCGCTTCCATGGCAAAGGTGAGCGATTTATTGCTCACATCTAATTCACACAACCCTGTTGGTTTTCGTTCGTTTCTAGATAGCTTCGATTTGTTTGTTTTCGTTCGACTTTATCTGATGTTTGGTGGTTTCGAAGCTGACCAATTTAAATGGAATTGCCGAAGTATCGAGTTGTTTTGGTTGTTCCTTCGGCTTTAAATGATTTCGTGGTTGCCATGGTTTTGATGTTTTAATTGCTCGATTCTTTACTCTGAAATTGCCATGACTTCGACATTGTTTTGACTATCTCTTTGAACTGCCGTGACTTTGGCTTTGACAAAACTGTAAATTGGAAGAATTGCTTGACAGGGATGACTCCACGTATGTGCATATATACCATTGTGGGTGTATGCATATAGTGTGGAATCCACACTTGAGATTTCGTCTCTCTTGTAAAATTGTTGTAGTGCTACTGTCTCACTGTTTTGATTCCTAGTCTTTCGATTGTTTTTAATTAATTCGAGTAAACATTGGTTGTCTTGACAACCCGATGTCGAGGCTGCTGCTGTTTCCATTTTTGGGTCGCTTTATCATGTGTATTGTGATATGATACTCGGCTGTGTACTTGTACTCTATTACCATCTTTGTGATACCTGAACTGGTTTCAATTTATAGCTTCGGCTTTGATCATTTTGACTTATTTGTGTAGTCTTCATCTTGTTGCCAGTAGCATTCATGCTTACATTGTAGATGATCAGGTTTTCTAATAAAAAGTATACATAAGTTTGCGAATTTTCATGCTTTAGTTTATAGCCTGACATTTCTTAAAATCACATAGTACTATAAGTGGTATCTGATAGCCTGGCAGTGAATGCACTACATTTTATTATCCTTACAACTATCAAACTGTGAATATATATATATAAATAATTAGAATAGGATATAGTTGGTTGTGGCCTTGCAATGGGATTTGTTTACTTTGGATTTGTATGTCTTCTATGCCTTTGCTTGGAAAGTGGTCAAGCATCACCCATGTATTTGGGTTTAAATGCAGATTCTTTCTTTTGTGAATAGTAGCAACTTTTATTGCTTTTAACATTGATACGTCCTAGCCTAGCTTGAAAGTTGTCATATATATTTGCTTTAGCATTAAATGCATGCGTCCTTGCCTTGGCATGTCAACCTATGTTTTGTTTAGTTGCATTCCTCTGGTCTCTTCATTTTTGACACTGTTTTGTCGCTGAGGTTGCCCTTGTACATGCTTCACTGCATCATCTTCTACCTGTTGCACTTGCTATGATGTTCATATGTACTGCCCTTGTACATGCTTCACTGCATCATCTTCTACCTGTTGCACTTGCTATGATGTTCATATGTACTGCCCTTGTACATGCTTCACTGCATCATCTTCTACCTGTTGCATTTGTTGTCGTGGCACATCTCTGGTTCATGCCTGATTCACTGTTGTAGCTGTTGTATATAAGTTCTGACAAACTTTGGTCTTGACTTCATTTGTTCGTGTAGCCTGTATGATTCCAGTTTTACTTGAACTGTCGTTGTTGCAGTATAATGTGACAGGCTCGATCACTTGAGATTGCCTGCTTGGTAGCTTTTGTTGTTGTCCAGTTTGTACTTGCCTTGTTGAACTTGTACACGCATGTGCCTTGTTGCTGTGACATTCTAGATTGCATTATTGCTGCTACTTGAATTTGTAGTTGTTCAATTGCCTTCTGATTCACTTGACCATTTGTATACATACTTTCAAGTATGTATTCAGATGTATGTTCACTTTTGCATATCCATGTGTCATTTTCACTTGCATCTGTTCATCCTTGAGCACTTGCTGACCTGCTGCATTTTCATAGCAGTTTTACCCTTGTCCCGTGTGGTGACTTTATATTCCGTTGTGGCGAGGCAGTGCACGCGTGCGTGCACTGCAGTCACACCGAATTGACAGTTTTTAATCGATATCTCTTTTGTTCTTAATTCATCGACCTGTTGCGTAATTCGTAGGCTGTATTGGCGAGGCAGTACATGTTAGCGTGTACTACAGCCAATTAGCATTGATGTTTTTAAATTGACATTTCAATTGCTTAAACTGCTTTGGATTTCTGTTTTGTGGATTAACACTGTTTAGTGTTATATCTGCCGTTATCCAATTCTCGTATCGAGAGTTGGATATACGAGATTTCTGTGACTGTCATCTTTATTGAGATTGATTATTATTGCTTCTATGCGCTAATAACTGAGTTTGAATTAGACTGATCCGGGTATTATTTTCTTTTGAATGTAATACTCGGGTCAGACCGAGTATTTACAGGTTGTAGATTTTTAGCTTTGGGTTGCTGCTAGAGCTATGAAGACTTTTTATATCATTTGAAGTGGTCTTCGTCTTGTTGTAGAAGTCAGTGTGTCTGTTTTAAGATGATAATGTATTCATGTATATTAGTCGATAATGTACTTGTATATATAACTTCTGGAGTCGACAGTTGTAGTTGTATCATTTGTATTGTGTCAAATGTATTGTAACTGATATCAGTTATTGTATATATGAGACTTTTCGTTCCATCTTTATTCCGCATTTATGTTATCTGTGTTATTTTTATATCTATTGTTCTAAACTATTATAGCCACTGTGTAGTAGCTTTGAGTTTGTATCGGTATGTCGGGTTTCCTCTAAAAATGAAATGCAATGTTTTATTATCTGACATATCGGTGCTCGCACAAAGCAATTACATAGATGGTCGCTCCTCAACAGCCTTATTCTCCGTGCTAGTTGATAGCACTACACCGTAGTGTTCTTGGCTAGCGTGGGTATAGAGGTGGGGCATCACAGCTTGGTATCAGAGCCTGGGATTTAGGACAATTATAAAACATAACTTAGATGGAACATGTGTTACAACTATTTGTCGATGTTTATCTCTCATCTTTACATATGATTATTTTTGACAGTTAGGTAAGAATTCCTAATGCTTATTCTTGTGTTTTCGGCTTTGAATTGATTTAGCCGATGTTGATATTGTTTTAATTTGGCAAATTAAAGCCATTTTGACTTTTGGGCTTTGTTCCACTTTTGTTCTATGCTATGAGTGTCATTGTGTACCTGTTACACTTTGATGAAAAATAGCTGGACCAGTTGCAAATTGAGTGATTTTGATTTCTCATTCACATCTAGTTTGAATCTCAGCGATTTTGAACTTGATATTTTGTGTTTTCCTCATCTGGATTTCCCTTCGACTTCGGTCACTTTGTTTTTGAGAAATTGCTAATTTCTTGATTCTCAAGACTCTGATTTTGTTTGCCGTTGGTTTCTTTGATAATGATGATTGATTCATTTTGTACTCGACTGCGGCTATTAATTGTTGACTTCGACGTTGACTTGATTCTTACTTTTGTTGAAGTCATTTATGCATTTCTGCTCGATTTGCTTTGTTTTTCCAGTTGATAATCGATTCTTCTTTTCTAATTAGTTGTTATCACCTTTGTCGATTTTGATAACTTCTATTTCTGGAATTTTTGGGTATTCCTACTTTGATGAATTTGGAATCGAATTCTTTGGATTTTATTCACGTCTTCGAATGTGAAATTTTAGTGAACTGACTTGGTTTCCTAATTTAATCGATTCTTGATCATTTCCCCGATTTGTTGCTATCATTTATTAGCAACTTTGATGACATTTTCTTCGGGATTTTTGTGAACATACTTTCTGATGGATTCAGTATCGATTTCTCTGGATTCCATTCACATCTTCGTATGTGAATTCTTGTGATTGATTGTTTCTACAATCATTTTTGTGATTTGTCACTTTAAAAATATAAAGGTTTTCTATACTAGTAGTAAATATTAAAATCCCTTTTTCCAAACGATTTCAAAACTATTTTACTACAAAGTTCTTTTTCTTGAACCGTTTTCCAATCTATTAGTATATACAAGCCTTTATTTCACTCGTATGAGAAATTGAATTAAACGGCCTAGTAAAACAAGTGGTATGAAACGCTTGCGTTTACTTCGTCGGTTAGCTCTTGGACTTGTTCGATTGAACCCTTTTTGTGACAATTTCCTAGTGAAAATTTACAGCTTGTTCGTAAATATTTAAGTTAAGCAAGTGGTTATGGGACAAGAAGCTAAACTCATATATTTACTAGCTTGGTGTGATTGACACTTCCTTATGATCATGACGATCATTTTTGTGATTTAGACTAGCGATTGTGCGATGTCTCTTCGTCCGTGTGTCGGACTTGCCTTCGGGCCATCCGTGTGTTCGGAAAATTAAATGGATAGCTTTCCATCCGTGTGTTCGGAAAATTAAATGGATAGCTTTCCATCCGTTTGTTCGGAAAATTAAATAAATAGCTTTCCATCCGTGTGTTCGGAAAATTAAATGGATAGCTTCCCATCCGTGTGTTCGGAAAATTAAATAAATAGCTTTCCATCCGTGTGTTCGGAAAATTAAATGGATAGCTTCCCATCCGTGTGTTCGGAAAATTAAATAAATAGCTTTCCATCCGTGTGTTCGGAAAATTAAATGGATAGCTTCCCATCCGTGTGTTCGGAAAATTAAATAAATAGCTTCCCATCCGTGTGTTCGTAAAATTAAATGGATAGCTTCCATGAGATAGTTTCTCGTCCGTGTGCTCGGACTTCCTCCTTCTTTGTGTTTTCTGGATTTCGTGTGTAGATTTCTAGAATCTGTGTTTTCTGGATTTCGTGTGTAGATTTCTAGAATATGTGTTTTCTGGATTTCTTGTGATGATTTCTGGAATTTTGTGCTTCACCAATTTTCGTGATTTCTATTGATATGTTTATCAATTTTTGTGCATTGGTGAATTCATGTGTTATTGACTTGTTATGAATACAAGTTTAGGGTATGACATCCCTTTTTATCTTTGAGAAGATTCTTGTGACATTTTTGATGAATGAAAATTCATTTGGTATTATATTTTGATGCCAGTTATTTTGATGAGACTTTGACGTGTTAACATCGGTAACCGTCAATTTTGAAATGGATTTACAAGCGGTTCTCCCGCAATACTGATATTGCTAATTTAATCACGTGTTTTCAAAATTCTTTATTTTTAAAAGTTGTTTCAAAAATATAAATTAAAATTGTTTTCAAAAAAAAAAAAAAAATTTTACAGTTTACATTTTCAAAAGAACGAGGAAGCGATTTAAACGTTTCAGAAAAAGCGAGGACTATGACCCCTTTCTTTTACTGATTCGCTTAATTCCGGACTTGTCCGTTTGAGAATGTGAAATGTTATTTTTAAAACACACAATTCTGCACTTTCAAGAAAACGATAAAGAGATTTAAACGATTTAGCAAAAGTAAGGAGTATGAAACCATACTTTTACTACTTCGGTTAATTCCGGACTCGTTAATTGAATATTTATGACTTCTGATTATCGTTTTTGATAATCAGATGTTTGTGTTTCTGATTATCGTTTTTGATAATCAGATATTTGTGGAATTTGATTATCATTTGTGATAATTAAATATTTTCCAATTTAATTATCGTCTGAGATAATTAAATATTTTTTCGATTTGATAATCGAATATTTGTGATTTCTGATTATCGTTTTTGATAATCAGATATTTGTGAAATTTGATTATCGTTTGAGATAATTAAATATTTTTCGATTTGATAATCGAATCTTTGTGATTTCTGATTATCGTTTTTGATAATCAGATATTTGTGAAATTTGATTATCATTTGTGATAATTAAATATTTTCCAATTTAATTATCGTCTGAGATAATTAAATATTTTTCGATTTGATTAATCGAATGTTTGTGTTTCTGATTATCGTTTTTGATAATCAGATATTTGTGAAATTCGATTATCGTTTTAGATGATTGAATATTTGCGATTTTGAGATTCGAGCTTCGTCTTTTTCTCTGACGATTCAGGTGAGTAATTTGATTTACTCACATTCAATTCGTGCAGTACGTGATTTCTGCTCTGATTCCTTTCTTTCAATTGCTAGAACTCGATTGATTCTTGCTTTTGATAGTCGTCTGATTTTGATTCCTTGACCCCCTCGATGTTGATTCTTTTGATTTTAAGCAATCGAACCTTTTGATTTTTATCTGATACTTCCATAATTCTAATGCTTCCCTGCTGACCTTTGCTTTGCTTATGCATTCGACATTGCCATGCTCTTATGGTTGTTACCTTTTATCCCTTTATTCCTTATGATTGCGAGGACGCAATTTCTTTAAGGAGGGAAGTCTGTAACAACCCGCATTTATACGATAATATATTTAAATATTTTATTTAAATATGACATCGTCTATTCGTATTTAAAATCCTAAATATGAATTTTTATAGTGTTCGAATCCGTTGTTCTAATGGATTCAAATCGTGTTTTAAATATCACCAAGGTGTTTAATAAACATGGTTAAAAGTATTCGGGCTTTATAAATTTTAAAAATCTTGGCCCATGCTTGATCTGTTGCCGTGATAAGTGATAACCCATCCCCTTCATCCATTCGAAAACCCTAAGCCCAAAATCGAAGAAAACATTAAAAATGGCGGTCTCGTATCTTCATCCCCCCTGGCGATTTAGGGTTTCGAGACTTCGAATCGACGCCGCTTAAAAAGGGTTTGCCGCGCTCGTCTTCTCTTCGTATGCTAAAGCTTTGGCTTAACTTCGTTCGTCGTCCTCACCGCATCAGCAACGTCTTCGCTTCCATGGCAAAGGTGAGCGATTTATTGCTCACATCTAATTCACACAACCCTGTTGGTTTTCGTTCATTTCTAGATAGCTTCGATTTGTTTGTTTTCGTTTGACTTTATCTGATGTTTGGTGGTTTCGAAGCTGACCAATTTAAATGGAATTGCCGAAGTATCGAGTTGTTTTGGTTGTTCCTTCGGCTTTAAATGATTTCGTGGTTGCCATGGTTTTGATGTTTTAATTGCTCGATTCTTTACTCTGAAATTTCCATGACTTCGACATTGTTTTGACTATCTCTTTGAACTGCCGTGACTTTGGCTTTGACAAAACTGTAAATTGGAAGAATTGCTTGACAGGGATGACTCCACGTATGTGCATATATACCATTGTGGGTGTATGCATATAGTGTGGAATCCACACTTGAGATTTCGTCTCTCTTGTAAAATTGTTGTAGTGCTACTGTCTCACTGTTTTGATTCCTAGTCTTTCGATTGTTTTTAATTAATTCGAGTAAACATTGGTTGTCTTGACAACCCGATGTCGAGGCTGCTGCTGTTTCCATTTTTGGGTCACTTTATCATGTGTATTGTGATATGATACTCGGCTGTGTACTTGTACTCTATTACCATCTTTGTGATACCTGAACTGGTTTCAATTTATAGCTTCGGCTTTGATCATTTTGACTTATTTGTGTAGTCTTCATCTTGTTGCCAGTAGCATTCATGCTTACATTGTAGATGATCAGGTTTTCTAATAAAAAGTATACATAAGTTTGCGAATTTTCATGCTTTAGTTTATAGCCTGACATTTCTTAAAATCACATAGTACTATAAGTGGTATCTGATAGCCTGGCAGTGAATGCACTACATTTTATTATCCTTACAACTATCAAACTGTGAATATATATATATAAATAATTAGAATAGAATATAGTTGGTTGTGGCCTTGCAATGGGATTTGTTTACTTTGGATTTGTATGTCTTCTATGCCTTTGCTTGGAAAGTGGTCAAGCATCACCCATGTATTTGGGTTTAAATGCAGATTCTTTCTTTTGTGAATAGTAGCAACTTTTATTGCTTTTAACATTGATACGTCCTAGCCTAGCTTGAAAGTTGTCATATATATTTGCTTTAGCATTAAATGCATGCGTCCTTGCCTTGGCATGTCAACCTATGTTTTGTTTAGTTGCATTCCTCTGGTCTCTTCATTTTTGACACTGTTTTGTCGCTGAGGTTGCCCTTGTACATGCTTCACTGCATCATCTTCTACCTGTTGCACTTGCTATGATGTTCATATGTATTGCCCTTGTACATGCTTCACTGCATCATCTTCTACCTGTTGCACTTGCTATGATGTTCATATGTACTGCCCTTGTACATGCTTCACTGCATCATCTTCTACCTGTTGCATTTGTTGTCGTGGCACATCTCTGGTTCATGCCTGATTCACTGTTGTAGCTGCTGTATATAAGTTCTGACAAACTTTGGTCTTGACTTCATTTGTTCGTGTAGCCTGTATGATTCCAGTTTTACTTGAACTGTCGTTGTTGCAGTATAATGTGACAGGCTCGATCACTTGAGATTGCCTGCTTGGTAGCTTTTGTTGTTGTCCAGTTTGTACTTGCCTTGTTGAACTTGTACACGCATGTGCCTTGTTGCTGTGACATTCTAGATTGCATTATTGCTGCTACTTGAATTTGTAGTTGTTCAATTGCCTTCTGATTCACTTGACCATTTGTATACATACTTTCAAGTATGTATTCAGATGTATGTTCACTTTTGCATATCCATGTGTCATTTTCACTTGCATCTGTTCATCCTTGAGCACTTGCTGACCTGCTGCATTTTCGTAGCAGTTTTACCCTTGTCCCGTGTGGTGACTTTATATTCCGTTGTGGCGAGGCAGTGCACGCGTGCGTGCACTGCAGTCACACCGAATTGACAGTTTTTAATCGATATCTCTTTTGTTCTTAATTCATCGACCTGTTGCGTAATTCGTAGGCTGTATTGGCGAGGCAGTACACGTTAGCGTGTACTGCAGCCAATTAGCATTGATGTTTTTAAATTGACATTTCAATTGCTTAAACTGCTTTGGATTTCTGTTTTGTGGATTAACACTGTTTAGTGTTATATCTGCCGTTATCCAATTCTCGTATCGAGAGTTGGATATACGAGATTTCTGTGACTGTCATCTTTATTGAGATTGATTATTATTGCTTCTATGCGCTAATAACTGAGTTTGAATTAGACTGATCCGGGTATTATTTTCTTTTGAATGTAATACTCGGGTCAGACCGAGTATTTACAGGTTGTAGATTTTTAGCTTTGGGTTGCTGCTAGAGCTATGAAGACTTTTTATATCATTTGAAGTGGTCTTCGTCTTGTTGTAGAAGTCAGTGTGTCTGTTTTAAGATGATAATGTATTCATGTATATTAGTCGATAATGTACTTGTATATATAACTTCTGGAGTCGACAGTTGTAGTTGTATCATTTGTATTGTGTCAAATGTATTGTAACTGATATCAGTTATTGTATATATGAGACTTTTCGTTCCATCTTTATTCCGCATTTATGTTATCTGTGTTATTTTTAATATCTATTGTTCTAAACTATTATAGCCACTGTGTAGTAGCTTTGAGTTTGTATCGGTATGTCGGGTTTCCTCTAAAAATGAAATGCAATGTTTTATTATCTGACATATCGGTGCTCGCACAAAGCAATTACATAGATGGTCGCTCCTCAACAGCCTTATTCTCCGTGCTAGTTGATAGCACTACACCGTAGTGTTCTTGGCTAGCGTGGGTATAGAGGTGGGGCGTCACAAAAATATACTAAGCGAATAGTTGAATGAAGACTAAAACTGAAGTTGTGAAATGGGATAGTTGTGAATAAGGGGATGACAATCAAAATGAATGTGAATAAAAGAAAATTGATATAATTGATAATCAATTGGAATTTATACGTAAGATGTACGTATATTATTTTAGTCGCATAGCTATTTGGTCCAGATGTCGAACACAGAATTTCGAGATAGTTTTATCGATCCGAATCAGGATTTTTCGCTCGATTTTCAACGGCGAACCCGGATATGGATTGTTGATTGATTCTGGTAATTCTCTATCATAGTTTGTGGCTATGCAAGGAGAATGACGGTTTCTGATCAAGAAACCAGATCTGAGTCCGCACTAGGAAGTCGGGTGGACGATACTAGTTCGGAAGTGAAATTGTGTGATCGAGTGAGCGATCGAATGTGATATTGCGTACGGATGATATATGTGCATCGTACGGGCTTAAGTAAAACAAATATTGAAAATTTGTAAAGGAAAGTATAAAATGACTTTGAAATTGTGATTGAATATTATTGCTTAGTAGGATATACAGGTGTATAAAAGCAATGGATAATTGGGATTTTTGATTTAGAAGATAAAATTTAATGGCCCGACAAAAGGTATGTATTTGAATTTCTGTATGAAATTTGATTGGGTTTTTGATCTAGCCACTTGGCTTTTTGTTTTCTTTTTGAGATTGGGAGGCCGTAGAGCCATTTTGTAGTAGTACCGAGCTAGCCGCGCAAAGGAGACGCTGGCGAAATTTTTCGGAAATTTAGGGAGTTAGAAAAATTTTGGAAAATTTTGATAATTCAAAAATTGAATTCAAATTTAAATTTGAATGGATAAGTAGGTGATATGGGTTGAACTTATGAATAAGTTTGGAAAGTTAAAAGATGATTAGTGTATCATTGACAAAAGATTGTTTGGGTATTGTTTAAACTGTTTGAATTTGGGAAATAGCTAACTTGGGAAATAGCTAACGGGATATGGGACATTCTTCTTAACTGGTAATTTCGGGGACGAAATTCTTTTAAGGGGGGAGGAATGTGACGACCCAGAATTTTTGAGCAATTGAAATAGGAATATTTAATTAATTTTAAATATTAAAAAGATAATTATTAACTTTAATTTCAAATATCAATATTTGTTGGATAATTAATTGTTAAATTTAATTATCGGGATTGGATAAATTATTGAATCTGAAATTTTGAGCTGGTTAAAATATATTTGAAGGCTTGTAAATTTATATTGATAATACCGAAGATAATAAAAGTTTGTGTTTTGTTCAGTTTTAAAATATATCGTTTAAATTAAATTTAAAAATAGTCGTCCGGGGCACAGTCTCGGAATTCGACGAAACCGGTCCCATTGGATCCGTAATATTGTATTATTACCGGATCTCAAATTTTGGGGTGTTTGGATTTGTCGTGTGATCATACGATAGATAAACGCATCGCAGCTTATATCGTAAATTTTAAGTTAATATCGTTTTATTTTGGTCACTATTTTACTTCCTTCTTCCATACGCCATGATGCAAAATATCTTTCCTTTACCCCTCTAAATCCACACAAAGAAAATGATAAGACTGAATGAAATCAAAATCGTTCATTAAGAACCCAGTTCTCATTCAATTGTTCACCTCTCTGAATTCCCCTGCATTCCATTTTCTCCTTCATATTTCGATTCCTCTTCCAGTTCGAATTGAATTTCCCTCCACCCTCCTTTATTCGAAAAAAGAGAAAACTAGGGTTTCGCAAATCAACGCCTTCGAGTTAATCATCGCTGCGAACTTGGCTATTCCATCAGCCATCGTTGGCTCGTCCTTGCTCCTACGCGATATTTTCTACTGCTGATTTGAGGTCCTGCTACAGTCTCGATCGATTTGGGGTTTTGGAGTGTCGAACGCGGAGTTCGAACGCGTGGAAGGAGGCGAAAGTCCAGCGAGGTGAAGGCGGCGATGCGTGGCTGCTGATTTTCGGTCGACGAGGGAGGCGGCTCTCGTTTATGGGTCGCGATACTTGGGTACGACCAGATCGAGCTCGTGATGGTCGTGATCTTCTCGAGCACTGGAGGAAGGATCCTTCGTCGAGGGCGAGTCATGAGGATGTGAGCGCGAGCTGAAACTCGCGATTTTGGCCGAAGTCGCGCAGTCGTGGGTTGGGTAGTGCAACGATGTCACTCGACGATAAGGTGAGGTTTATCCATTTCTCCAATTAATCTGTAGATTAGGAAGATATATCTACAGTAAAGAAATCTAGTGTATTATGCAGATTAAATTTTAGTATCAGTAGAAACAGGAAAATATATGTAAATATTTACTGCAGGTATTCAATTAGATTTTATTTAAACATATTCGTAGATCAGAGAAAAATATATTACGGAAATATGTATACAGATAAGCAGAAAAATAATTGATTTCAGTTAGTATAAACCATTTTCTATTTAATATATAAGCTAGGTGGTTTAACTATCAATTAAAGTCAGTTAATTAAATGTATTTAGAAGGTAATTGATTTTCGATTAGTTCAGATGTTAATAAAATCATATAATTGTTTATACTAGGTCAAAATCATGAAGAAAACAAATCGATATGGAAATGGATTCCAAATTGATGGTTAAAGGTGAGTTAATCTCACTCAGTTAGATTTAAATTTAAATGGTTAAATTTAAATAATTGATTGGATGATTGCATTGATTGATGTGATATATATAGTAGTATACCAATATATATATATTGCCATATGTATATATTGGAGTTGTTGATATTCCCACATTATATAGTGGATGAGACCCTATGCGCCGCATAATAGCGGATGATATTTTATAAAACCCATATACCACGATATTCCACTTTGAAGTGAAATTGGTATTGTGCTAACATCTGTGGATGCAGGGAAACAGGTTGGAGGGATCCAACTGGATTCCTCAAAATATTTAATTTTGTTAAAATATTCTGTGATATGATTGTTGATATCCTATGATGATTTATATTGGATAATCTGGTTGGATTGAATTTCCCAGTATAATGAGTTATCAAAAGTAATTTAATTGGATTTTTGGAAAGAAATAAAAGAGTAAAATTTAGTTAAGTAATTCTACTGAATTCGAATAAATTAAATATGGAAAAGAAGAATTTTGAATAAACAGAGAAATATTGAATTTAAAGAAAACTTATGTGATATTATTTAAAGAAATAAATAATTTATTTTAATTCAATGTTTAGATGTAATTAAAAAGAAAGAAAGAATTCGGGAAATCTGAAACTTGTGTTTTGGTTTAAAGATTTTAAATCATAATGAGAAATAAAATCTGGAAGTTAATGAATTTGGAAATAAATGGATTAAGTAAAGAAATTTATTTCAAAGTAAAATAAATTGGGAAATCAATTATAAATTTGATTTAAATATTTTGGGATTTGAAATTTAAAGAGAAATGAGATTTTGGAGAGATAAACTGGGTTTATAAAGTGAAATGGAATATCAGTGGATATTTGAAATATAAATTCAAGGTGGGAATTTATAAAGGGATATGAATTGGTTTAAAAATAAATGTTGATTTATTTTTAAAGGATGTGAAGAGAAGTGTATTTCTTGGATTGCCAAGTACGTTTTTCAAAGCAATTTTAAATATAAGTTAAAAGTTCTAATTGTGTTTTTAAAAGCATGTTTTAGGAAATTGATTATTTCTAAAGGTTAATTTCCAAAGTAAGTATTTTCAAAAATCTTTATTTGTAGTAATTATATAAAAGTGATTTGTTATTATGTTTTAAAAGGAGAAATTTAGTTTATATTATAAAGTGGTTTATTTTAAAGTATATATTTTTAATAAAGTATTAAGCTAGTTTGATTTCAATGTTATAATATATTTAAAATAAAGTGTTTTTAAATTATTTAAAAATTAAAAGTATTTTGTACTTGGCGATTCAGTGGAAATAAATATTTGGAAATGAATTCCGTAAGCGGGAATCGTTTTGAAATTGTTTCAAATGAGTTTTGGAAAATTTGAAAATATATCTTGGGAAGATATTTGGGCAAATAAATAATGTGGGAAATTATTTATTGTGTGATGGTTGCTTGTGGATGTTAATTGATAGTTAAATAACCGACTATCAATATTGGCCAAATGCGTTGATCGTTTCGAAGAGACCGGGATCGAGTTTCCGTATACCGGGATTCTAGGTCTGGAGACTCGAATACCACTTCGATTCGGTTTGTACGTTTCGTGAAAACGATTTCAGAGTCGAAGATGGAGCTGTGAAGTGCAAGGGCTAGTCGCTACTAATCCTGAGGATATTTCCAAAATGGATGTAGTAGGAATAGTGCCTTCGATTCCGTTCGAACCCGGGACGGACTTGTATGGACGAATGCTTTCGTGACATCGTCAGGTGGACGATGGGCATTCTAAGGGATATGTGCTATAAAGGTATCGTTTAGCCTTGAGCCTCATCAACCGGGAATGACTGAAAATCAGGGGTTATGCAGCAAGGCTTCGTGGGTAGCCCCCACTTGAGAGTAAAGTCATCCCTGTCTAGATGTCCCTTTATTTCGGCTTAGTGTTGCGGTTGCTGATCCCAACCGTGGGGTGATTTTATTTGGAATTATCCAGTAAGGGATGATTCCGGCCTTGTGTTGCAGGGGAGCGGGCGTACTCCTCGGTATTGTGATCTAGGCCACGTACTGTGACAGGTGGTACCCCAGTGCCTAGTCATTCGTTGGAAATCCATTTTCCCTACGTGCCTTGTACGAGTTTTGTTTGTATTACCCACTTTGTGGCTAGTATGCCGGAATTTAATAGATGTAACAATTTCGGCTATTTTAATAAGTATTTGTGAATAGACACTATTATAATATCAGAGGATTTTGATATAAAGTGTTTTAGCTATCGTAAGGTAAAAACCCGACATGTTTATTTGTGGCGTGGTCTTACGAGATGCTTTTAGTTTCAAAAGGATTTTTGAAACTTTAATAATCAATTGAGTGTGATTTTCTCACGCTGGTTTTCCAGACTGACTCGGGTATTGTTTTATATGATGCTCGGGTCAGACCGAGTATTATAGGTTACATGATATGATGCTGTGGAGCTCAGGAGATGAGCTGGATGGCGAGACGTATCTCCCGTACTTGTTTATATATATATTCCGCTGTGTTGATTGTTGTACTCTGTTGTATTGAGGACATGATATGGTTATTGTCCAGTTGTATGTTATATGTTCTCTAGTGTATACTCTGATGCTATATTATATAAAACTGATATAGTTTTGATTTGTGTAAAGATCTGTTAATATATATTATATTTTATTCCGCTGCGATGGTTAGATTCTGATGTTGTTTTCTATTTTTCTTCTTCTACCTCTTCTTCTTAACTAAAAAGGTTCGATTTTCCGGGACTGGAAAGTCGGGTCGTTACAAGTGGCTACCAAATGTCCTCACATTATATTATATTTGGTAAGGTTGACAAAAGGGCTTAGTGGCCACCGTATATCTGAACAAGACATTAGATTGGTAACGTTAATGGAAGACCTTAGTGGCGAACCCATGTAAGCTTATGACAATATACGAGAATGAGGGTATAAGGCTTTTGTAGCATCCAAATGGATATTCATAACAACATATAAGGAAGAGTATGAGGCCTTTGCGGAAACCTAACTATCAGTTCATGATAAAAATGAGAAACTAATAATAAGACCTGTGTAACAACTTAAAACGAGTTAACTATAGAAACTAGTTTGAAATGTTTTAAAGGAAATCTCACACTTATGTTGAAAGGGATGACTTATGTTTGATTATGACTTGATGTTATTACATAATATGATGTAATTGATGATGATTGGAATAGTTAGGAAAAACCCGTTCCATGCTTTAATAGCATGGCCTCACTATATGATTGTTTTCTTAAGGTAAAGTATTGCTCCTACCAGACTTTGTGTATGACCCATGTTTTTATTATTTTCCATGAACTCATAAATACTCATTTGAGTAGGCTGAGTTTATATTATAAACAGGTAGCTTTTGGAAAAGATGAATAAAGACTCTAAAGACAAAGCATGTGTAACGACCCGTATTTTTCGAAAAAAGAAGAAAAGTCAAATTTTAGAATTTAATATAGTAAGAAATTTAAAATTTATGATTTTAAATAAAATTTACTTTAAAGTGACAACTATTTTATGTGGCTTGAATTATAACATCTGATTTTGATTTAATAAAGTGACAACTATTTTATGTGATTTCAAACGTATGGTTTAATAAAAGTTTAATTGGATAGATTGTATATTGTGTAAAGCATGAAATAAATTTATGATTAACTGGAATTGGGTTTTAATTGTAAATTAACTTCTAATCTATTTGTAAACAATAAATGTATAATTATGTATTCAAACTTATTTAAATTTTAGTCTTGGTTTTGCTCATCTTACATATCAACCTATTGAAATTAAATTGTTAATAAAATTTAGTATAATTGGATTTTACATAAAAGGAAAGAAATTTTAATTTTAATTTAATAAGACTTAATTAGTTAAACGATTTAGAAATTGAGAAAATTGAGAATTTAATACTGCATTAGTTAATATTAGCATTTAATTAAGGAACTAGAAATTATAAACCAATGAATATTCAATTATATTAATTTGAAATATAGTTTATTTTGAAATTAAATAAAGGTGAATTTTATTGAATATAATAAACTGAAATCTACCATTTAAAACAAACAATAGAATTTTATGATGGAAATTTGATATTTGCTATGCGTCCATCTAGACATAGCAAATGGCAAATTTTCGTCGAATAAAATAGATGTTCTATTAATTGCTAGAAATTCAGTTTTAATCAGTTAAGAACAGTTGAAATTAAAAGTGTTCCAAAACCTAAATATGTCAACATGAGAAAATTTATTTAGAACACTCGGAATAAGACTGCGTAATCCGTTTCGTGAAATTCGGACGTTTCTAGCTCCATTTGGATTTTTCCGTACGGGATAGCAACGTATATAAGTGTCATTGTATATGTATATTTGTCTATACATATATATGTTTGTTTTATATATTAGTATTGATATACTTTAATAACATACATTTCTAGTATATATCTATATCATATAACTGATTGTTAAGGGTTCAACTTATGTATATAATTGTATCAAAGTGTATATATATATATCTGCTTTGTCCTCTGATTGTTTGTAATATACTTATACTTTTGTAACGACCCCGACTTTCTCTCCATAGAAAGTCGTATCGCTAATAAGAAAGAAAGGGGTGAGAAGTAGAAAAGAAAAGAAGAGAAAAGAAACAAACACAAATACTCACAGCGGAAACGAACAAAATATATTATATCACATAAATATTACATAGTATCATATACAACACTTATCAGAGTTACACAGATTCACATCATATACTAGACAGTTATAAACATCTGTCTAGTTATTACATCTCAATACAAACAAAGATCTAAACAAGATCAACACAGCGGAAACTACTATCTATATCTACAACGCTGAAGCCTCCTGCTCCATTGCTCCTCCACAATTCGTCAAGGCTAACCTGAATCCCTTGGCTACTCGTAAAAATTTGAGTACCAAGAGTTTATAAAACAGAAATAAACAACTTGGGTCAGACATGGGTCTGGTGTGAGTAAACGGGTTAAAATTGCTTAACTTCAAAACCTTTTGAAAGAAAAGGTATCACGTAAGACTCCCCACAAATAAACATGGGTAAGTTTTTACCTTACGCTAACCAAAACATTTGATAGGAAATCTGATTTCAAGTACCTGGGATGAATTTAAACTTCTCTGCTCTGATACCAATTGTAACGACCCGACTTCCTATGCCCAGAAAGTCGGATCATTATGAAGAAAGAAAGGGATAGAAAGAGAAAAGAAGAGAAGAGAAAAGAAACAACGTCAGAATCTCACACAGCGGAACGAATAAATTATATTAATAACACAAACTATTACATAGTATACAACACATATCAGAGTTTACACAACTATACAACACATACTAGACAGTTATAAACATCTGTCTAGACATTACAACTCAATACACTACAGAGATACAGACACAGCGGAACTACTATATCTACGAACGCCGAAGCCTCCTGCTCCATTGCTCCTCCAGAATATTCGTCAAAGCTAAACCTGAATCCCTTGGCTACTCGTAAAAATTTGAGTACCCAAGAGTTTAATAAAACAGAAAATAAACACTTGGGTCAGACATGGGTCTGGTGTGAGTAAACGGGTTAAAATTGTTTAACTTCAAAACCTTTTGAAAACAAAGGTATCACGTAAGACTTCCCACACATAAACATGGGTAAGTTTTTACCTTACGCTAACCAAAACATTTGATAGGAAATCCAGTTATATTATAATAGGGTCTAGAGTTTTCAAGTAAAATACAGAAATAGCTGAAATGCTTACATCTCACATTCCAACATAGTTGGGCACAACTAATACGTACGGCACTTATTGGAGTTTGGATTCCATACAATGGCAGGGCTACTGGGGTACCGCCCGTCACAGTACGTGGCCTAGATCACCGTACCGAGGAGTACGCCCGCTCCCCTGCAACACAAAGCCGGAACCATCCCTTACTGGATAATCCCGAACAAGACAATCCCGTAGTTGGCGCGACCAACCACACACTAAGCCGAATAAAAGAAAAGGGACCTCTAGACAGGGATCTATCTTGCTCTCAGTGGGTGCTACCCACGAAGCCTTGCTGCACCTCCCCTGTTTTAGCCATTCCCGGTTGATGAGGCTTGAGGTTACGATTACCTTTAATCAGAACATATCACTTAGAATGCTCATCGTTCGCCTGACGATGTGCTGAAAGCATTCAATCCATACAAGTTCGTTCCGGGTTCGAACGAAACCGAAGGCATTATCTCGTTACACTCGTTTTGGAATCACCCTCAGAGTTAACGACAATAACCCTTGCACTCTGAATCTTCATCTTCACTTGAGATTCACGACCTATCGTAAATTTGGATCGATGTGGTATTCGGGTCTCCAGACCTGGAATACCGGTATACGGAAACCCGATCCCGGTCTCATCGAAATCCAAAACGTATCTTTTAAGGCCAAATTGTTTAAAGGTTTAAACATTTAAACTTATATTCAGGATGATATAAACAGATAGATAAATCACATTATCACAATAGATAATTCATATCAAATATTCATCTCACAAAGCAGCATATATCACATATATCAGAGATATCCAAATCATCCAATATTAACCAATCACCCAATATCAAACATCCAATATAAACCAATCATCCAATATCAGTTAATCAATATTAACCAATCATCCTTAAACAGAATTGATTAACTCTTAATCAATTTAATTAACCTTTAATTAAATTAATTACTATTCTTTAACCATTTAGATTATCTTAATCCTGCTTACTATCATTGATTAATTACAAATCAATTTATTAATCATCTCTTAATGATCTTCCTTAATTAATCTTCCTTGATTAATTTTACTTTAATTATATTCAAGTAATTATCCTCAATTAATTATAATTAATCATACTTTAATTAATTACTTTTATTAATCATTAAAACATTTTATTTAAAAATAACTTTACTTAATTATTAATTAATAAACCTTAAACTACTTATTCAACTATTTTCTAATACGCATCAGATCCTATAATCAAAAATCGAAATCATCATGATCGATTTTTAACCCATTTTTGATTTTCACTGTAACTATATATATTTTGAAATAATCTCTTAACATAAACACTTATATTTATTTTTAAAAATGAAGTTATGATCTTACAATCATTACGTAAGATTTTCAGAATGGTTTCCAGAGTTTGAATCATAGCAGTAATCAAAGTCTTCCATTTCAAGTCTTCCAGTTTTCAAATTCTAACATTCAAGCCTCTGTTTTTTTAAAATCTGTGAGTAAACCTTTCTTTTAAAAACAGTTTTTTTTAAAAAATCTGTGATTAAACTTTAATGCAAGTGATAGATTTGTGTTGTGATGATATATATTGTTGCATGACTGTTGGCTATGAATGCATGTTTGTAAATATGATATGTTTGTATATATATGAGTTTCTATCTTCTCTGTTTTAAATAAACAGGCTCCAAATCTATAAATAAATTCATATCTTCTAAACAAATTAATTTTAGACCTTGATCTTAAAAGAGAAAATGATTGTAATCATGTAAATTCATGTTTAATAATGGTTTCAATAATTTATATTCAGTAATTAATTCGAATTAATAAAATTACAGTTAAAAATTAAGGTTAAGTCAAAAGTTGAAGTTCATAATTTCGAATTTGAAGTTTACTACTAAATTTATATTAGAGATTGATGAATTTTAGGGGTTGAAGCAGGATTTTTAGGTTAGTAATTGTTGTGCCATACTATATTGAACAGAATCTGTACTTTTTCTAATTTCTGATGAACGGGAGAATTTTAGATGGAGGGCTTTGGTCTGGAGGAAGGTGGTGGCACGGTGGTCACTGGAAAAATGGTTATCAGAATTATAGTTGGCCGAGGTTGTCAGGGAATGGCGAGATAGGGTTTTGAGGTATTGTTTTGTCGAGTTGATAATCACGATGGTTCCATCGTCGTCAGTGAATCAGAACAAATCGCGATAGGGGTAATCGACGCTGGAGGTCAAGGCGAGGCTCTGGACCAGGCGGCGTGATTCCAGATGGATAGGATCGTCGGTGGTTGGTGGTTTTTCCGATGGTGATGGGTTCCTGTTTCGAGTGGATGACTCGATTTCGATTAGTTGACGATTTCATTGATCTGGGTTTGGATTCGTGATTACGTGGATTTCGTGGAGTCGTTGAGGAGCATCGCGACGATCGACGTTGGCCGGAGTTGCCTGTGCACGTGCACTGTGCACGTTCGTGTACCAGAGGAGAGCGATGTTTTGGGGAAGACGAGTTCGACTCGGTGTGATGCTCGTGCTAATCGTTGTGCGACTCAAAGTAGACTCGAAGTAGACTCGGGGAAATGTAGGGGTTAGCTCGGGTTTTTGGTGATGTTATGTTATCTGGAGTAAAAGTTCTAATACCAGATTTTTAAAGTATGTAAATAATTTGTTTTAAAAGCATAATTACTTTTAAGACAAGGGCTTAAACATAAAATCTCTTGTTTTTACATTTGTAAAATAATGTATTCATGCAAAATACATTTGTAAGCTAAGGATCACTTGTAGTTAACAAGTGGCAATCTTTTGTTTAAAAATTTATACTAAAAATAATATTTCATTTAGAAGAAAATCTGTTTTCTCATTTTTCAGTTCAAACCTATTCTTCCTCCTCTTCATTTCTTTCCTATTCTCAAATTCTAAAACTAAGAAATTAAAACCTGTAAAATCTTCTCTCAAAAACAAATCTGAAATCAAACCATAACCCGGAACCATTGCCTAAAACCAGAAATCTAATTCAACAATCATGTAACCATAAGCCTGCATTTTAAAACTGAGATCAATTGCAAGTTAAAGACCTCAGCAACATTCAAGTTTAAAGTTTTTTTAAAAGCAAGTTTTCAAAGGATTCACAAAGCTTTTTAAAACTGGTGCTCTGCTCATCAAAAATCAAGCTCTCTGCATTTAATTAATAAGGTGAGTAAACAAACTTTTCAAACCTAAAAGTCTTTTAATTTTAATACATGTGGTAGATCCGTGTATTAGTATAGTATATCATGTTGAATAGATGGATGGGTATGAATATATTTGTATACATATAAATTGTTCCTCTGTTTAATTTTTCCAGTAAGCTAACCTGCTTGATTTTACTTCTATGTCTTGATGATTGAATTGACAGTGGAAGTATATTATGAAAATGTTTGTTTAATGGTTTAATAGACCTGCATGCTTGTATATATGTATATATATGTGTAAATTTGTGTGCGCATGTTTGTATGATATCATTGCTTCTGTTCATTGTTTCCAGTTTTTAAAAACCTGTTCAAAAATTCAAATTCCTCTTCCCATAATCTTCTATAGATTGTTATGTTAAAACAAAATACATTTAAAATTACCAGAACTTAATTTTAAAAATACTTGTAAGTATGGTTAACAAATAGTTTAACCTGGAACGAGAATATGCAGTGGGAAACTCAATATATGATAAAAATTCGATTTCCTAAATTATTTGATTTACTTACATAATCTAAATCGTTTTCGAAAACGATGATTTTTGAAATTGGAATCAAGATTTTTAACAGTGTTTTGAAAGAGAAATCGTGGGATGAACGGAAATTGCATTTTGGAAAAATTCTGGTGGTCGGAATATCTATGGTGGTCGTGGCTTCGACTGGAGATAGAAGGGAGGTTGGTGGTCTCGAAAAAATGCTAAGTGAATGTATCATCCACCATGGCGACGATAATCGATCGAAGTAGGGTTTGAAACTCGAAATGGGTTGAGGTCGGAAACTTGATCGCTGCGACGTCATCATTGCATCGAGTGGTGCAAGGCTTGAGGGAAAACAGTGTGGGTGATCGGGGGATGTGTGGTCGGAATCTTGAGACTTCCGGTGATCGGCGTTGGTTGGTCGAGGCAATTCTTGGATGTGATGATGGGTTCCAGTGAAATCAAATCGCTCGATTTTGATCGGAAGTATGATAGGCTTCGGCGATGTGGCGACTGGAATATGGTGGTGATGTGCGACTCGGCCGTAGTGTCGCGTCGATGAGTTGGTCGGAGGTGGGATTGTGCACGTGCACAGCGCGTACGTGGGAGTTTCCTCGGCTGGCGATCGAACGAAGAGGATAGGGGCTCGATTCCAGGTCGTATCGTGTTGCGTGATGATCACATGGGACGTAGAGTTGATCGGAGGTGATCTTCCGGTTCGAGGCATCAGGATTCAAGTGTTTTGGTTGTGTTCCTGGGATTGAACTGGTAGCAGAGAATTTTGGAGAGGGAAGAAGGTGGGAAGGCTTCGTTGTTTTCTTCGATTGGGTTTGGGCTTCGGCCCATAATGTTGTAATTAGTAAAATAGGTTATGTGATGGAGAATTTAAAGATAAATATTGGTTAATTTAATTTGATTTTTCAAAGATATAAGTATATAAAAATTTAAATGTTTGAATTGTTTTTGATTAAAGAAGAATCATAATCCAAATTGATTTTTAAAATTGATTTCTAAATTGATTTTAATGAAGTAAATGGTTTGAGTAAATATTTAATATAAATGCAAGTTATTCTTAATTAGTTAAGTTGAGGTTAATTTAGGATAATTAATTAAAATAAGTTTAAGGTTAATTAATGATTAAGTGATGATTAATTAGTCAATTAATTAATGTAATAAATTTTAAGTTAATTAATAAGTCTAATTAATTAAATATAATCACTTATGTTTAATTAAGAGAAATTACTTAGCAAAGTAATAAATGGGTAATTTCTGAATGTAATTAATGAAAGAATAATTAGTTAATGAAAGAAATTAGAGGTTAATTAATTAAAAAGGATAATTACTTTATGGAAGTAATTAATGGAAGGTAATTAAAGATTAATTACTTAGATAATTAATTAAGGTTAATTAATGTGATTAATTAAGTTTAAATTAATTAATTAATAGAGATGATTAATAAAAGGATAATTACTTAATTTAAAAGTAATTAGTGGATAATTAATGAAAGTAATTTGTGGATGATTACTTAATGGAAATGATTTGAGGTTAATTAATGGAAGTAATTAGGAAATAATTACTTAGTATAACTAATTAATTAAGGTTTAATTAATTAAAGGTAAGTGATTAATAGTAAATTGATTTCTGTAATTAATTAAAGAATAATTACTTAATGTAATTAATTTAAATATGATAATTAATTAAGAGTAATTAGGGATCATTAATTAATACAATTAATGATGTAATTAAGGAATGATTAATTAAAACTAATTAATCAATAATAAGTAATTTAAAAAGTAATTAATTAATGTAATTAATTATGGATTAATGTAATTAATTATAGTTAATTAGTTTATGAAGTAATTAAAGATTAATTACTGTAATGGTTTAAGTTAATTAATTTGTGAAATTAATTAAGAATTAATTACTTAAAGTAATTAAAGGATTATTAATCAGGAATGATTAATTAAGATGGATACTTAGAGTAATGATTAATTAATTAGTTTAATTAATAATTAAGTAAGCAGGATTTATAGAATGAAGTAATTAGTTTAATTCACTTTAAATTAATTAGATGATATAAATCATTGCTTAAGAATGGATGAATGAGATTGAATGTATTTCATTGTTTGATATCTCTGATGAGATATGATTGATATATGATATGGATGTTTGGTTGAATTATAATGATAATGTGAATTATCTGTTTGGGATGATAATGTAGATTATCTATTGAATTATCTATCTTTGTGTATATAGATAAGAATTGAATTGTTTTAACCTTAAAACAACTTGGCCTTAAAAGATACGCTTTGGATTTCGATGAGACCGGGATCGGGTTTCCGTATACCGGATTTCCAGGTCTGGAGACCCGAATACCACATCGATCCAAATTAACGATAGGTCGTGAATCAAGTGAAGATGAAGATTCAGAGTGCAAGGGTTATTGTCGTTAACTCTGAGGGTGATTCCAAAACGAGTGTAACGAGATAATGCCTTCGGTTTCGTTCGAACCCAGAACGAACTTGTATGGATTGAATGCTTTCAGAACATCGTCAGGTGGACGATGAGCATTCTAAGTGATGTGTTCTTTTCTAAGGTAATCGTGACCTCAAGCCTCACAAACCGGGAATGGCTAAAACAGGGGAGGTGCAGCAAGGTTAGTGGGTAGCACCCAAGTAAGACAAGATTACCTCTGTCTAGAAGTCCCTTCTTATTTCGGCTTAGTGTGTGCGGTTGCTGATCCCAACCGTGAGGTATCTTGTGCGGGAATTATCCAGTAAGGGATGTTCCGACCTTGTGTTGCAGGGGATTGGGAGTGATCCTCGGTACGGTGATCTAGGCCACGTACTGTGACGGGCGGTACCCCAGTAGCCCTGCCATTGTATGGAATCCAAACTCCAATAAGTGGCGTACGTATTAGTTGTGCCCAACTATGTTGGAATGTGAGATGTAAGCATTTCAGCTATTTCTGTATTTTACTTGAAAACCCTAGACCCTATTATAATACAATCGAATTTCCTATCAAATGTTTTGGTTAGCGTAAGGTAAAAACTTACCCATGTTTATTTGTGGGGAGTCTTACGTGATACCTTTTCTTTCAAAAGGTTTTGAAGTTAAGTAATTTTAACCCGTTTACTCACACCAGACCCATGTCTGACCCAAGTTGTTTATTTCTGTTTTATAAACTCTTGGGTACTCAAATTTTTACGAGTAGCCAAGGGATTCAGGTTTAGCTTTGACGAATATTCTGGAGGAGCAATGGAGCAGGAGGCTTCGGCGTTCGTAGATATAGTATTCCGCTGTGTTGATATCTGTGATAGTGTCTGGTCTTGTATTTGAGTTGTAATGTCTAGACAGATGTTTATAACTGTCTAGTAAGTGATGTATAAGTTGTGTACTCTGATTATGTAAAGACTATGTATTAGTTATGTGATATATTATAATTTGTTCCGTTTCCGCTGTGAGATTCTGATGTGTTGTTTCTTTCTTTCTCTTCTTTTCTATTCTCTACCCCTTTCTTTCTTCATAATGATGCGACTTTCTATGCCCAGAAAGTCGGGTCGTTACATGAAAGCTGTAATGTAGCAAACCCGATCACGGTCTCATCGAAATCCAAAACGTATCTTTTAAGGCCAAGTTGTTTAAAGGTTTAAACATTTAAACTTATATTCAGGATGATATAAACAGATAGATAAATCACATTATCACAATAGATAATTCATATCAACATTCCTCTCATAAAGCAGCATATCACATATATCAGAGATATCCAAATCATCCAATATCAACCAATCACCCAATATCAATCATCCAATATTAATCAATCATTCAAAAACAGAATTGATTAACTCCATATCAATTTAATTAACCTTTAATTAAATTAATTACTATTCTTTAATCACTTGGATTATCTTAATCCTGCTTACTAACATTAATTAATTTCAAATTAATTAATTAATCATCTCTCAATGATCTTCCTTAATAAATCTTTCTTGATTAATTATACTTTAATTACATTCAAGTAATTATTCTTAACCATATACAGTAATTAACCTTTAATTACTATCATTAAATAATTAATGATCCTTCATTTGCTTCCATTAATTAATTAATTAATTAACTATAATTAATTACATTAATCCTCAATTAATTATAATTAATTTATCATAATTTAATTAATCACCTTTATTAATCAAACTTGATTAATTTCATTAATGATATTAATTAATAATCTTCCAATTACTTCATAAATTAATTATCTTCTAGTTAATTAAATAATTAATCTTTAATTAACTACAAACATTAATTAATCATAATTACTATTACTTAAGAAATTATCCTTCAATAATTACCCACTAATTATTTATTAATTAATTACATCCATTTATTTATCACATTAATTAATTAATTAAACTCTAATTAATTATCAAAGTAATTAATCCTTAATTACTTCCATAAAGTAAATATTCTCTTAAATTAATTACATTAAGTAATTACACATTAGTTACTTATTTTAATTAATTAACTCTTTAATTAATTATATTACTCTTTAATCATTATTATTGATTAATTAATCTTAATTAATCAACCCTTAATTAATTAATTACTTCCTTAATTAATTACTCTTTTTTTTAATTAATTACCTTAACAAATAATTAATCACATTATTAATTAACTTTAATCCTTTAATTAATTAATTACTCTTTAATTAATTAACTTCAAATCAATTATATTTATTAATCCTTTAATTAATAATATCAAGTGATTAACCCCTAATTAATTACATTAAGTAATTATTCTCTAATTACTTTCCTTAAGTAATTTTCCATAAATAATTACATTTATTATCCATTAATTGCTTATATTAAGTAATTACCCTTTTATTTTACATTAAGTGATAAACTTTAATTAATCCCACTAATTAATTATCCTAATTAATTACAACCTTAATTAATTTAAGATAAATTCTTTTATCTTAATTAAATACTTAATTACATCATTTAGTCTTCATTAGAAAAACATTTATAAATAATTAAAGATATAAAATTTATTTAAATAAAACAAATTAAACATTTAATTTTAACATTTAAAACCTTTGGAAAACTTGATAAATCTTGTTTAATTTAAAACCCGGAATACTTAAACAATCAAAACCCGAGTCTGAACAAAGAAAACCCGAGTAACATCACTAAAACCCCGAGTCTTCCTCGAGTCCCTCTGCACATTCATTCACTTCGAGTCGTAAATCAAATTTCACGAATCCTCACCCGAGTCGAACTCGTCTTCCCCAAACGCAAACAAACCCAGACCCCCAAACGTGCACACGTGCACGTGCACAGGCAACTCCGGCCAACGTTGATCATCGCGATGCTCCTCCACGTCTCCACTAACCCACGCGATCACAAATCCAAGCCCAGATCGACGATATCACCTCGGCAACAAAATCGAACCAAAATGACCAAATTCTGGAACCAACATCGATCAGAAAACATCACTCCGCCGTCGACTCAGACTTCGACCAACCTCGCCGATCAACCTGAAACAATGCCATATCCTGACGAGTAACTTCCACTTATCGCGATCGATTCCGGTCTCCCATCCACGTTGAAACTGCTTCGACAAACAGACTAACAAAACTCCCCCTAAAACCCTAGTTCATCGCCGATACGCTACCATGGTGACTAATAAATTCCCACCTCATTTTTCTCGAGCTTCACCTCCACCGAGCATTCTCCTGACCAAATCCCGACCACCATTAATGATTGCTTTGCCAGAATTTGATTAAAACCCAATTTCTCTTTCAACCCAAAATTCTACTCAATTTCATAGTTAAAAATCTTGATTTTATTTTTAAAAATCATAGTTCTTTAAAACAAATTTGCTAATGTAGGTGAAACAAGAAGTCATGGTATTCGAATTTTTGACATGCTTTTGGGATTTTACTGTATATCTTCTTTTCCCAGTTAAAACCACTACTAATTATACTTATGATCATTTTTAAAACAAAATTTAGTTAATACAAACATTTTTCTTTTTAAGATCCTAACCTAAAAGAGACTAGGGAATGAGAAATTGAATTTTTTAACATATTTAGCCTGCTGGAAATGAAAACAGAGTCATGTATACTCAAGATACAGACATGCACATAATTCAACTTTATACACATATACATGCAAGCATAATCATATATTCATGCAACATTTCACAACATAAACTACAAGGATTTATCACATACAACAGGGTATTAAACAAATTTAGCTTTTTAAAGTGATGTTTATTCTCAGGAAAATAACAGAGAAGCTCAAACTCTTATGTAAACATACATTCACATCCAATATTCAAGTAAACATTTCATATCATGTTACTAGAACATTTATCAGGCATATCAAACATAGTAACAGATTTAAACTGTTTTTAAAGTTAGGTTTACTCACTGGTTATAAAACAGAGAACAGAGGCAATACATGCATTCATATCAGATCCATATAAACTATTTAATCTATCACAGAAATCAAGTATAATCATCAGGTTAAACTGTTTTTAAAATAAATTTACTCACCTATTTCAAAGAGGCAGAGAGTTTTGGAAAAACTGGAATGTTGTGATCTTTGAAAACTGGAAACTTTTGAAACTGAATTGCTTCATTTCTTTAAAACCGAAGAGCTTGTTTTGAAAACTTGAAAACCATGAATTCTGGAATTTGTAAGCTTTGAAAACTTGCATGCACTTGGAAATGATGATTGGTCTTGAAAGAACAAATGGTTACAAATCTTTGGTGATTTACAGAGCTTTGATATGATCTGAAATGTGGTTTCAGGCAATTGAATCTGAGTTTGAGCTTTTGAAAATGAATTCAGGTTTGAGGGTAATTGATTTCAGACTTAAGAATGAAATGATTTCAGTTTTTGTTTGAGAAGATTTCAGGTTGTAGATTTTTGGTTTAAGAAGATCATTTCAGTTTTGATTCTTGAGTTTGGAAATGAATTTCTACTTTGGGCTGTGGAGATCATTTCGGGTTTGATAAATTTTCTTTTGGTTTTAGTTTTTGTCTTTGTTTTTGCAAATGAAAAGATAAGAAAAGAAAAAGAAAATGGAGAGGTATGCTTATATAACTTAATTTATGGTTTATTAAAAATCAAAGAAAATGATAATAAAAATGACACTTGTCACATACATTAGTTGATTACCTTACACATGTATTTATGATGCATATAAAACTAACACTTGTAATTTTCCATTTTTATATTATTTTTAAAAAGAGTTTTAAAAGCTTTTATATAAATTTCTTAAATAGATAAATACATATCTTTTTAAATAAATGCTTTTCTATATTATAAATAAATAAAACCTTTAAAAGAAATACAATAAAACTCATTTATATCCTAATAAAATTATATACAATATTTTTAATTCATTTTTAAGTGTAAACATATCTTTTGTATTTATTTACTATTAAATAAACACTTTCTAAATTTATATGAATAAAATTCCTTTTAAAGAAAATATTGTAAAACAAATCTTATTTTAAATAAAAGCCTTGTTCATATATTTTATAACCAAATATATTAAAATATTTATCTTTAAAGATTCAAATTTAAATCCAGATTCAAATTCAAATTTGACTTTTAAAATCCAATTTAAAAATCAACTCAACATTTATATTTTTAAATAAACATATTATTAACTTTGAAATTGATATAAAACTACTCAAGACAATATATATATATATATTTAAACAATACTATTAAATATTGGAAATGATAAATCTATTTTAAAATCAAATTTATAAAATAACATAATTAAATAATTATCCTTATTATAATTCAATCTATATCATAATTAATACATCACATTATTATTATTTGGTTATTTATATTTGAAATAACAATATTATCAATTAAAATAATTTAAATTAAGAGATTATCACATTTTAAACTTCTCGAAATTCCGGGATATCACAACTTTGATGAAAGAGTATTTTATATACATATATATATATTTTAAAAGTTCTGGTCTGTTATGCTAATATATATATACACGATTACAGTTGTAGTTATACACTTTGGTATGGGTGCAGTCTGGTTGCAGTTTTATAACAAGGGTGATATTTGTATTGATTTCTAAATGATATAGATTGATAAATATTTAGATTCGGGTTTCGTATATTATTGTCTCCTTTTTGCTGCGGGTTCATATTATGGTATGTATTACAGTTTACTAGATTTTTAAAGCAGTATTGTATGTGTTCAAAAAATAGATGTGTATATGTAGTATAAAAGTAGTTTTCACTTGTATGTTTGGAAGCAGCCGTTCCAGATTTTCCTAAAATTTATGTGTTGGTTATATATATATATATATATTAATTTCCAGTTTTTACATATAAAGGTTTACTTAAGTTTATACCCAGGTATATATATATGTAAAGTTATTTAAAGTGTATAAGTTATATATATATTATAATAAATTGTTTGTATTGATTTTATAATAAAAATTGATAATTGAATTTTTATTTAGAAATGTATATGTCATTTTAAATATGAGTCTCAAATTTTTTTTATTAATTTTTTGGGAATAGCTATATGGAGGTAATATTTATTTTGTTTAAGTTATAACAAGATGATTCTGATCCATTTCCATCAATTCCTATTTATCAGCTTTGATCGTTGTATTCGTGCCAAATTTTCTTTGCTTTGGAATTCGTATTTAGATTCATAACTCATCTCATTCTCGTCCATCTCTAGCCTTGAAAGGTGAGCAATCACTCATGATTAACGTTCTTATATTTATTAAATTTGATTTCAATTGAAACGACAATTGAAATATGATGTTGTTAGTTATTTATATTGCTGTATATATATATGCTATTATCTGTATCTGTTCACCTGTGACATCTGACACCTTTATCTGTTATTTATATTGATGATATATGCATGTTGTTATATTATTATAATATCTGTTATCACTCTGCAAGTTTCCTGTTAGTATAGAATTCTCTATGGGTTGAAATGATACATACCCGAACGATCTGTAGAATAGGAGAAAGTCGTTATGAGTTGAAATGATAAACCCAAGCGATTTTCATTTGAATTGAATTTGGGATTGCGGGTTGAAAGGATATATACCCGTATATATTTAAATTACGGATTGAAATGATAAATATTCGTATCACTTGACAATAGGATAGAAAATTTTATACAGACACCATTGGTCTATATATATATATTTTGAAAATGATTTCTATGGATTTGGAAAGAAACATATAGTTTAATAAATATTGATTTTGGTTTAAAGTGATTAGTGAATATTTCAAATTTTAAATAAATCGAAGGAAATATTTAGTTTAATGTAATTTAAGGTTATTTAAATGATAATGGATTTATTAAGTGAATGTTTCAAAACTAAATAATAATGAAGTTAAAAATAAGATATATATGAAATTATCAATTTAGTTTTGAAAGTGCTATAATTTGGAAATATATATTTGAAATGGAAATGATATTTTGGTTTTGAAGTATAAATTAATTTGAAATGACCATGGTGTTATAATGACGTTTGGATGTTAATAGCATATTTCTACATAGTAGATAGTTCCACGGCTCCTTAGAGGATGGTTATCCCAAACATCCTTTAAGTTACTTGTATTTCAATTGATATTTCACTTGAGTTGGATTTATTGATATAAGAATGTTAATCCTGACTCGAGTGTTTTGTGTTTTGCTTTACGCTCGGCTCAGATTGAGTGATACAAGATTTGAGACTCACCTTTGAAGTTTGGAGCTTCGCGTGGAGATCCAACTATCGATTCAGCTTTCAGCTTTTCCAGTTGATTTGTTCAGAGATGTCATCAGTCTGTATTTGAGATATTATGTTGTATTTTATTTCAAACCCTGTTGTTTATATAGTAGCTTCATGAACTATTATTTATTAATCTATTCCGTTGCATTCTATTATAATACTCTGTGTCTGTGATTCTGTGATTATTTTATTTACTTTATATGCTGAGTTTTGCCAAATATAAATTAACAATCTGATATTTTGAGCAATTCTAGTTCGACATGTGCGGATGCGAATGGCACGAAATACCGGGTCGTTACAGTTGGTATCAGAGCTCTGGTTTTAGGCAAAACTTAGCATATGTAGTAGATTTAATCATAGAATTACTTTCGTTCGTGCTTGAATCTCTTCCTCTTTGATTCGTCTTCCTTTGAATTTTGTAACGCTCCTACTTGTTCTGAAATCCATTCTTGTCTCCCCCTATTTATATTCTTTTGATTCTGGAGCATCCATAACTCCACTTCGAATGACCTCTATAAAAATCGGCGATTCCGCTAATCTTAGAATGATTTGTAAAATGAGTGAAACCCCTTTACAATGGGCATCGATTCACCGAAGATTTCTGTATCATCGGTTAAGATGCTGCTATCTCTTGTTATGCCGAATTCTATCTATGGCGATCGAATGTCGATTTGCCTTAGAATTCCGTATCGATCATATTCCTGAAGTCACGGTTGACCCGGTTAAGGTCGCCCGCGATTTATATAATTATATCCATCTTCTATATTGTAATTTAATTATCTCATCTTCGTTCGAGCCTATCTTCGAATCAGAATTCTATTTGATTAGAGTTCCTCTAATTTGAATCTCTATCTTTGTTTTGAAATTCATTCTTGAATCATCCTTTGAAAAATCGTGTTTGTTTGTATTTTAGAAATTGTTTTACATATCAAAATTATTATTTTGATAAGTATGATTTTATTATATATATATAAAGGTGAAAATGCTTTCGATAGGGATTATACACGTTTTAAAACGAGAAATTTAAGTTTCGAAAGGATTTGAAATTTTGAAAATTATATAAGAAATTGATTTATATAAAAATGATTTATAACCGAAGGGTTTTAAGTTGGAAACTTGAGAAATTGAATTCCGGTATTTTGAAATTGGTTTTAAGATTTTTAAAATATATAATAATACGATTTGAAAGTATTTTTCGAATAAGAAACGTTTCAAATGACTTCAAATGAGTTCCAATGATTTCGAAGAAATTTCAAAGAGGTTTTCAAGAAAATAGAAGTCCAAAACTCACTTATGTCGCTGGAGAATAATTTCAGTGATGAGTGCATGCATCATCGACATTGATTTTCGAGTTTCAGAGTGAGGGAGAGGCCACTTTAGTAGATTTGCTATGCGATTGATTTTGTGAAACCAATTTTGATTTCAAATTTCGAAGTATGATTTGATATTCGAAAGATATATATATATATATATATATAAATATATATATTTTAAACGATTTGAAGTGAGCCCGGTGTTCAGTCCTCGAGTTTCGAATTTTGATTTGGTATAGCCCTATCTATTGAAATTGATTTATTGATTTCCTACTGATTCCAACTCTTGGATTTGGAAATATGGTTTCTCCGACTATTTTGAATGTTCGAACACTTCCAAATCGAGGTTAAATTTCAAAGCTGTAATTTTGAAAAGTATAAATTATTTGATAAAGTATATAAGTTTAGTTTTGTATGTTTAAGTATGAAATAATATGATTTAAATAAGTTTGAAGCTGTTTTGTTAAGTAAATGAATAAGACTAATTTGAATTATACCAATATGAAATTTAGTTTTGAAATGTTTGAATAAAATTTAGTTTTAAATGTTTTAACTTAGTAACATCTTTTATAAAACTATATATATATGTATATAAGAATAATAATTTTCAAAAGGGTAAATTTGGTCTTTCAAGTAGAAAGAAATAGTTTAAAGGTTTTAAAGGGATGGTTATAAACTTGGTAATCATTTTGGGTATAAATTGATTTTGAGAAAAATATTTGGTTTCAAAAATAGATTGGAATTTAAAACCCAGTATCCATATGATGATTTTGGAAATGAATTTGTTGACCTAAATTATATTGATTCAGAAACTTGGATATTCTCTAAACCTATTATTTTGGAAACTTTGAAACTAAAGATATTTAATTTGGAAGAAATAATTTGGTGGAACCGTATATGATTTTGAAACTGAATTGATATTCAAACGAATTGAAATTGAGAACCATATTTTTCTAAATACTTGATTTGGGAGTTATTGAACTTATATAAAATTGATTTGTATAAGTATGAAGTTGATTCGAAACCTATTTATTTGGAAAGGTACTCAATTTGAAAAGCGAAATCTTGTATAATCGAAGTCTATATAAGTGTGATTTGATATACTATTGATTTTGGAAAGTATTCGATTTGAAAATGAAATCTTATATATAATGGAATTTATATAAGTATGATATTTGAAATTGATTTGAAAGGGTACTGTATCATACATATTTTCCGAAGTAAAGATATGGAAAGTGCCTTCTGCTTGTTATCCTCTTTGTGGCCACATTTAGGATTCATTCTATCGATATTGTTCTCTCTGATTTGGGTTTTCCGGATAAGATACTCGAGTGTCCATCGAATTCCATGGCGTTAGCCATGGTCTTACGAACTCGACTGCATAGCGTAATTCGCAAGGCAGTGATTGCTTAAAAGGTATGGATGTTTCCTGGGGGATCCAGGCGTAACCATTGTGTATCTACGATCTATGGTCGTTTTAGTAGCGTAATCCGCAAGGCAGAGATTGCTTAAAGGGTACGGATGTTTCCTGGGGGATCAAGGCGTAACCATTGTGTATCCGCGGTCTATAGTTTTTTTGTTATCATGGCGAAATTCGCAAGGCGGTGATTGCCTAAAAGTTACGGATGTTTCCTGGGGGATCCAGGCGTAACCATTGTGTATCTGCGATCCATGATTCGATTCGGTTGATTTGTTTGGATTGTACTTTCCATATCGGTTTTGAAGGTTCTTCGAGTATTTTCACTGGGTGTTGAAACAGGTCTACTAAGTACTTGGAGAATTCTAGCTTTGCGCCTGATCAACGCATGGCCAGAGTCTGCAAGAACGAGGATAAATCTGTTGAGACATCGAGTTATAAAAGTATTTTCGAAAGGAAAATTTGTTTCGATATAAAGGTATTTTATTATAAAAGTATTTTCAACAAAGAAATTTCATATTAACATTGAAATTGAAATTTTGTGGTTTTAAATTAATTATGCGTGCCTGATACTTTTTTTTGAATCTACCTTATCTGCTCGGCTTTATCTATTCTGCTTTATCCTTTTTCTGCTGTCTTCATTTCTTTTCGAGGACGAAAAGTTTTAATTAGAGGAGAGTGTAACGACCCATATTTTTCGAAAAAAGAAGAAAATTCAAAATTTAGAATTTAATACAGTAAGAAATTAAAAATTTATGATTTTAAATAAAATTTACTTTGAATTATAACATCCGATTTTGATTTAATAAAGTGACAACTATTTTATGTGATTTCAAACGTATGGTTTAATAAAAGTTTAATTGGATAGATTGGATATTGTGTAAAGCATGAAATAAATTTATGATTAACTGGAATTGGGTTTTAATTGTAAATTAACTTCTAATCTATTTGTAAACAATAAATGTATAATTATGTATTCAAACTTATTTAAATTTTAGTCTTGGTTTTGCTCATCTTACATATCAACCTATTGAAATTAAATTGTTAATAAAATTTAGTATAATTGGATTTTACATAAAAGGAAATAAATTTTAATTTTAATTTAATAAGACTTAATTAGTTAAATGATTCAGAAATTGAGAAAATTGAGAATTTAATACTGCATTAGTTAATATTAGCATTTAATTAAGGAACTAGAAATTATAAACCAATGAATATTCAATTATATTAATTTGAAATATAGTTTATTTTGAAATTAAATAAAGGTGAATTTTATTGAATATAATAAACTGAAATCTACCATTTAAAACAAACAATAAATTTTATAACGGAAATTTGATATTTGCTATGCGTCCATCTAGACATAGCAAATGGCAAATTTTTGTCGAATAAAATAGATGTTCTATCAGTCGCTAGAAATTCAGTTTAAATCAGTTAAGAACAGTTGAAATTAAAAATGTTCCGAAACCTAAATATGTCAACATGAGAAAATTTATTTAGAACACTCGGAATAAGACTGCGTAATCCGTTTCGCGAAATTCGGAGGTTTCTAGCTCCGTTTGGATTTTTCCATACGGGATAGCAACGTATATCAGTGTCAGTGTATCAACCCGGAAAATTTTAATAGTTTTATAACGTAATTAAATGAAATTTGATATTTGTAATACGTCTATTGTAACGACCCGACTTTCTATGCCCAGAAAGTCGCATCATTATGAAGAAAGAAAGGGGTGAGAAGTAGAAAAGAAGAGAAGAAAGAAAGAAACAACAACAACGATCTCACAGCGGAACGAATAAATTATATTAATAACATAAACTATTACATAGTATACAACAATTTACAGAGTTACACAGCATATACATCACTTACTAGACAGTTATAAACATCTGTCTAGACATTACAACTCAAATACAAGACAAGACACTATCACAGATATCAACACAGCGGAATACTATCCACGAACGCCAAAGCCTCCTGCTCCATTGCTCCTCCAGAATATTCGTCAAAGCTAAACCTGAATCCCTTGACTACTCGTAAAAATTTGAGTACCCAAGAGTTTATAAAACAGAAATAAACACTTGGGTCAGACATGGGTCTGGTGTGAGTAAACGGGTTAAAATTGTTTAACTTCAAAACCTTTTGAAAACAAAGGTATCACGTAAGACTTCCCACACATAAACATGGAAAAGTTTTTACCTTACGCTAACCAAAACATTTGATAGGAAATCCAGTTATATTATAATAGGGTCTAGGGTTTTCAAGTAAAATACAGAAATAGCTGAAATGCTTACATCTCACATTCCAACATAGTTGGGCACAACTAATACGTACGGCACTTATTGGAGTTTGGATTCCATACAATGGCAGGGCTACTGGGGTACCGCCCGTCACAGTACGTGGCCTAGATCACCGTACCGAGGAGTACGCCCGCTCCCCTGCAACACAAAGCCGGAACCATCCCTTACTGGATAATCCCGAACAAGACAATCCCGTAGTTGGCGCGACCAACCACACACTAAGCCGAATAAAAGAAAAGGGACCTCTAGACAGGGATCTATCTTGCTCTCAGTGGGTGCTACCCACGAAGCCTTGCTGCACCTCCCCTGTTTTAGCCATTCCCGGTTGATGAGGCTTGAGGTTACGATTACCTTTAATCAGAACATATCACTTAGAATGCTCATCGTCCGCCTGACGATGTGCTGAAAGCATTCAATCCATACAAGTTCGTTCCGGGTTCGAACGAAACCGAAGGCATTATCTCGTTACACTCGTTTTGGAATCACCCTCAGAGTTAACGACAATAACCCTTGCACTCTGAATCTTCATCTTCACTTGAGATTCACGACCTATCGTTAATTTGGATTGATGTGGTATTCGGGTCTCCAGACCTGGAAATCCGGTATACGGAAACCCGATCCCGGTCTCATCGAAATCCAAAACGTATCTTTTAAGGCCAGGTTGTTTTAAAGTTAAAACAATTCAATTCTACTATCTATTTACACACAGATAGATAATTCACAGATTCACAATAGATAATCAACATTATCATTATAATCAGATAATCCATATCATCATCACTATGCAACCAAAGCATCCAAATCATACAGTATCAATTATCTCATATCTGAGATTTCAAACCATTCGAGGTACACAATATCATCCATTCATAAGCAATGATTTATTTATCACCATCTACAATTAATTTAAAATGCATTAAATTAATTATTTCATCTTTAATTAATTTAAAGTAAATTAAATTAATTACTACATCTATAAATCCTGCTTAAATCATTATTAATTAATTATCAATCAATTAATCAATCATCATCCAATTATTCAATTTAATTAATCATCCTTGATTAATTATTTAATTACATTCAAGTAATTAGTATTAAATTAATTATACAAATTAATTATTCTTAACCACTTATAGTAATTAACCTTTAATTACTTCATTTATTAATTAACTATAATTAATTACATTACTCCTTAATTAATTACATTAATTAATCACTTCATTTATAATTATTACTTAATTAATCAATTCTTAATTACATCATTAATGATCCTTAATTACATTTTATCATTAATTACTTTATTTAAATTAATTACATTGAGTAATTAATCTTTAATTAAACCATAATTATTAATCACTATTGATTTATCACATTCAGTAATTAACTACCCTTAATTACTTCTTTAAAATAAATTAATTAAACTTAATTAATTAATTTAACTAATACAATTAATTACAATGAGTAATTAGTTTCTTAATTACTTTCCATTAAGTAATTAAACAATTTCCACAAATGATTATCTTAATTAATTAATCCAATTAATTATCTTAATTAATTACATAAATTGATTAATTAATAAATCCAAGTTTATGATCTACATTAACTATTCTTTAATTATCTTTTTTTTTTTAAATAATTAAACATTAATTAACCATTATTAATTTACAACTTAATTAATTCTAATTATCAATAAATTAATCTCTAATTACTTAATTAATTAAGTACTTAACAATAACTTAATTAAACCTTAATTACTTGATTAATTTTATTCCTAACCATTAATTTATAATCTTAACTTATAAAATTAATGATCCTTAATTCAAATTAATTAACCTTTAAATTAATTTAATTAATCCTTCATTAATCAATTTTAAACCCTTAATTACTATTTTTTTTTTAACCCAAATCATAAATTAATTAAATTGATTAATTAACTTTTAATTACCTTAATAATTTATTTTATCCTAAATTATTAAATCTTAATTATCTTTAAGATAACACTCTATTCTTATTAATGATTAAAATATCATTAATAAAGTATTTAAACCAATTTACCTTTAAATTTAATTTAAATTTTCATTTTAAATTTGAGATTTAAAATGAAGACAACTTTAACTTAACAAAGTTTTAAAACTATTTAAATCCTTTTAAATCACATGTTAAAGAAATATTTACTTAATTAAAGAAATTTAAAACCAAATTCATTTTAAATTCAAATCAATTTAAAATACTCTTTAACATTCAAATTGTTTAAAACATTTTAATTTAAAAACTTCTTTTTATTTGAAACTGAGATTTAAACTTAACTCCAGATTTAAAACTAGATTTAAAACTTATTTAGACTTTGCTTTCCATTTACTCTCAGCTTTTAAATTTATTTTAAAATTTAAAAATTGGAAAACAGGTCTCTGTTTAAAACCTGTTATAATTAACTAACACTACAAACTCCTTCAAAACCCTGAGAACTACTTCGAGTCTCCAACCCAATTTCACGAGTACAGCTTCGAGTTGCCCCCTTCTTCCCCAAAACATAACAGCCCTACCCAGACGTGCACGTGCACGTGCACCAACCCACGGCGACGTTCCGGTCAACTTTCCGGCCATCAACAAGTTGCCCTCAACCTCAACAATCCCCTCGATCACTCAGTAGAACGATTTTGTTTATGAATCGAAATCGAACCCATCGATCGAACTGGAACCAACTTCGATCGATAAAAACTCCACCGCGACGACGATCACGTCCATCGGAACCCCAGCCCCTTCATCCAGAGCCGCGCCTTGAACCCAAGCAACGATCCCCCTTCTCGCGATCATCTCCAACTTCTCCATGGCATCGCATTAGTCTCGAGAAAACCAACGACAAAATCTGGCGACTAAACCCAATATCGTCTTCCCATGCCTTCTCCGATGATCAATAACCTTCGCGGTTATTTTTCTCGTGATCACTGAACTATCTTCCACCTCCAGGAACAACCACACCCCTCCAGTCACCATCGATCAACAGGATTCGACAATATACCCAAATCGATCAACTCCGATAATTCTCACTATTCACATATTTTAAAATCATAAAAATTATGTCAAAAATCATTATTTCACCACAAGAATCTGTTTATAGGATCAAATCACAGAATTAAAATTATTGGTTTTTGATTTATATTCGATTCCCACTGTATTCTTTGATTTTCCAGATTATATTCAAACTTAGTATACTTACAAATAATTTAAAATCATAGTTTTATGTTTAAACAAACATATGTTGTTTGAAAAACAGAAACTTTAAAAGAATGAATAAAAAGGATAAGATTTTCTTCAAAATCTTGTCTCTGAGTTTATAACAGAGATAGATACAGGGACATATACAAGTTTACAGGCATGCATGTTTATATAATTTCCTATCAACATGATTCCGAGTATACATACATAGATTATAATAGATGATATAAAATTTTCATAAGAACACACACAACATCAGGTTAACTAAGTTTTAGGGGTTAAGTCTATTTTCTGGAAAACTAGAACAGAGGCATCTAAATCAGATAAGCATATATATACAGAGGTTTACTTACTTTAAATAACAAAGAAGCAAATGTTTAAACATACTGGTAAGAACAAGCAAGTTTTTATACATATATCCAGATAAATAAACATGCAAATCATATCATAACTTTATCACACTAATTCATCACATGCAATCATCTAAAAACTGTTTTTAAATAAGAGTTTACTCACCAGTTTGAAAAATGCAGAGAGTAGCTTTTATAATGAACTGGAAAGCTTTTGAAGCAGGAATGAATTTGCATGCACTTGTTTTTGATTCCAGAAACTGAATTTCTTTAATTTGCTTTGACTGAAATGCTTAATACTTTAGAAACTGGAAACTTGAAAACTTTATGATCTTTGATTTCGGGTTTCATTTGTTTTAGAGGAGATTACAGGCTTTATAATTCTCTGGTTTACATTTGGTTTCAGGTTGTAATTTCTTGGTTTGGAAATATATTTCTGTTTTTGATTGAGAAGATGATTTTAGATTTGATTCTTGAGTTTTGAAATAAATTTCAGTTTTGGGTTGTTGTCTTTGAAATGAAATTAGAAAAAGAAAATGAAGGGGAAAGATAGAAGTTTATATAAGTAGATTTTGATTTTATTTAAAATTTAAAGAAAAATAAAATAAAGGAGACACTTGTCTCATACCTTATTCAATTACTTAACACATGTATTTAACATGGTTAAGAAGCTAACACTTGTAATTATTTATATTCATATTATTTTAAAGCTTTTTATTATTAATTTCCTAATTGATTAATACATTTCTTAATTTATAAATACTTTTCTAAACCTTATGTAAATACAATCTTTAAAAGGAAATAGAATATAAACCAATTATATCCTAATAAAATCATATATATTATATTTAATCCATTTTAAAATGAATATTCAAAAGCTTTTGTATTTATTCCTATTAAATAAATACTCTTTCAAATTTCTATAAATAAATTTCTTTAAACTCAATTCTTAAATCCAAATTCAAATGCAACTTTAAAAATCCAAATTTAAAATCAACTCAACATATATATAAAATTAAATAAACACATTATTAGATTTGTAAATAATTATTCTATTTAAAAACAATTTAAATATATACATATATATATACATTTAATCAATACTTATTAAATTTGAAATAATATACCTATTTAAAATCTGTTTATAACTATATTTAAAAACAACTCATTATTAAATTGTTTGAAAACAATAATTTTACCAATTTTAATAATTAATTTAAAAGATTATCATATTTTAAATCCCCTGTAATCCCGGGATATCACATTCCTTCCCCCTTAAAATAATTTCGTCCCGAAATTTAAAACAAAAGATAATCCAAAGTTTTATATTTTATTTCAACCAATCTAAGCATACCTATCAGCTAACACAAATAAACAACCAATTTTATCCAAACAAACAATTCAAATCAAACAATCAATATTAGTTATCCGGACACAGATCCGGATAAGCTTCCTAAATTTCCACGAGTTTCCCCAAGTATATATATATACCGGGATACTCGCTCTACAACAATCTAAACTACTAAGCTATAGATCTCCTGCTCATCTAGATCTACAGAACTAAAAGAATATCAGACTATAGGCGAGTCTGACTCAACTACCAAACTTCCCAAACTGCAGATTCTAAAACCAGAGATAGATCAAATACGTATTCCCTCAGAGATACGTAAAACTCAATGAATTCCAGTTATCCAAACTGACAATTCAACCAAGTAGACCAATTTCTTATCCAAATCAGAACACAGACGAGATCCAAACATAACTCTACTTCACAACATCAGTAGATTCTAAACTTACTCCTCCTATCAGAGATACACTCCAAACTACTTTCGCTGCTCAACTCTGATCTGAGGTAGAACACAAGTACAGATTGGACAACTCATTCCAGAAATAAGGTTCACTGATCCATAAAGAAAACTCAGATACTCCATTAAACTTGAGTTGCTTCACCAACTCCATCTCTAGGAATCATTCTTCAACTAGACTGAACTACCGGTACTACTCCTGGAATCCAAGTCGATAAGAAAACTCAACCTTCAGATGCGGACAACTCCTGACTTCTCTGAAGATACCCAGAAAAATTCTGACAACCCAAGAGAACACTCAGACAATCGCAAGTCACTTTTGCGATCAACCCAACCTAATTCCAAAGAAAAACTGTTCCTCTTTACCAATCAGAACAGCTTACACTTAATTATCCAATTTATCGAAGAAATGGATCCACTCTGCTGCTTCTGAACTTCACTTCCAGAAAAACTGCTCAGCTAGAAAACTTCTTGCCATCACAGGACACTCCGAGTAGCACTGCTGACCCTGATGCTTCTATCCAAAGCTCTTCGAGAAACTCGAACTCCAAACCAAAGCAGAAACACCATGCTGAACTCAGCGACAACACCGAAACAGACACACTTCCTTAATCTTGTTCCAAAGAAAACATCTTCGGAAACATCCATCGTCACTGTATCTCATCATACAGCTACTATTACCTGAGGTATCAAGATACCATCACACACTTCTGCCTAACCGACAGATCCAACTCTACTCATCCAAACTTCAAAGATAAACTCCGAACCATTACAGTTTCCTTCGGAGATCGATGAAATCCTTTACCGCAGCAAAGCTTACTCGAGACAGTATTAGGTCTACAGTCTCGACAGATACACTTCAAACCTCAATACTTAGACTCCAACCATTTGTAGTCGTGTTTCACACACCACTACCCCATCTACCTTTATGTCCTATATTGGAAAACCCGAACAGGTAACCCAATAAATAGGTAGAAATACATAAATATATATATATTTAAAATGATATATTTTATATAGAAATTATTTCTAGGTAAAATTATTTCATTTACCTCTTTAAAACAATATTGTGTCCGTTGGCCTGGTTCAAGTGTTTAGAGATCCCTATCAATAACGTTAGCTACTCGTATTGACCAGAATCCATATACCACTCAACCGATCAATTAACACAATATAAAATCATTTTATATAACTAACAAATACGCGCTCTCGTATATATATATACACTCAAACAGGTTGCTACATATCCTATCTCTAATGAACAACCCTTCCGAACCTAGGTATTCACTCAACCTAGTGTTCTGATATTCACTTAATCAATAGCTTAGGTATTCGCTCAACCTATGCTCTGATACCATATGTAACGACCCGACTTTCTATGCCCAGAAAGTCGCATCATTATGAAGAAAGAAAGGGGTGAGAAGTAGAAAAGAAGAGAAGAAAGAAAGAAACAACAACAACGATCTCACAGCGGAACGAATAAATTATATTAATAACATAAACTATTACATAGTATACAACAATTTACAGAGTTACACAGCATATACATCACTTACTAGACAGTTATAAACATCTGTCTAGACATTACAACTCAAATACAAGACAAGACACTATCACAGATATCAACACAGCGGAATACTATCCACGAACGCCAAAGCCTCCTGCTCCATTGCTCCTCCAGAATATTCGTCAAAGCTAAACCTGAATCCCTTGACTACTCGTAAAAATTTGAGTACCCAAGAGTTTATAAAACAGAAATAAACACTTGGGTCAGACATGGGTCTGGTGTGAGTAAACGGGTTAAAATTGTTTAACTTCAAAACCTTTTGAAAACAAAGGTATCACGTAAGACTTCCCACACATAAACATGGAAAAGTTTTTACCTTACGCTAACCAAAACATTTGATAGGAAATCCAGTTATATTATAATAGGGTCTAGGGTTTTCAAGTAAAATACAGAAATAGCTGAAATGCTTACATCTCACATTCCAACATAGTTGGGCACAACTAATACGTACGGCACTTATTGGAGTTTGGATTCCATACAATGGCAGGGCTACTGGGGTACCGCCCGTCACAGTACGTGGCCTAGATCACCGTACCGAGGAGTACGCCCGCTCCCCTGCAACACAAAGCCGGAACCATCCCTTACTGGATAATCCCGAACAAGACAATCCCGTAGTTGGCGCGACCAACCACACACTAAGCCGAATAAAAGAAAAGGGACCTCTAGACAGGGATCTATCTTGCTCTCAGTGGGTGCTACCCACGAAGCCTTGCTGCACCTCCCCTGTTTTAGCCATTCCCGGTTGATGAGGCTTGAGGTTACGATTACCTTTAATCAGAACATATCACTTAGAATGCTCATCGTCCGCCTGACGATGTGCTGAAAGCATTCAATCCATACAAGTTCGTTCCGGGTTCGAACGAAACCGAAGGCATTATCTCGTTACACTCGTTTTGGAATCACCCTCAGAGTTAACGACAATAACCCTTGCACTCTGAATCTTCATCTTCACTTGAGATTCACGACCTATCGTTAATTTGGATTGATGTGGTATTCGGGTCTCCAGACCTGGAAATCCGGTATACGGAAACCCGATCCCGGTCTCATCGAAATCCAAAACGTATCTTTTAAGGCCAGGTTGTTTTAAAGTTAAAACAATTCAATTCTACTATCTATTTACACACAGATAGATAATTCACAGATTCACAATAGATAATCAACATTATCATTATAATCAGATAATCCATATCATCATCACTATGCAACCAAAGCATCCAAATCATACAGTATCAATTATCTCATATCTGAGATTTCAAACCATTCGAGGTACACAATATCATCCATTCATAAGCAATGATTTATTTATCACCATCTACAATTAATTTAAAATGCATTAAATTAATTATTTCATCTTTAATTAATTTAAAGTAAATTAAATTAATTACTACATCTATAAATCCTGCTTAAATCATTATTAATTAATTATCAATCAATTAATCAATCATCATCCAATTATTCAATTTAATTAATCATCCTTGATTAATTATTTAATTACATTCAAGTAATTAGTATTAAATTAATTATACAAATTAATTATTCTTAACCACTTATAGTAATTAACCTTTAATTACTTCATTTATTAATTAACTATAATTAATTACATTACTCCTTAATTAATTACATTAATTAATCACTTCATTTATAATTATTACTTAATTAATCAATTCTTAATTACATCATTAATGATCCTTAATTACATTTTATCATTAATTACTTTATTTAAATTAATTACATTGAGTAATTAATCTTTAATTAAACCATAATTATTAATCACTATTGATTTATCACATTCAGTAATTAACTACCCTTAATTACTTCTTTAAAATAAATTAATTAAACTTAATTAATTAATTTAACTAATACAATTAATTACAATGAGTAATTAGTTTCTTAATTACTTTCCATTAAGTAATTAAACAATTTCCACAAATGATTATCTTAATTAATTAATCCAATTAATTATCTTAATTAATTACATAAATTGATTAATTAATAAATCCAAGTTTATGATCTACATTAACTATTCTTTAATTATCTTTTTTTTTTTAAATAATTAAACATTAATTAACCATTATTAATTTACAACTTAATTAATTCTAATTATCAATAAATTAATCTCTAATTACTTAATTAATTAAGTACTTAACAATAACTTAATTAAACCTTAATTACTTGATTAATTTTATTCCTAACCATTAATTTATAATCTTAACTTATAAAATTAATGATCCTTAATTCAAATTAATTAACCTTTAAATTAATTTAATTAATCCTTCATTAATCAATTTTAAACCCTTAATTACTATTTTTTTTTTAACCCAAATCATAAATTAATTAAATTGATTAATTAACTTTTAATTACCTTAATAATTTATTTTATCCTAAATTATTAAATCTTAATTATCTTTAAGATAACACTCTATTCTTATTAATGATTAAAATATCATTAATAAAGTATTTAAACCAATTTACCTTTAAATTTAATTTAAATTTTCATTTTAAATTTGAGATTTAAAATGAAGACAACTTTAACTTAACAAAGTTTTAAAACTATTTAAATCCTTTTAAATCACATGTTAAAGAAATATTTACTTAATTAAAGAAATTTAAAACCAAATTCATTTTAAATTCAAATCAATTTAAAATACTCTTTAACATTCAAATTGTTTAAAACATTTTAATTTAAAAACTTCTTTTTATTTGAAACTGAGATTTAAACTTAACTCCAGATTTAAAACTAGATTTAAAACTTATTTAGACTTTGCTTTCCATTTACTCTCAGCTTTTAAATTTATTTTAAAATTTAAAAATTGGAAAACAGGTCTCTGTTTAAAACCTGTTATAATTAACTAACACTACAAACTCCTTCAAAACCCTGAGAACTACTTCGAGTCTCCAACCCAATTTCACGAGTACAGCTTCGAGTTGCCCCCTTCTTCCCCAAAACATAACAGCCCTACCCAGACGTGCACGTGCACGTGCACCAACCCACGGCGACGTTCCGGTCAACTTTCCGGCCATCAACAAGTTGCCCTCAACCTCAACAATCCCCTCGATCACTCAGTAGAACGATTTTGTTTATGAATCGAAATCGAACCCATCGATCGAACTGGAACCAACTTCGATCGATAAAAACTCCACCGCGACGACGATCACGTCCATCGGAACCCCAGCCCCTTCATCCAGAGCCGCGCCTTGAACCCAAGCAACGATCCCCCTTCTCGCGATCATCTCCAACTTCTCCATGGCATCGCATTAGTCTCGAGAAAACCAACGACAAAATCTGGCGACTAAACCCAATATCGTCTTCCCATGCCTTCTCCGATGATCAATAACCTTCGCGGTTATTTTTCTCGTGATCACTGAACTATCTTCCACCTCCAGGAACAACCACACCCCTCCAGTCACCATCGATCAACAGGATTCGACAATATACCCAAATCGATCAACTCCGATAATTCTCACTATTCACATATTTTAAAATCATAAAAATTATGTCAAAAATCATTATTTCACCACAAGAATCTGTTTATAGGATCAAATCACAGAATTAAAATTATTGGTTTTTGATTTATATTCGATTCCCACTGTATTCTTTGATTTTCCAGATTATATTCAAACTTAGTATACTTACAAATAATTTAAAATCATAGTTTTATGTTTAAACAAACATATGTTGTTTGAAAAACAGAAACTTTAAAAGAATGAATAAAAAGGATAAGATTTTCTTCAAAATCTTGTCTCTGAGTTTATAACAGAGATAGATACAGGGACATATACAAGTTTACAGGCATGCATGTTTATATAATTTCCTATCAACATGATTCCGAGTATACATACATAGATTATAATAGATGATATAAAATTTTCATAAGAACACACACAACATCAGGTTAACTAAGTTTTAGGGGTTAAGTCTATTTTCTGGAAAACTAGAACAGAGGCATCTAAATCAGATAAGCATATATATACAGAGGTTTACTTACTTTAAATAACAAAGAAGCAAATGTTTAAACATACTGGTAAGAACAAGCAAGTTTTTATACATATATCCAGATAAATAAACATGCAAATCATATCATAACTTTATCACACTAATTCATCACATGCAATCATCTAAAAACTGTTTTTAAATAAGAGTTTACTCACCAGTTTGAAAAATGCAGAGAGTAGCTTTTATAATGAACTGGAAAGCTTTTGAAGCAGGAATGAATTTGCATGCACTTGTTTTTGATTCCAGAAACTGAATTTCTTTAATTTGCTTTGACTGAAATGCTTAATACTTTAGAAACTGGAAACTTGAAAACTTTATGATCTTTGATTTCGGGTTTCATTTGTTTTAGAGGAGATTACAGGCTTTATAATTCTCTGGTTTACATTTGGTTTCAGGTTGTAATTTCTTGGTTTGGAAATATATTTCTGTTTTTGATTGAGAAGATGATTTTAGATTTGATTCTTGAGTTTTGAAATAAATTTCAGTTTTGGGTTGTTGTCTTTGAAATGAAATTAGAAAAAGAAAATGAAGGGGAAAGATAGAAGTTTATATAAGTAGATTTTGATTTTATTTAAAATTTAAAGAAAAATAAAATAAAGGAGACACTTGTCTCATACCTTATTCAATTACTTAACACATGTATTTAACATGGTTAAGAAGCTAACACTTGTAATTATTTATATTCATATTATTTTAAAGCTTTTTATTATTAATTTCCTAATTGATTAATACATTTCTTAATTTATAAATACTTTTCTAAACCTTATGTAAATACAATCTTTAAAAGGAAATAGAATATAAACCAATTATATCCTAATAAAATCATATATATTATATTTAATCCATTTTAAAATGAATATTCAAAAGCTTTTGTATTTATTCCTATTAAATAAATACTCTTTCAAATTTCTATAAATAAATTTCTTTAAACTCAATTCTTAAATCCAAATTCAAATGCAACTTTAAAAATCCAAATTTAAAATCAACTCAACATATATATAAAATTAAATAAACACATTATTAGATTTGTAAATAATTATTCTATTTAAAAACAATTTAAATATATACATATATATATACATTTAATCAATACTTATTAAATTTGAAATAATATACCTATTTAAAATCTGTTTATAACTATATTTAAAAACAACTCATTATTAAATTGTTTGAAAACAATAATTTTACCAATTTTAATAATTAATTTAAAAGATTATCATATTTTAAATCCCCTGTAATCCCGGGATATCACATCTATTTTAATATAGAAAATGGTAAATTTTCATCAGAAAGTATGCAAGTAAATTTTATTGCGTAATTCTATTTCAATTTCAATCAGTTAAAAAATTAATGGTAACAAAATATTTTCCAAACCTGAATATTTTTACATAGAAAATTTGTAAATCATCTTCTGAGCATGACGTCATATTTCGTTTCTCAAAATTTAGACTGTTATTGCTCCGTCGATCTTATTTTCGACAAAATAGCAGCATTTTTGTACCGATATCGACTTTTGATCGGATGATCGTACCACTAATATCTATATATCGTTCTATTCGTCTCGTCGTGCTGATCTCTGCGGTATATTCAACTGTGTTTTTAGGTCCGGTATGCGATGGAAACAATGAACAGTACGTCGTATCGGTACCACTTTTGATGTCCATTCAAATTTCAAATGACTGAAATAAACGGCCATTGGCATTTATTATCAGCTGTTGCTATTCCAATGCATTGATGGTTCGCTGCCTTTATTTCCATCAGTTTGGAAATATAAAATTTTATTTATTAGTTGTACGTTTCATTCATCTCTATTGTTTTATAGCCTTCTTTTTTTCTAAACAATATATACAAAGCTGTTCATTTTGCTTCCTACCTGCCACCATTCTCAACCCATCTCCAGCCGAGACCATACTCCTCCTTCCTCCGCGACCAAGCACCGACCTGAGCATCCCCACATCGCCAGAAGCCACCTCCGCATTCCATCCTCACCTCCTCCATGCTCTGGCCCGATCCCACCAAAGTCCACATCCAAAAGCTAGCCGAAGATCACACATCAACCTGTCCACCTCTTTCTGCTGATTCAAACAAAAACACCCACCATTTTTCCTCTGCCTTGACTGCCCGACTCTTCCCTCCGGCCGAACCCACTCAACAACTCATCGCCACCAACGCTCCTCAACCCAGCCTCGCCTGTGCCCCGCCAATTTGGCCACCATCTCCTCTTTTTCATACATAGGTAATATATATGTATTTTCTGTTTGCTGTATGTAAGCTATATATACATATGTATTAGTCTAGAAGGAATAGTATATATAAATTATAGCAGATTATTTTAATAGATGAGGTAAGTCGATATGATTTTATATGATATTTTGGAATAAAAGCCTATGTGTCATGTAGTTTATCTAGTCTGCATACATTTTTTTTACAGGATCACCTACTTTGTTTTGTTTTAATTTTGAAATGTATATAGATTTAAATTACAGGTTTATATAAATTATAAATATTGATTTTTAAATGATGTATATATAGATCTTACTCTTTGATCGGTATGAATGGGTCAGAATGATATTACTTTAAAAAGTGTATATAGTATATACATAAGTTACTGTTCATACACATTAGGCAGATACTTGGTGTCAGTGCTTTAAAGATTTTTGAAGTATGTTATATTATAATTGATTTGAAGTATCATAATATATAATGCTATATATGTATATTTGTCTATACATATATATGTCTATGCATATATATGTCTATTTTATATATTAGTATTGATATACTTTAATAACATATATTTCTAGTATATATCTATATCATATAACTGATTGTTAAGGGTTCAACTTATGTACATAATTGTATCAAAGTATATATATATATATATCTGCTTTGTCCTCTGATTATTTGTAATATACTTATACTTTGATGAAAGAGTATTTTATATACATATATATATATATATATATATATATTTTTAAAAGTTTTGGTCTGTTATGCTAATATATATATATATACGATTACAGTTGTAGTTATACACTTTGGTATGGGTGCAGTCTGGTTGCAGTTTTATAACAAGGGTGATATTTGTATTGATTTCTAAATGATATAGATTTATAAATATTTAGATGCGGGTTTCGTATATTATTGTCTCCTTTTTGCTGCGGGTTCATATTATGGTATGTATTACAGTTTACTAGATTTTTAAAGCAGTATTGTATGTGTTCAAAAAATAGATGTGTATATGTAGTATAAAAGTAGTTTTCGCTTGTATGTTTGGAAGCAGCCGTACCAGATTTTCCTAAAATTTATATGTGTTGGTTATATATATATATATATATTAATTTCCAGTTTTTACATATAAAGGTTTACTTAAGTTTATACCCAGGTATATATATATATATATATATATATGTAAAGTTATTTAAAGTGTATAAGTTATATATATTATAATAAATTGTTTGTATTGATTTTATAATAAAAATTGATAATTGAATTTTTCTTTAGAAATATATATGTCATTTTAAATATGAGTCTCAAATTTTTTTTTTTAATTTTTTGGGAATAGATATATGGAGGTAATATTTATTTTGTTTAAGTTATAATAAGATGATTCTGATCCATTTCCATCAATTCCTATTTATCAGCTTTGATCGTTGTATTCGTGCCAAATTTTCTTTGCTTTGGAATTCATGTTTAGATTCGTAACTCATCTCATTCTCGTCCATCTCTAGCCTCAAAAGGTGAGGAATCACTCACGATTAACGTTCTTATATTTATTAATTTTGATTTCAATTGAAACGACAATTGAAATATGCTGCTGTTAGTTATTTATATTGCTGTATATATATGCTATTATCTGTATCTGTTCACCTGTGACAGCTGACACCATTATTTGTTATTTATATTGATGATATATGCCTGTTGTTATATTATTATAATATCTGTTATCACTTTGCAAGTTCCCTGTTAGTGTAGAATTCCCTATGGGTTGAAATGATACATACCCGAACGATCTGTAGAATATGAGAAAGTCGTTATGGGTTGAAATGATAAACCCAAGCGATTTTCATTTGAACTGAATTTGGGATTGCGGGTTGAAAGGATATATACCCATATATATTTAAATTACAGATTGAAATGATAAATATCTGTATCACTTGACAATAGGATAGAAAATTTTATACAGACACCGTTGGTCTATATATATATATTGAAAATGATTTCTATGGATTTGGAAAGAAATATATGGTTTAATAAATATTGATTTTGGTTTAAAGTGATTAGTGAATATTTCAAGTTTTAAATAAATCGAAGGAAATATTTAGTTTAATGTAATTTAAGGTTATTTAAATGATAATGGATTTATTAAGTGAATGTTTCAAAACTAAATAATAATGAAGTTAAAAATAAGATATATATGAAATTATCAATTTAGTTTTGAAAGTGCTATAATTTGGAAATATATATATTTGAAATGGAAATGATATTTTGGTTTTGAAGTATAAATTAATATGAAATGACCACGGTGTTATAATGATGTTTGGATGTTAATAGCATATTTCTATATAGTAGATAGTTCCACGGATCCTTAGAGGATGGTTATCCCAAACATCCTTTAAGTTACTTGTATTTCAGTTGATATTTCACTTGAGTTGGATTTATTGATATAAGAATGTTAATCCTGACTCGAGTGTGTTTGTGTTTTGCTTTACGTTCGGCTCAGACAGAGTGATACAGCATTTGAGACTCACCTTTGAAGTTTGGAGCTTCGCGTGGAGATCCAACTATCGATTCAGCTTTCAGCTTTTCCAGTTGATTTGTTCAGAGATGTCATCAGTCTGTATTTGAGATATTCTGTTGTATTTTATTTCAAACCCTGTTGTTTATATAGTAGCTTCATGAACTACTATTTATTAATCTATTCCGCTGCATTCTGCTATAATACTCTGTGTCTGTGATTCTATGATTATTTTATTTACTGTATATGCTGAGTTTTGCCAAATATAAATTAACAATATGATATTTTGAGCAATTCTAGTCCGACATGTGCGGATGCGAATGGCACGAAATACCGGGTCATTACAGCATGAGACTTATGTTGCAATTAGAAGTTATTTTGAAATTCCACTGTGTAAAATCAGAAATTATAACCGGTTAAATGTGCATGTCCTCATCCTTATATTTCGGGCATGACACTAAATTTGTGTTTTTATTTATATTTACCCTTGCATGGAAACAAGATGGGTTAATGATGATGTAATGACTTATGTAAAACATTTTAATGTAATGAAATTATTTAGCTGCTCTATTTACTTAATGTTGTGAAAGAAAAAATATACTCATCTCACTTTGTCGCTTGAAAATAATTTACATAATGACTGCAGCATTATTGGCATCTATATTCGAGTCTTGGAGTGGGGATGTTACAGACTCCAACTCCCACGCGACCAATAGTAGGAGTTTCCTAGGTCATCATCAACACTCACACACGATCTCATCGCATTTTGAACACTTTAATTCACCGTTTCACTCAAATGACAACCACTCACCTAATGCACAAAAATAAGTCAAACTACACACAATCAACTACGTATAGTCATTACATAACATCCAACCATAATATAAAACAACCCAAGCAATATATCAACATTCATATCATCCTTGATCTATCAAATAGGAAATGAAAACGGTATGGTGAAACACTCGAAAAATGAATCAAAACCAACATCAAATCGTTTAATACATTTTAAAACATTATCAAGTTTAAAACTACCATAAAAACGCGTTTAAAATTTGAAATCACTTAAAAACCACGTTTTTAACTATATAGAAAAACATAGTATAGTGAGAAGTGAAAACCACTCACCTAGTTCACCAAGTATACAAATCCCGAGATAATAACCCAATTAGCAAAGACACGAACTCCCGTGCAGTAATCGCGAGATGCAATGCTTAATTTCATTCATTACTATATTAATTACATAATTTGGCTAACTAAATTAGGGATTAAGGTTGCTTTTGGCTATGGAGAAGATTAATAGAAGTTTATATCAGTTTTTTGGAAGTGCAAAAATGATAAGGAGGATGTCCCATCTTCTCCATCAGGCACAAATCCCAAAATAGGTTACTGGGCCTAATTTAGATCTCGCTAATTACCCACTAAGATGTTCAAAATGTATCTAACTTCAAATAACCTTATCTCCTAAACAATAAGTCCAAAAAGTTATTATGCCCCATCTATGGAAAGAGAAACCATAATATCTTTCATCTAGAAGTGGTTTAAGATCTTAATTTGACGCCAATCAAAGGTTAGAGGCCCTATAAGTATTTAGGGTCAAAACCGTTCAATAAAATTACTAAAGGTGAAAAATGTCACTACTCGACATTTTTTGTAACGAACTGGATTTTTCGCGTTCGAAAATCGACATCCATACTTTACATCGTACTCGAATGCCATAGATTCGACCGTTCAAATCCGAGTCGCCGAAGCTTATAACATAATTAAGTAAATAACACAGCGGAAGAAAAAGAATAATACATTGATATACAATATCTGATACAACAGAGTGATACAATGAATATCAATATACATCAAAGATATAATACAAGAAATAGCAGCGGAAAAGAAAATAGATAACACCAGCAGCGGATAATCTCCATCTCCAAAGCGCCAATCCAGAAATAGCTTGAACTCCCAATAACGATGCACCAAGATAAGCAAGTGCAGTCTATATCCAAGGACTGAACTAGCTCCAGAAAATCTACTAATTCTGACTATCTGAAAAACCCAACTCTAGACTGCCCGTGTAGAAAATTTTTGAGCACCCAGAGTTTAGGAAAGAAACAATAAACTCCGGATCAGTCATGGGACTGGTGTGAGCAACAAAAACAGTTTATCTTTAAAAATTAACAACAAGGGAATTTTTAAAGTCAATTCGCAATGCTTTTGGAAAATGAAACTACCATAAGGCCTCCCGTACACACACACAATGCAAACGCAGAATCGGAGGAGATTTCTCCTTATGATAGTCAAAGATGCTTACTACGCAAAAATCAAATCATAGGATATTATTATTAGTGCATAGTGGAAAACATTTCGAAAGTATAATATTAATCTTAGCCAACATAGGCATTTCACACTATGCCTACTATAGCTACCATCTAAACAGCGGGGCGCCACCATAAGTAAATGGCAGGTTATACAACTAAAACCGTACAAGGTTCGTATTGGAAGAAGGATTTCCAACAAATGGTCAGGCTAAGGAACTTCCTATGCCACGAAGGAACGCCTCTGGCGGGACGCTCCGAGAGACAACCTGCTCTCTGCCAACACAAGGCCGGTTACCCCCTTCCCAGGAAGTAAAACCTCAGATATGCCACCCCCGGTCCTTAGGACCTTTATCCGAGCGCTCGGTAATCAACATCACACATAATAAATAAAGTGTGTCCACATGAGTAAGTATCTGGGCTCCATACCATGATACTACCCTTTTCCAGAAGGAATGGTCATACCCTAGGGAAGCTACCCCTGAAACCTTGCTGCATCTTTCCTGTTTCGACCATTTCCGGGTTGTGAGGCTCTAACGAAGTCTCGTCCACAAAGCTACGCTTTTTCACAAAGCCACGCTTTGATCACAAATGATCAAATAAATGATCATCACACAGCAACACTCAGCATGCCACATTACCAAATTGGGAATATATTGCTGATAAATTTCAACTACATAACCTCTGAGCTTGTACGTCTCAGAGAAAGGTGATAAGCTAAGAGAATAAATTCTCCGTCACCAAACAGAAATGTATTTGAAAGAAATCAGCTTTATATCTCAAAATGTAATGTCAGACACGTAACCATACAAGTCTGTTCCGGGTTCGAACAGAACCGAAGGCACTTCCGAAGAAGCCCTTGCAATTCCGGGTATTCACAATCCCGATCGGATTTCCCATCACTTAGGGAATCTCTATACCATGAGCTACCCAGTGCAGAGACAATCGATAGGTTATCCTATCATTTTCGCAAACACCCGGTCTTCAACACCGGTCTTCAAATGCCATCCATATACGACATATCATTTATTCAGAATGGGTTATGTGACACAAAGGTCCTCTCCTGGCTAACCCGAATAGTGAGCGCAATATTTAAAAACATATGGATATTGGGATTTTAGTTAAGTCACAACTTAATACTTCAAAACTTTCTTTCAAATGGTTTAAACAAATTACCATTTTAAATCTTTTTAAACAAAAAGATTCAGTTCACAGATTTCACCCAATTTCACAAAGATTCATTCATAGTTTTCAAAACAATTTCCATTTCAGTTGGATTAACTCGTTTAAAATCTTTAAATTAAAGATTTAACTTATAGCTTTCAAACTGTTTCCATAACTTGGAAAATCATTTTCATTTTTAACTTGAAATCCTTTTTAACAAAATTTGGAAGTTCACTTCTTATATGAAAGCTTTTATTATTTGAAACAGAATAGTTTCATTTCAAAAAGATCCAATTTTATTTACACGAGTTAAAGCCTTTGAATTTAAATTCAAATTCCCAAATCAATACCTTTAAAACATTTTAACACATATAAACTCATTTATAAGTTGAATAGCCTTTCTAAACCTTGGTTTCCAAATCATAGAATTCAATTTCAAATATTGAATTCAAATTTAAATCAAATTTCAAAACTAAATCACGTTATTCAAAAATAAGTCTTATCTTTGAAATTCCATTTTAAAAGCTTTTCACTTTAAACCCAAATTTCCAATTTCAAAATCAATTGAAATTAAAATTTCAATTTCAAAAACATCAAATTTAAATTATCTGTGACTTAACCGATTTCCTCGTGAAATCCATATTTGTGTGTGTATGGTGTAGTCCAGGGGTTTAACACAATAGTGCAACATCATTTAATCATCACAGATTAAAACACAGAAATATAGTTGATAAGCGATATAAACTATAACGCTTATCGTCCATTCACAGATTCACAGGTAATATACAGATGTATCATCAATAAATGAATAAATTATACATGGCACAATCCACAGAACAAAATATCACGGATCAGATAGGACAATCAATTCAAGGCATCTCATATAATATAAACATCCATAAGTAAGGTCAAGCATTCAATAATCATTTATAGGCAGGATTAATTAATCGTTTAATCCTAATCAATTCAATTTATTTCTAAGTAAATTAATTACTTATGAATTAATTATCAAATTCTGATTAATTAATTACAATCATTTGATATAAATTTATTTATCAAACACTTTAAATAAATTGAATTATTCTTAATAAATCATATTAATTAAATCAACCTTTTAAACCAATTACATAATTAATTAACCTTAATTAATCAAAATATCCAAAATTAATTACAATAAATGATTAATCCTTAATTACTTTCGTTTAGTAATTTCATTTAAACAATTTATAATTGATTATCTAAATTAATTAATCCAATTAATTATTAAAATAAATCACCTTAATCAATTACTTAATAATTCTTAGTTAATTATCTTCATTAACTAATAACATTTCTTAATCACTTTCTTAAGAAATTATCTTAGATTAAATCATTATTAATCATTTCTAATTATAAATTAATCTAGATTATTTGATTATAAATTAAATAAATCATACTTTAATTACCTTATTAATTTATCACATACATAAATTTTTTCTTTAATTAATTTTTCTTTAATCATTTGATTTATCAATTCTTTAATCATTAATAAATTATCCTTAATTAATTTAAGATAAACCATAATTTTCAACATATGAATTTTAAGTTTAAATAAACTTAAAAATTATCTTTCTATCACTTTTATTAATTAACTTAAGACCTTTAAGTTGGGTAAAAATTGTTTAAACTATTCCAAGTTTAAAATTTAAAAACTTGTTATTACCCCAAAAATTCCCAGACCCGAGCAACCCCCGAGATAAACCCGAGCTCAACTCCGAGCTACTCATTTCTTCAACTCCTTCGAGAAAAACACGCCCTGACTTCGAGCTGTGACCCGAGCCACCTTCATCTTCCCAAACTCAACAGCCCAGATATCCAAAATGGCACGCGTGCACGTGCACATCCTTGCGCCGCCGCTCCGGTGGCCATCGCGACCATCGGCAAGTCGCACTTCAACCCATTACTCAAAATCGCACTTCGTCTCAACACATAAAACTCGAAATCGAAAAACGAGTGTTTTAATCGACACTGTAATACAACACACCCAACTGAATTACCTCGCCGCCGCTCCTCAGACCACCAGCGACACCAAGATTTCGGCCATGACACGTCTATGCTCCATACTACCCTCCCCCATCATCGCGTGCAACTCGATCGCTCTATGGTGACGAAATCACCATTCTTCCAACTCACTGTAAAACTCAGGGTTAAACCCCAAATTTGATTCGTTCAACAAATTCGTGCATTTGAAAAATTATTCAACAATTTTCTCAATATCGTGGATGTTTATACTAGCTTCAAACCAAATTTCAACATTTATTATTGATTCGATTGTCAGAAATTTGTAAAAATGCAATTTTTTTTCAAATACAAACTGCTCTGCAAATACTCAATTAAAAATCATCATATTAATTTAAAAATCATATCTTTGTATGTTCATTCAAATTATATAATCAAATCGAGAAAACTTGATTATTCGAATTTTGGGATGTGATTGAGTTTTCACTGTTTATTTATATTTCCAAATAATTTCAAAATAATTCTTCTCAGCAATATTTTTAGGACCTAAATCTTGATCTTACAAAATTAATTTATTTAGACGTCAAAGTGTAACGACCCGGAAATTTCGAACCCGAAAATTCCAGATAGTTATGAAAAGAAGAAGAGATAGAAGAAAAGAAACAGAAAACATAACACAGATGCTCACATTCGCAGCGGAACAAAATATAATATCAAATAATAACAATTTACAAAAGGATACTGTATCTGTCAATTTACATTTATTTACATCAGAGTTATATTTCAATACACAACGATGGTCATATATAAATCAAATATGTCTCAGATAATCAAAAAATAATAGTCACAACCGAATCACTCCATACGTCCTGCCATCCAGTACTCCTCCTGAGCTCCAGAACGTCCTTACCTGAAAATCTGTAATACTCGGTCTGACCCGAGCATTACATCAAAGTAACACCCGGGTCAGGCTGGAAACCATCGTGAGTAAACCCATCTAATAAGAAATACCAATGCATCCAACTTTTTAGACCCGGATAACTTATATAAATTTACAACCTCACAAGTGGTTATAGGCATCACTTATTTCACACATCAATTTCTAAGTACCAAAACTTAGATTGAAAGGTCCAATTCACTTAAATCATATCATTCCACTTTATTGATTTCACATATCAATCTATAAGAATCGAAGTGGTTTCGGATATTAACTAATACCCGACGCCGGTCTCTTCGAATTCAGTTCATCTTAACACCCATTATCCAATTAAATAAAATTCGACTTAAATTATTGGATTACACTTTTTCACAACGATTCTTAATTGATAGGTTGCTCATCCAACATATCATATCATAAAGCAATTTATATCAGATAATGGAAATAATTAATTAACTATATCCCCTAATCAATCCCAATTAATCATAACAGTAATTACCCCTCTGTAATTTTTTAATTAATTAACTCCTTATTTAATTATTAATCCCTTTTGATTAATTACACTAAGTAATTTATCCTTAATTACTTCTACTAAGTAATTATACCTATCAATCCCATCAAGTATTCATATTTAATTTATCACCAAAAGATTACCTTTAATTAATTAACAAATTAATTCCAATCGGGTAATCCATCCCTTAATTACCCTTAAAACCAATTTAACAAATCTAAATTGTGGATTAATTATTCTTAATTGTTTACTTAGTTACAATAATTTAAACTTATCTAAATGAACTTTAAACAAAGGTTATATAATTAAAACGCTTTAAACTTAATAAAAGTTGAAATCATTTATTTTAACCCTTAGGCAATCTCAACTTAACAGACATTGATTATTTAGAAAGAGAAGTGTTTTAACAAAATTGTTTAAGCAAAACTTAATTTGTTTTAAAAAATTTAACTTGTTATTACACTCAAGCATTTAGACCCGAGACCATCCCTTCATTTTCCCAAGCAAAATTCAAGTCTTCCCGAGCTTTCACTTCCTCCGAGTCTAACCCTATTCGACCCCGAGCTCATCTCCGAGGCAAAGCCTTTCTTCCCAAACTCCTCAACGAACCCAGATACACAGATAAACACGTGCACGTGCACGTCGTCACGCCCTTTGTAACGACCCGACTTTCTATGCCCAGAAAGTCGCATCATTATGAAGAAAGAAAGGGGTAGAAAATAGAAAAGAAGAGAAAGAAAGAAACAACACATCAGAATCTCACAGCGGAAACGGAACAAATTATAATATATCACATAACTAATACATAGTCTTTACATAATCAGAGTACACAACTTATACATCACTTACTAGACAGTTATAAACATCTGTCTAGACATTACAACTCAAATACAAGACAAGACACTATCACAGATATCAACACAGCGGAATACTATATCTACGAACGCCGAAGCCTCCTGCTCCATTGCTCCTCCAGAATATTCGTCAAAACTAAACCTGAATCCCTTGGCTACTCGTAAAAATTTGAGTACCCAAGAGTTTAATAAAACAGAAAATAAACACTTGGGTCAGACATGGGTCTGGTGTGAGTAAACGGGTTAAAATTGTTTAACTTCAAAACCTTTTGAAAACAAAGGTATCACGTAAGACTTCCCACACATAAACATGGAAAAGTTTTTACCTTACGCTAACCAAAACATTTGATAGGAAATCCAGTTATATTATAATAGGGTCTAGGGTTTTCAAGTAAAATACAGAAATAGCTGAAATGCTTACATCTCACATTTCAACATAGTTGGGCACAACTAATACGTACGGCACTTATTGGAGTTTGGATTCCATACAATGGCAGGGCTACCGGGGTACCGCCCGTCACAGTACGTGGCCTAGATCACCGTACCGAGGATCACTCCCAATCCCCTGCAACACAAGGTCGGAACATCCCTTACTGGATAATTCCCGCACAAGATACCTCACGGTTGGGATCAGCAACCGCACCACTAAGTCGAAAATAGAAAGGGACATCTAGACAGAGGTAACCTTGTCCTACTTGGGTGCTACCCACTAACCTTGCTGCACCTCCCCTGTTTTAGCCATTCCCGGTTTGTGAGGCTTGAGGTCACGATTACCTTAGAAAAGAACACATCACTTAGAATGCTCATCGTCCACCTGACGATGTTCTGAAAGCATTCAATCCATACAAGTTCGTTCCGGGTTCGAACGAAACCGAAGGCATTATCTCGTTACACTCGTTTTGGAATCACCCTCAGAGTTAACGACAATAACCCTTGCACTCTGAATCTTCATCTTCACTTGATTCACGACCTATCGTTAATTTGGATCGATGTGGTATTCGGGTTTCCAGACCTGGAAATCCGGTATACGGAAACCCGATCCCGGTCTCATCGAAATCCAAAACGTATCTTTTAAGGCCAAGTTGTTTAAAGGTTTAAACAATTCAATTCAATACTTGAATTCACATAGCATTAACTTAGATAAATATCACACATTTATCACAGATATATCCAATATCAGATCACAGAATATCATAGTATATCATCCAATAGATATTAACCAAATCAGACATTCTACTCAACCATCATTCATAAGCAACCATTTATTAATCTCTGTTATAATTAATTTAATCCACTTAAATTAAATTAATTACTTAAGAATTAATTCCTAACCTTGCTTAATCAATCACTAATTAATTACTTATCCATTTAATTAATTAATCATTAAATATTAATCACTCTTGATTAATTATTCATTAATTACATAAAGTAATTATCCTTTAATTAATTTTACAAATTAATTATCCTTAATCATTTATAGTAATTAACCTTTAATTACTCTCCTTAATTATAATAACTAATGATCCTTAATTAATTACTTCCATTAATTAATTAACTATAATTAATTACATTATTCTTTAATTAATTACATTAATTAATTATGCATTAATTAATTACTTTCATTTATCAACCTTAAATAATTACTCCAATTACATACAGTAATTTATTTATTAATTACTTACACTAAGTAACTACACTTAACAAATCTTATTAAGTAATTATACTTAATTAATTACCAAGTGGCTATCCTTAATTAATTAACAAATTAATTAACTTAAATAAATCACATTCATTTCCCAAATCATAACTGAGTAATTCATCCTTAATTACCCTTTAAACAAATTAATTAATCCTTGATTAATTATTCTTTAACTATTAATTAATAAACCTTAATTATCAATCAATATCCTTTAATACAAAGTAATCAATCCTTAATTACTTTTATAATTAATTAATTAAACTTAATTAACTAATTAATTACTTCTTAATTATCAATTAATAAAACTTTATTTATTAATTAACCTTAATTACAAATTAATTAATCCATAATTACCTATTAATCAATCTTTAAATGATAATTAATTAATCCTTAATAACAGTTAAATAAATTCTTAATTAACTTTAATTATAGATAAATTATTTCTTAATTATTAATTAAGAAAACTTATTATTACTTAATAAAACTTTATTAAGTACTTCTTAATTACTAGTTTAATTAACCTTTAATCATTTAATTAATCCTTACCAATAATTAATTAAATAAATTAATTAATCTTAATTTCTTAATTAAATTAATTAATTTCAACTCATTTAAAAATCTTAATTAATCTTAAGAGAAAACATTATCATTAAATACATTTGACCTTAGTGATTAACTTACTTAATTAAATCATTAATTAAGTTTTTAAATAAATAATTATTAATTACTTACCTTTAATTATAGATTAACAATCCTTAATTACAAGTTACTAAATCACTTGAAACTAATTGTTAATTTAATTATAAATTAATGATTTAACTTGATTACAGTTTAAAACTTACTTTCAATTAAATTTTAAAAACTGTTAAAACTGGTTTCCACTTAACTCCCAAACAACCCGAAGAAATACCCGAGCAAAAACCCTTCCTTCCCGAGTTCCTCCCGAGCATTTTTAAACTGCTTATTTTAAAGATTTTAAACTGTTAAAATTTTTAACAGTAATCACTCTCTCGCGTATATCCCTAATCAAACCCGAGACAAAGACCTTTCTTCCCCGAGCCCACTTCGAGAAAAAAAATAAAACTCACGAAACCCAAACTAATAGCACTGACACACATCATGCCTCTGTGCACCGTGCACCATCCACGGTGATCTTCCGATCATCGCCAATCCTTCACACACACCCACTATCGTTCCAGCAACCTACCCCGATCATCAAACCATCACCAGAAGTCCCGATTCAAAATCGAGCTATTCAGTGGAGCACGAACCAGAAACATCACCAGAAAACGCTTCGAATCTCTCGTCTCCGATCACTGGAGTCACGGCAACTCCGATGACATCTTCCTTAGCCTTCCCAGCTACTATCCTCCCAATTTAACGTCACTCGATCAAACCGAGATACCATAATTCCCTCATTTCCAGATTCGAACACTTTTTGGGTTTTAACCCTACTTTGATGAACTGCCGCCACCACGGTGGAGATTAAAGCCACCTACTATTTTTGCCTTGACCAATGACCTCACAACCAACTCCAGAAATGACCACGACCAACCAAAATTCTTCGATCATCAGAAAAGACCCATAATTTATTTTCAAAACAAAACCCAATATCTCACTTGATAGAATTTTAAAAATTACGATTTCTGTTTTAAAAATCATGATTTAGGACAGTGATTCATTATATCAAAATAGATCCAAGAAATCTGATATTTGAATTTAACATGGTTTGGGAGTTTCACTGGAATTCTTGATTTCCAGATAATATGTGTACCAACATATTTAGATTATTTTTAAATTTCTAGTCTCTGTTTTAACCAACTTAAATAATTTAAAAACTAAGCTAACAGGGAACCAGAGAGGAAGATTTTGAAATTTTTGTCAAAATCAAACTCTGTAAATATGAACAGAGCTTCACTCAAACAAAGGCACACATAGTTTCAACATGTATTTAGATCTAAAAACAAACATGCATATATATTTCAAACATACATTCCCAAGTCAATTCCAATATATATTATCTGTATCAATCTAAGGGGAATTCTATGTTCTCAGTTTAAAGGCAGAGGATTTGATTTATAATAAGATGTTTAAATCAACAGATATTAACACCTAAAAAAAAATATACAAGACTTTCATAATCACAGACATGCAAAGCAATCATCAGTACATTTATCCACATGCAATAAATATTTGATGTTTTTAAGTTTAAAGGTTTACTCACCTATTTCAAAAAGCCAGAGCTTTGAAACTGAATTCCCTTTGAATTCTGGAATACTTGTTTTGATTTCTTTTAAACTTGAAAAGCTTTTGAAAACTTGCTGTTGCCTCAGATTATATTGCATAAACCCTTGGAAATAATTACTGGCTTTAAAGAACAAATGGTTCCAGCTCTTGATTAAACATTTCAGCTTGGTTTAGAGAATGGCTACAGAGATTTTTGAACTGGAAATTGGTTACAGGTCTGAGAACAATGATTTTGGGTTGCATTGCAGATTTGTTTTGAGGAGATTTCAGGTTTGAGGATTTTTGATTACAGACCTAGTTTACAGGGCTTTGATTTTGATTGGAGTAAATGTTCTCAGGTTTGAATTTGAGAAATTTTCTTTTGAAACGATTTCAGTTTTAAGGAGTGTTTATAGGCTGAAGATTAAAAGGAGATTATAGGGTTTTGATCTCATTTTTGAAAACGTGAAGATGAACAAAGAAATGGAAGAGATAAGGATATAGATTTATATAGATTCAATTAGATTTGTTTTAAAATTAAGGAAAATAAAATAAATTATGACACTTGTCTTCTTCCCTATTTATCTAGTTAACACATGTATTTATCATGTTTAGAAATTTTACACTTGTCATTATCCATTTATATTCTTTTTAAAAAGAGTTTTAAAACTTTTATATTAATTTCTTAATTAATAAATTCATTTCTTAATTAGGAAATGCTTTCCTATATTATAAATAAATGGAAACTTTTAAAATAAAATAAAATAATACCCATTTATATTATAATAAAATCATATATAATATATTTAAGTCAATTTAAAGTGTAAATATACCTTTTGTATTTATTTACTATTAAATAAACACTTTCTAAATTTATATGAATAAAATTCCTTTTAAAGAAAATATTGTAAAACAAATCTTATTTTAAATAAAAGCCTTGTTCATATATTTTATAACCAAATATATTAAAATCTTTATCTTTAAAGATTCAAATTTAAATCCAGATTTAAATTCAAATTTGACTTTTAAAATCCAATTTAAAAATCAACTCAACATTTATATTTTTAAATAAACATTTTATTAAGTTTGAAATTGATATATTTCATTTAAAAACAACTCAAGACATATATATACATATTTAAACAATACTTATTAATTTTGGAAATGATAAATCTATTTAAAAATCAAATTTATAAAATAATACAATTTAAATTATTATTCTTATTATAATCAATCTATACTATAATTAAAACATCATATTATTATTATTTGGTTATAAAATATTTGAAAATAACAAATTTATCAATTTAAAATAATTTAAATTAAGAGATTATCACATTTTAAACTTCTCGAAATCCCGGGATATCACATTCCTTCCCCCTTAAAAGAATTTCGTCCTCGAAATTTAAAACAAAAGATAATCCAAAGATTTTTATATTTATTTCAACCAATTTTAAAACAATTCAATTATACTTAACAGCCATATACTATCAATCAAACAACCATTCATCCAAACAAACAATTTTATCTAAACAAACAATTCTAGTTATCCGGACATAGATCCGGATAAACTCCCTAAAATTATCCCGAGTTTCCCCGATACAGATACTGGGTTACTCGCTCTATTAAATCCAAACTGGTAATTCAATACCGAAGCCAAAACACATATCCTCACAAAAACTCAGAAAGATCTAATATACTCGGAGCTATCTTCCTAGTCTTACCCAATCTTATTTGCTCCCTTTTACTGGAGAAATAACAATGAAGTCTCCAACTTCGAATTCCAAAATTCTCCATCTCTAATCCACAGAACTCTTCTGATGATTCTAGGATGCCTTCATCCTTCCTGATCAGCCCAACCATCGCTGATGCTTCTCGAAACAAACAGGACCAAAAACAATCCAATAAACGGATCCTCTCAAGATCTACAGAAATCCAGAACTCAAACTCTACTCCACAATCATCAGTAGATTCCAAATACTTCTTTTATCAAGACAAAACAGATTCTCTCACCAATCTGACCTTCAAATCTTGAAAAGCTTCCTGTAGGAACCCTTTAATCCAAACACTGCAACTTCCGGTTGCTTCTACTCTAGAACAACTACTACCAAGCTTTCGCTGCTCAACTCTGATCTAGATGTCGTCTATGAACTCGAACACAAACTAGATCAACACTTCCCATAAAATCTCTGACAACTCTATAACTCCTATTTCTTCTAAAGATGCCTCAAACCCAAGCAAAGATTTCCCAAGAGAATACTCAATTATCGCAAGTCACTTTTGCGATTCTATCCAGTCCAATATCCAAAAATTACTGTTCTTTCTTAATCCATCAAAACAGTCTAGTGCTTGACCAATCCATTTGAAAAAATGAATCTACTCTGCAGTTTCTGAACTCCACTTCTAAGAAAAACTGCTAAGCCAAAAGATCTTCCAGCAGGAACACAGAACACTCGAGCTACACTGCCGACACAGATGCCAAAGACTCCTTATCCAAAGCTTCTAGAGAACCCAGACCTCAGACCAAACACAAACATCCTGCTGAACTCAGCCACAACAGCGAAGCAGACACACTTCCTTAAACTTGCTCCAAAAGAAAACATCGCTGGAGATATCCATAGCCACTGCATCTCATCACGCAGCTACCATTACCTGAGATACCATCACACACTTCTGTCTAACAAACAGATCCAAACTCTCAAAAATCCGCTCACACGAGCGCGATCAAACTTATACTTCAATGATGGACTCCGAATCTTAACAGATTTCCTTCAGAGATCAGAGAAATCCTTATACCATATCAAAGTTCACTCGAGACGGTATTAGGTTTACAGTCTCGACAGATATATTTCCAACCTCAACATTTAAATTCCAACCATTGGTAGTCGTGTTTCACACACCACCACCCTATCTACCTTTATATCCTATATTGGAAAACCTGTACGGGTAACCCAACAGATAGGTAGAATATATATATATAGTATTTAAAATGATATATTTTTTTCTTTTATATAGAAATTATTTCTGGGTAAAATTATTTCATCTACCTCTTTAAAACAATATTGTGTCCGTTGGCCTGGTTCAAGTGTTTAGAGATCCCTATCAATAACGTTAGCTACTCGTATTGACCAGAATCCATATACCACTCAACCGATCAATTAACACAATATAAAACCATTTTATATAACTAACAAATACGCGCTCTCGTATATATATATACTCAGACTTAAATAGGTTGCTACAGATCCTATCTCTAATGAACAATCCTTCTGAACCTAGGTATTCACTCAACCTAGTGTTCTGATATTCACTTAACCAAAAGCTTAGGCATTCGCTCAACCTATGCTCTGATACCATATGTAACGACCCGACTTTCTATGCCCAGAAAGTCGCATCATTATGAAGAAAGAAAGGGGTAGAAAATAGAAAAGAAGAGAAAGAAAGAAACAACACATCAGAATCTCACAGCGGAAACGGAACAAATTATAATATATCACATAACTAATACATAGTCTTTACATAATCAGAGTACACAACTTATACATCACTTACTAGACAGTTATAAACATCTGTCTAGACATTACAACTCAAATACAAGACAAGACACTATCACAGATATCAACACAGCGGAATACTATATCTACGAACGCCGAAGCCTCCTGCTCCATTGCTCCTCTAGAATATTCGTCAAAACTAAACCTGAATCCCTTGGCTACTCGTAAAAATTTGAGTACCCAAGAGTTTAATAAAACAGAAAATAAACACTTGGGTCAGACATGGGTCTGGTGTGAGTAAACGGGTTAAAATTGTTTAACTTCAAAACCTTTTGAAAACAAAGGTATCACGTAAGACTTCCCACACATAAACATGGAAAAGTTTTTACCTTACGCTAACCAAAACATTTGATAGGAAATCCAGTTATATTATAATAGGGTCTAGGGTTTTCAAGTAAAATACAGAAATAGCTGAAATGCTTACATCTCACATTTCAACATAGTTGGGCACAACTAATACGTACGGCACTTATTGGAGTTTGGATTCCATACAATGGCAGGGCTACCGGGGTACCGCCCGTCACAGTACGTGGCCTAGATCACCGTACCGAGGATCACTCCCAATCCCCTGCAACACAAGGTCGGAACATCCCTTACTGGATAATTCCCGCACAAGATACCTCACGGTTGGGATCAGCAACCGCACCACTAAGTCGAAAATAGAAAGGGACATCTAGACAGAGGTAACCTTGTCCTACTTGGGTGCTACCCACTAACCTTGCTGCACCTCCCCTGTTTTAGCCATTCCCGGTTTGTGAGGCTTGAGGTCACGATTACCTTAGAAAAGAACACATCACTTAGAATGCTCATCGTCCACCTAACGATGTTCTGAAAGCATTCAATCCATACAAGTTCGTTCCGGGTTCGAACGAAACCGAAGGCATTATCTCGTTACACTCGTTTTGGAATCACCCTCAGAGTTAACGACAATAACCCTTGCACTCTGAATCTTCATCTTCACTTGATTCACGACCTATCGTTAATTTGGATCGATGTGGTATTCGGGTTTCCAGACCTGGAAATCCGGTATACGGAAACCCGATCCCGGTCTCATCGAAATCCAAAACGTATCTTTTAAGGCCAAGTTGTTTAAAGGTTTAAACAATTCAATTCAATACTTGAATTCACATAGCATTAACTTAGATAAATATCACACATTTATCACAGATATATCCAATATCAGATCACAGAATATCATAGTATATCATCCAATAGATATTAACCAAATCAGACATTCTACTCAACCATCATTCATAAGCAACCATTTATTAATCTCTGTTATAATTAATTTAATCCACTTAAATTAAATTAATTACTTAAGAATTAATTCCTAACCTTGCTTAATCAATCACTAATTAATTACTTATCCATTTAATTAATTAATCATTAAATATTAATCACTCTTGATTAATTATTCATTAATTACATAAAGTAATTATCCTTTAATTAATTTTACAAATTAATTATCCTTAATCATTTATAGTAATTAACCTTTAATTACTCTCCTTAATTATAATAACTAATGATCCTTAATTAATTACTTCCATTAATTAATTAACTATAATTAATTACATTATTCTTTAATTAATTACATTAATTAATTATGCATTAATTAATTACTTTCATTTATCAACCTTAAATAATTACTCCAATTACATACAGTAATTTATTTATTAATTACTTACACTAAGTAACTACACTTAACAAATCTTATTAAGTAATTATACTTAATTAATTACCAAGTGGCTATCCTTAATTAATTAACAAATTAATTAACTTAAATAAATCACATTCATTTCCCAAATCATAACTGAGTAATTCATCCTTAATTACCCTTTAAACAAATTAATTAATCCTTGATTAATTATTCTTTAACTATTAATTAATAAACCTTAATTATCAATCAATATCCTTTAATACAAAGTAATCAATCCTTAATTACTTTTATAATTAATTAATTAAACTTAATTAACTAATTAATTACTTCTTAATTATCAATTAATAAAACTTTATTTATTAATTAACCTTAATTACAAATTAATTAATCCATAATTACCTATTAATCAATCTTTAAATGATAATTAATTAATCCTTAATAACAGTTAAATAAATTCTTAATTAACTTTAATTATAGATAAATTATTTCTTAATTATTAATTAAGAAAACTTATTATTACTTAATAAAACTTTATTAAGTACTTCTTAATTACTAGTTTAATTAACCTTTAATCATTTAATTAATCCTTACCAATAATTAATTAAATAAATTAATTAATCTTAATTTCTTAATTAAATTAATTAATTTCAACTCATTTAAAAATCTTAATTAATCTTAAGAGAAAACATTATCATTAAATACATTTGACCTTAGTGATTAACTTACTTAATTAAATCATTAATTAAGTTTTTAAATAAATAATTATTAATTACTTACCTTTAATTATAGATTAACAATCCTTAATTACAAGTTACTAAATCACTTGAAACTAATTGTTAATTTAATTATAAATTAATGATTTAACTTGATTACAGTTTAAAACTTACTTTCAATTAAATTTTAAAAACTGTTAAAACTGGTTTCCACTTAACTCCCAAACAACCCGAAGAAATACCCGAGCAAAAACCCTTCCTTCCCGAGTTCCTCCCGAGCATTTTTAAACTGCTTATTTTAAAGATTTTAAACTGTTAAAATTTTTAACAGTAATCACTCTCTCGCGTATATCCCTAATCAAACCCGAGACAAAGACCTTTCTTCCCCGAGCCCACTTCGAGAAAAAAAATAAAACTCACGAAACCCAAACTAATAGCACTGACACACATCATGCCTCTGTGCACCGTGCACCATCCACGGTGATCTTCCGATCATCGCCAATCCTTCACACACACCCACTATCGTTCCAGCAACCTACCCCGATCATCAAACCATCACCAGAAGTCCCGATTCAAAATCGAGCTATTCAGTGGAGCACGAACCAGAAACATCACCAGAAAACGCTTCGAATCTCTCGTCTCCGATCACTGGAGTCACGGCAACTCCGATGACATCTTCCTTAGCCTTCCCAGCTACTATCCTCCCAATTTAACGTCACTCGATCAAACCGAGATACCATAATTCCCTCATTTCCAGATTCGAACACTTTTTGGGTTTTAACCCTACTTTGATGAACTGCCGCCACCACGGTGGAGATTAAAGCCACCTACTATTTTTGCCTTGACCAATGACCTCACAACCAACTCCAGAAATGACCACGACCAACCAAAATTCTTCGATCATCAGAAAAGACCCATAATTTATTTTCAAAACAAAACCCAATATCTCACTTGATAGAATTTTAAAAATTACGATTTCTGTTTTAAAAATCATGATTTAGGACAGTGATTCATTATATCAAAATAGATCCAAGAAATCTGATATTTGAATTTAACATGGTTTGGGAGTTTCACTGGAATTCTTGATTTCCAGATAATATGTGTACCAACATATTTAGATTATTTTTAAATTTCTAGTCTCTGTTTTAACCAACTTAAATAATTTAAAAACTAAGCTAACAGGGAACCAGAGAGGAAGATTTTGAAATTTTTGTCAAAATCAAACTCTGTAAATATGAACAGAGCTTCACTCAAACAAAGGCACACATAGTTTCAACATGTATTTAGATCTAAAAACAAACATGCATATATATTTCAAACATACATTCCCAAGTCAATTCCAATATATATTATCTGTATCAATCTAAGGGGAATTCTATGTTCTCAGTTTAAAGGCAGAGGATTTGATTTATAATAAGATGTTTAAATCAACAGATATTAACACCTAAAAAAAAATATACAAGACTTTCATAATCACAGACATGCAAAGCAATCATCAGTACATTTATCCACATGCAATAAATATTTGATGTTTTTAAGTTTAAAGGTTTACTCACCTATTTCAAAAAGCCAGAGCTTTGAAACTGAATTCCCTTTGAATTCTGGAATACTTGTTTTGATTTCTTTTAAACTTGAAAAGCTTTTGAAAACTTGCTGTTGCCTCAGATTATATTGCATAAACCCTTGGAAATAATTACTGGCTTTAAAGAACAAATGGTTCCAGCTCTTGATTAAACATTTCAGCTTGGTTTAGAGAATGGCTACAGAGATTTTTGAACTGGAAATTGGTTACAGGTCTGAGAACAATGATTTTGGGTTGCATTGCAGATTTGTTTTGAGGAGATTTCAGGTTTGAGGATTTTTGATTACAGACCTAGTTTACAGGGCTTTGATTTTGATTGGAGTAAATGTTCTCAGGTTTGAATTTGAGAAATTTTCTTTTGAAACGATTTCAGTTTTAAGGAGTGTTTATAGGCTGAAGATTAAAAGGAGATTATAGGGTTTTGATCTCATTTTTGAAAACGTGAAGATGAACAAAGAAATGGAAGAGATAAGGATATAGATTTATATAGATTCAATTAGATTTGTTTTAAAATTAAGGAAAATAAAATAAATTATGACACTTGTCTTCTTCCCTATTTATCTAGTTAACACATGTATTTATCATGTTTAGAAATTTTACACTTGTCATTATCCATTTATATTCTTTTTAAAAAGAGTTTTAAAACTTTTATATTAATTTCTTAATTAATAAATTCATTTCTTAATTAGGAAATGCTTTCCTATATTATAAATAAATGGAAACTTTTAAAATAAAATAAAATAATACCCATTTATATTATAATAAAATCATATATAATATATTTAAGTCAATTTAAAGTGTAAATATACCTTTTGTATTTATTTACTATTAAATAAACACTTTCTAAATTTATATGAATAAAATTCCTTTTAAAGAAAATATTGTAAAACAAATCTTATTTTAAATAAAAGCCTTGTTCATATATTTTATAACCAAATATATTAAAATCTTTATCTTTAAAGATTCAAATTTAAATCCAGATTTAAATTCAAATTTGACTTTTAAAATCCAATTTAAAAATCAACTCAACATTTATATTTTTAAATAAACATTTTATTAAGTTTGAAATTGATATATTTCATTTAAAAACAACTCAAGACATATATATACATATTTAAACAATACTTATTAATTTTGGAAATGATAAATCTATTTAAAAATCAAATTTATAAAATAATACAATTTAAATTATTATTCTTATTATAATCAATCTATACTATAATTAAAACATCATATTATTATTATTTGGTTATAAAATATTTGAAAATAACAAATTTATCAATTTAAAATAATTTAAATTAAGAGATTATCACATTTTAAACTTCTCGAAATCCCGGGATATCACACCCTTGTTCCGATCGCCACCGTGACCTCAGATAAGTGGTTGACGAACACCCCATCACGAACGATCACCCAGAAACCCAAGTTTCCCCGCGAATCAAAAACGAAAGATCTCGCCCTCAACAATCAGATACCTGACCACCGTACACCATAAATCCTCCCATCCCCATCCACCGGAGACCACGGCCTTATGCCTGCACCACCGCCAGTGATCCTTGCTCCTTTTTCCCATAACTCCGATCCCACTCGATGCGACAGTGATACAGAAATTGCCCAGAACCTAACCCTGCTTAAAACCACACCTTAAACCCTAACTTAGCCTCGCCGCGACACCTCTTTGGTCCATAATCACTCCGACCAATTTTCCCTTGATCATCGATCAATAATCCACCTCTGGCCTCCGTCCCGACAACCACTTCTTCCTCCATCGTCGGAAATATGCCAAAAACCCACTTCCCGTTCAAACCCAATTTACTTAATTAATATTTGTTTAAAAATCTTGATTCTTATTTTAAAATTCAGGGTTTTCAAAATCAAGTCCGATAATATAAGTAAACTTCAAGACTCAAACAAATAATTTCTTAACTAGGTTGAATTTCTTACTATTCTTCTTCCTTTGTTCAAACCTAGCCTCAGAATCTACTTGGAAATATTTTTAAAATTCACTCCATGTTGTAACAAACAAAATTTATTTACACATCCATGTTTAAAATAAATCAGGGTAAGAGATATTTGAATTTGTTCAAGGTTTTAAAACCTAGATAACCATAACAGAGCATTTATTGGTATTCTGACATTCACTCTGTGAAATCATACATATATATATATATATATATCTTCATGCAATTCATATAAACATGCAAATACTTGTCATACTTTGTTCCAAGAATTACTGCATGCAAAAGAATTTTAAAACAGATTAAAACTTGGTTTACTCACCTGAAATCTGTTGAACCTAGAACACTAGCCAGTGTTTAGAAATCTGGAAAATTGTTTTGAACTGCAACCAGATTGATGGGTAAGAACTGAAGCTTTTGATTGGGATAATATCTGAGTTACTGCTTACTAATGTTTGAGATACATTTAAACTTTGCACTTATGCTTTTGTTTGCTTCAGGTTGAGAAGTTTGAACAGAGTAGTATTTGCTTTAGAAAAACTGCTGCTAACTTGTATCTGATCCTCTTTGAACTTGGATTGTATTAGATTTTACTTAAGTTTTAATGGCAGCCCGTTTCCCTATTTACTTATCTTGCTCCAAAAATGTTAGAATGTAACCAGGCAGAGCTTAACTTATACTAGGGGAAAAGTAGCGGTAGCTTCTAGGGTACACCAATTTTACTTTTATTTTTGTGGGTTGTACTCAGTTTATGAACAAATGAAAGATGATATATAGAAGATTGTACAGGCTCGTATTGTACATAAAAGATTGTACTCAGCTGATCATAGATTTTATTTTTATTTTTTTATATATATAAACGAAAGGAAACAGGAAATGATGTATAAAAAAAAGTTGTGTACATGGTTGTATTTTGTTGGTACAAGATTTTCTCTGTACTGTATAGATTATTATATATTTGATCAGAGATTTGTTTCCCTTACATGGTGGCTGAGCTAAAAATTTGAGCTAGCATTAATTACTTGTCTTGTTTCTCAAGCTTATGCTTACCATTTTTCTTTATTATCTGAAATGATGTATTGTGCTTGAATTGAAATGTGCATAAATGCTTATCAACATAAACTTGCCTTGTTTTATCTCATATATTCATATACTTAACCTTTCCTTTGTGTATACATATCTATACACTTGTACACATCCTATTTTGCCTTACTTCATTTCATACTTACTTGATTCCAAATTATATATGTTCATTTCCTATCTCACCAGTATATACAGGTTCTAGAATCTTTTTGTAGGTTCATTTTATACTGTTCATAACTAAAATTTTAATTGAGATGCTTATCTCTACTATAAATATTCTATTTCCTTTAAAAGTTAACTATCAAAATTTTAATTTACTTACTTATTATTTATTTTTATACTTATGTTCATTTCATAGTTTTCTTCTGTTATATATTTATATTTATACTTATAACCATATTTTTATTTTATACTCAAGTTTATATCATAGTTCCTTATGTTTACATATTTTTATTTTTATGTTAATATCCTATACTTGTTTGTACTTATGCATAAATATTGATAAGATATATATATATTTTCCTCCTTATGTTAGAATTTTGAAAGAAAAGAATATTTTAAACAAATGAACTTTTAATTTAAAACTTATTTAAAACTCAAGTTTAAAAATATGTATATTTATAAGGAAATCATTACATCAAAAATCCAGGTTGTCACATTCCTCCCTCCTTTGAATCTTTTCGTCCTCGAAAAGAACGAAGCAAGAATTTATGAAATTACCTAAAATCAGATAATTACTCTTTGATCAGGTTTAAAATAATTTTATAACTTGATATTTCAACAAGTCCATCCTCGTTCTCATAGAGATTCGGTCATACGTTGATCAGGCGTAGAACTAAAAATCTATAAGTACTTAGCAGACCTATTTTCAACACCCAGCGAAAATATTCTGAAAAATAATTTTATTGAAAATATAGAAAACAGTTTTGAAAATAAATAAAATATCTTTAGTGAGAATGCTCTGGAAATCATCACACCCATCCATGGTCACAGTTACATCCTGGGTTACGTTGCCGTCGCAGCAAAAGTCCATGTAATTGATTACACCATAGAACCCACGACAGATCGCAGTTACATCCAGGGTTACGTTGCCGTCGCAGCAAAAGTCCATGTAACTGTTGGCTCTCAGCGGCACACACGATTTTCGCTGTCAAAATGAAACTTCTCCACTCCCACATAGGTCGCAGTCTACCGATGTAAAATCAAACATAGACTGTTGGCTCTCAGCGGCTCACACGACTTTCGCTATGTTACCATAGTGTCGCAGTCTACCGATATAAAATCAAACGCAGACTGTTGGCTCTCAGCGGCTCACGCGACTTTCGCTATGGTCTGCAGTAGATCGCAGTGACATCGAGTTACACTGTCGTCACAGCATAACCCAAATGCCTCTGTGGGCACCAGCCCCTCGACTTTCGCTACACAATAATCCTCAGGAACTAGTTTTGTCCGGACTCCTCACAGGATCAACTTTAGAACCTCCCCCTTAGAGGCTCAAGGCAGTACCACCCTGTGGCACTCCTGAGAAGTTCATTTTAAGGGAGCGCCTTTTTCCCCAGAGCCAATCTCAAAACACTTTATACTATACACATATAGTATTTTCCAAATCATACACCTCGTATGAATTCCATATAAGCTCCTTTACACAAAATCGATTCCCAAAATCGATAATTCTCAAATTAGGCTTTTCCAAATCTCAATATTGATTTTATCCAAAAATCAAAAGCCTTTTCCAAAACCAAAGGTTCCCAAAACATTTTTCTCAAAACCATTTCCATAAAATCTTTTATATATATATATATAATTTTCTTGGGAAATCTTTAAATCACTTTATACTTGTATAAGTTTCCTTTGTATACTTCAAAACTTTCAAAAACCTTTTTCTTCTGGCAATGGATTCAATAAGGGGAGTTTTATCATATATAACAAAGATACATAACTTTGTTTATTCCCAATCAAATATTCAAATTTGATTACTTTATAAAGTCACTTGCCAAATTCCTTACTTTTATTATAAAGTAAACTTTAACTCAGAAAAATATTCAATTTCCACTTTATTTCCATAAAGTTAATTTCTACCATAGAAATATAAATTTATTTATTTTAAGTTCATCATGTATTTACAAAATATATTTTCCATTTCAAAAATCATCTTATAACTTTTTATCTACAACTTCAAAATCAAATTTTCACCTTTATTCATTTTCAATTTCTCAAAATATACTTTCAATTTTCAAAAATCTTTTCAGTTTTTTTATCCACAAATTTTCAATGCCAATTTCATTCAAACCCGTACGATGTCCCCATATCATTCGTACGCAATACCAATCTGATCGCTCACTCGATCAAACAATTTCCCTTCCGAACTAGTATTGTCCACTCGACTTCCTAGTGCGGACTCAGATATGGTTTCTTGATCAGAAACCGTCATTCTCCTTGCATAGTCACAACTATGATAGAGAATATCCAGAACCAATCAAAAATCCATATCCAGGTTCACCGTCGAAAATCGAGCGAAAAATCCCAACTCGGATCGATAATATCATCTCGAAATTCTATGTTCGAATCTGGATCAAACCACTATGCGAATAGAATAATATACGTACATCCTACGTATTTATCTTCATTGATTATCAATTAAGTCAATTTCCTTTCTATTCATCCCCACTTTGATTTTATTCACTTATTCACATTTGTCTTAATCCCCATTTGGATTATCACTTCAATCCTTATTTCAGTTGGGTATTTAATCATAAACAGTTTGAACTCCGACCAGTTTATATTTAGAAAATAGCTTGAAAATTTTGAAAAAATAGATAAGTAGTTGAAAAATAATTATTAGTTGAAAAATAGATGGTAAAATAATTAAGTAGTAGTAAGATAGTTGAAAAATAGTAATTATAAAAAAAACAGTTGAAAAACAGTTATCAGTTTATAAATCAGTTGTAAAATTTTTAAATAGTTTCAATAGTTGCTAAATAAATATAAGATAGTCTTGAAATTTAAAAAGAAAAGTTGCATAGTAAATAGTTAGGAAAATAGATTTAAAATAGGGTATATCAACATAATTTATTTAAAATAGTCTAGAGCCAAACCGTTTAATACCCCATCTCCATTTCCATAAATTCAATTTAAATTTCCACTTACATTTAAATTGACTCAATCCCAATTTGAATAACTTCAATTTTATTTCAAATTAATCCAATTCAAATTTCCCATTTGAATTTTATACTTATCCATCATGAATCACAATTCCCATTAATTCAAATCAAATTCAGTTTGAACTAATTCAATTTAAATCTCAATTTTAAACCATCTCGAATTATATAAATTCGAGTTAAATTTTCAAATGTTGATTTATTCCCTTAATCCAATTAACATTTATCTTTAAATCAATATCTTTAAACAATTTAATTTCTGAGTTCAATTCTCAAAATTCCATTTTAAATTATCTTCACGTAACTTATTTCAAAGTTCAAATAATAATTCAAACCCCTTTTTAAACAATTAAATCTTCGAAATTCAATTTATTACCCGAATTCAATCTTGGAACCAATCCTTAATCATTTTAGTTTACATGTTCATTTTAAACATTCAAACCATAATGTTCAAAGTGATCCCATTTCTCAAGTTTAATTTTTATCTTTAAAATCAAAATTACTTAAGTAATTTCAAATTAAAGTTTAATTCCAGTTAATTCCAAAAATGAAATAGATATTACCTCAATCTGCTTCTTAATTCATTTAAACAATCAAATTCATAGTCTCATAATTACTGATAATAATAGAATGATATTAAGATAAACAAACATCTAATTTATTTAAAACATTCATCATCCATTATCCATTCCAGATCTCAATCCTATCTAAGACCACATATAGTTCCCTACCAAATCAACCCATTTAAATTTTCCTAAGTTAAACCTCAATTTCATCTTGAAATTTCCAATTCAGGTTGTTTATTCCAAACTTATTTAACTTCCCTTAAGTTAAATTCAATTTAATCTCGCCAAACTTACTCAAATTTGAATTCCCACTTCAAATTTTAACTTCACATTAATGACCTTATAAGTTCAAAAACTTATCACCTTAGGTTTCACATCTCATTCCAATTTTTGAACTCAACAGTTAGAGTTTATTTCAGATCATCTTTGATATTATATATATACTTACTTATTTCCTTAACACACCAAGTTATCCTCAGATTTTTAATCCACCTTTGGTTTTTAAATTCAAATCAACCTTTCAAACAACCCATTGTTTGCAACAAGTCTCTTTTATTCAAATAATACTTATTTATTATTTCTTTCAGCACCTTGAAACAAATTTTCAAATTCTGGACCCAGATTTTAAAACTCCAGAATTCAGATCTACTCCAGTTCCAATTTACAAGTCATACTTGTCTAAGTGTTTTACTTCTTTTAAACATTTCATTGGCTTTCTCATTATTACACATCTTATTATTAAACACGCAATAATCATTTATGATAATAACCAAAATTATCATATTTAAAACCATCCATTATCATCTTATTCTGAAATACTTTTTTTTTCAATTCAAGATTTCAATTTCAGTTTGAATCCATTTCAAATTTATCTTTATTTAATTTCAGGTTGGTTGTAATATATTACTTCTTACTTTAATTCTAATAATTTAACAGCCAATTTCCTTAATATTTATTAGTAAGAAATATTGTTTTATATATCAGAATATAACCTTATATAAAATCATTTAAAATCTTTATATAAGAAAATAACAAGTACGCTCTCATATATATATATACACTCAACTCATTCTAGGGTACTATTGACCCTATCCTTAATGAGTACACCCACCAGAGCCAAGGTTCTCGCTTAACCTTCTGCTCCGATACCAACTGTAACGACCCGGAAATTTCGAACCCGAAAATTCCAGATAGTTATGAAAAGAAGAAGAGATAGAAGAAAAGAAACAGAAAACATAACACAGATGCTCACATTCGCAGCGGAACAAAATATAATATCAAATAATAACAGTTTACAAAAGGATACTGTATCTGTCAATTTACATTTATTTACATCAGAGTTATATTTCAATACACAACGATGGTCATATATAAATCAAATATGTCTCAGATAATCAAAAAATAATAGTCACAACCGAATCACTCCATACGTCCTGCCATCCAGTACTCCTCCTGAGCTCCAGAACGTCCTTACCTGAAAATCTGTAATACTCGGTCTGACCCGAGCATTACATCAAAGTAACACCCGGGTCAGGCTGGAAACCAGCGTGAGTAAACCCATCTAATAAGAAATACCAATGCATCCAACTTTTTAGACCCGGATAACTTATATAAATTTACAACCTCACAAGTGGTTATAGGCATCACTTATTTCACACATCAATTTCTAAGTACCAAAACTTAGATTGAAAGGTCCAATTCACTTAAATCATATCATTCCACTTTATTGATTTCACATATCAATCTATAAGAATCGAAGTGGTTTCGGATATTAACTAATACCCGACGCCGGTCTCTTCGAATTCAGTTCATCTTAACACCCATTATCCAATTAAATAAAATTCGACTTAAATTATTGGATTACACTTTTTCACAACGATTCTTAATTGATAGGTTGCTCATCCAACATATCATATCATAAAGCAATTTATATCAGATAATGGAAATAATTAATTAACTATATCCCCTAATCAATCCCAATTAATCATAACAGTAATTACCCCTCTGTAATTTTTTAATTAATTAACTCCTTATTTAATTATTAATCCCTTTTGATTAATTACACTAAGTAATTTATCCTTAATTACTTCTACTAAGTAATTATACCTATCAATCCCATCAAGTATTCATATTTAATTTATCACCAAAAGATTACCTTTAATTAATTAACAAATTAATTCCAATCGGGTAATCCATCCCTTAATTACCCTTAAAACCAATTTAACAAATCTAAATTGTGGATTAATTATTCTTAATTGTTTACTTAGTTACAATAATTTAAACTTATCTAAATGAACTTTAAACAAAGGTTATATAATTAAAACGCTTTAAACTTAATAAAAGTTGAAATCATTTATTTTAACCCTTAGGCAATCTCAACTTAACAGACATTGATTATTTAGAAAGAGAAGTGTTTTAACAAAATTGTTTAAGCAAAACTTAATTTGTTTTAAAAAATTTAACTTGTTATTACACTCAAGCATTTAGACCCGAGACCATCCCTTCATTTTCCCAAGCAAAATTCAAGTCTTCCCGAGCTTTCACTTCCTCCGAGTCTAACCCTATTCGACCCCGAGCTCATCTCCGAGGCAAAGCCTTTCTTCCCAAACTCCTCAACGAACCCAGATACACAGATAAACACGTGCACGTGCACGTCGTCACGCCCTTGTTCCGATCGCCACCGTGACCTCAGATAAGTGGTTGACGAACACCCCATCACGAACGATCACCCAGAAACCCAAGTTTCCCCGCGAATCAAAAACGAAAGATCTCGCCCTCAACAATCAGATACCTGACCACCGTACACCATAAATCCTCCCATCCCCATCCACCGGAGACCACGGCCTTATGCCTGCACCACCGCCAGTGATCCTTGCTCCTTTTTCCCATAACTCCGATCCCACTCGATGCGACAGTGATACAGAAATTGCCCAGAACCTAACCCTGCTTAAAACCACACCTTAAACCCTAACTTAGCCTCGCCGCGACACCTCTTTGGTCCATAATCACTCCGACCAATTTTCCCTTGATCATCGATCAATAATCCACCTCTGGCCTCCGTCCCGACAACCACTTCTTCCTCCATCGTCGGAAATATGCCAAAAACCCACTTCCCGTTCAAACCCAATTTACTTAATTAATATTTGTTTAAAAATCTTGATTCTTATTTTAAAATTCAGGGTTTTCAAAATCAAGTCCGATAATATAAGTAAACTTCAAGACTCAAACAAATAATTTCTTAACTAGGTTGAATTTCTTACTATTCTTCTTCCTTTGTTCAAACCTAGCCTCAGAATCTACTTGGAAATATTTTTAAAATTCACTCCATGTTGTAACAAACAAAATTTATTTACACATCCATGTTTAAAATAAATCAGGGTAAGAGATATTTGAATTTGTTCAAGGTTTTAAAACCTAGATAACCATAACAGAGCATTTATTGGTATTCTGACATTCACTCTGTGAAATCATACATATATATATATATCTTCATGCAATTCATATAAACATGCAAATACTTGTCATACTTTGTTCCAAGAATTACTGCATGCAAAAGAATTTTAAAACAGATTAAAACTTGGTTTACTCACCTGAAATCTGTTGAACCTAGAACACTAGCCAGTGTTTAGAAATCTGGAAAATTGTTTTGAACTGCAACCAGATTGATGGGTAAGAACTGAAGCTTTTGATTGGGATAATATCTGAGTTACTGCTTACTAATGTTTGAGATACATTTAAACTTTGCACTTATGCTTTTGTTTGCTTCAGGTTGAGAAGTTTGAACAGAGTAGTATTTGCTTTAGAAAAACTGCTGCTAACTTGTATCTGATCCTCTTTGAACTTGGATTGTATTAGATTTTACTTAAGTTTTAATGGCAGCCCGTTTCCCTATTTACTTATCTTGCTCCAAAAATGTTAGAATGTAACCAGGCAGAGCTTAACTTATACTAGGGGAAAAGTAGCGGTAGCTTCTAGGGTACACCAATTTTACTTTTATTTTTGTGGGTTGTACTCAGTTTATGAACAAATGAAAGATGATATATAGAAGATTGTACAGGCTCGTATTGTACATAAAAGATTGTACTCAGCTGATCATAGATTTTATTTTTATTTTTTTATATATATAAACGAAAGGAAACAGGAAATGATGTATAAAAAAAAGTTGTGTACAGGGTTGTATTTTGTTGGTACAAGATTTTCTCTGTACTGTATAGATTATTATATATTTGATCAGAGATTTGTTTCCCTTACATGGTGGCTGAGCTAAAAATTTGAGCTAGCATTAATTACTTGTCTTGTTTCTCAAGCTTATGCTTACCATTTTTCTTTATTATCTGAAATGATGTATTGTGCTTGAATTGAAATGTGCATAAATGCTTATCAACATAAACTTGCCTTGTTTTATCTCATATATTCATATACTTAACCTTTCCTTTGTGTATACATATCTATACACTTGTACACATCCTATTTTGCCTTACTTCATTTCATACTTACTTGATTCCAAATTATATATGTTCATTTCCTATCTCACCAGTATATACAGGTTCTAGAATCTTTTTGTAGGTTCATTTTATACTGTTCATAACTAAAATTTTAATTGAGATGCTTATCTCTACTATAAATATTCTATTTCCTTTAAAAGTTAACTATCAAAATTTTAATTTACTTACTTATTATTTATTTTTATACTTATGTTCATTTCATAGTTTTCTTCTGTTATATATTTATATTTATACTTATAACCATATTTTTATTTTATACTCAAGTTTATATCATAGTTCCTTATGTTTACATATTTTTATTTTTATGTTAATATCCTATACTTGTTTGTACTTATGCATAAATATTGATAAGATATATATATATTTTCCTCCTTATGTTAGAATTTTGAAAGAAAAGAATATTTTAAACAAATGAACTTTTAATTTAAAACTTATTTAAAACTCAAGTTTAAAAATATGTATATTTATAAGGAAATCATTACATCAAAAATCCAGGTTGTCACATTCCTCCCTCCTTTGAATCTTTTCGTCCTCGAAAAGAACGAAGCAAGAAATTATGAAATTACTTAAAATCAGATAATTACTCTTTGATCAGGTTTAAAATAATTTTATAACTTGATGTTTCAACAAGTCCATCCTCGTTCTCATAGAGATTCGGTCATACGTTGATCAGGCGTAGAACTAAAAATCTATAAGTACTTAGCAGACCTATTTTCAACACCCAGCGAAAATATTCTGAAAAATAATTTTATTGAAAATATAGAAAACAGTTTTGAAAATAAATAAAATATCTTTAGTGAGAATGCTCTGGAAATCATCACACCCATCCATGGTCACAGTTACATCCTGGGTTACGTTGCCGTCGCATCAAAAGTCCATGTAATTGATTACACCATAGAACCCACGACAGATCGCAGTTACATCCAGGGTTACGTTGCCGTCGCAGCAAAAGTCCATGTAACTGTTGGCTCTCAGCGGCACACACGATTTTCGCTGTCAAAATGAAACTTCTCCACTCCCACATAGGTCGCAGTCTACCGATGTAAAATCAAACATAGACTGTTGGCTCTCAGCGGCTCACACGACTTTCGCTATGTTACCATAGTGTCGCAGTCTACCGATATAAAATCAAACGCAGACTGTTGGCTCTCAGCGGCTCACGCGACTTTCGCTATGGTCTGCAGTAGATCGTAGTGACATCGAGTTACACTGTCGTCACAGCATAACCCAAATGCCTCTGTGGGCACCAGCCCCTCGACTTTCGCTACACAATAATCCTCACGAACTAGTTTTGTCCGGACTCCTCACAGGATCAACTTTAGAACCTCCCCCTTAGAGGCTCAAGGCAGTACCACCCTGTGGCACTCCTGAGAAGTTCATTTTAAGGGAGCGCCTTTTTCCCCAGAGCCAATCTCAAAACACTTTATACTATACACATATAGTATTTTCCAAATCATACACCTCGTATGAATTCCATATAAGCTCCTTTACACAAAATCGATTCCCAAAATCGATAATTCTCAAATTAGGCTTTTCCAAATCTCAATATTGATTTTATCCAAAAATCAAAAGCCTTTTCCAAAACCAAAGGTTCCCAAAACCTTTTTCTCAAAACCATTTCCATAAAATCTTTTATATATATATATATATAATTTTCTTGGGAAATCTTTAAATCACTTTATACTTGTATAAGTTTCCTTTGTATACTTCAAAACTTTCAAAAACCTTTTTCTTCTGGCAATGGATTCAATAAGGGGAGTTTTATCATATATAACAAAGATACATAACTTTGTTTATTCCCAATCAAATATTCAAATTTGATTACTTTATAAAGTCACTTGCCAAATTCCTTACTTTTATTATAAAGTAAACTTTAACTCAGAAAAATATTCAATTTCCACTTTATTTCCATAAAGTTAATTTCTACCATAGAAATATAAATTTATTTATTTTAAGTTCATCATGTATTTACAAAATATATTTTCCATTTCAAAAATCATCTTATAACTTTTTATCTACAACTTCAAAATCAAATTTTCACCTTTATTCATTTTCAATTTCTCAAAATATACTTTCAATTTTCAAAAATCTTTTCAGTTTTTTTATCCACAAATTTTCAATGCCAATTTCATTCAAACCCGTACGATGTCCCCATATCATTCGTACGCAATACCAATCTGATCGCTCACTCGATCAAACAATTTCCCTTCCGAACTAGTATTGTCCACTCGACTTCCTAGTGCGGACTCAGATCTGGTTTCTTGATCAGAAACCGTCATTCTCCTTGCATAGTCACAACTATGATAGAGAATATCCAGAACCAATCAAAAATCCATATCCAGGTTCACCGTCGAAAATCGAGCGAAAAATCCCAACTCGGATCGATAATATCATCTCGAAATTCTATGTTCGAATCTGGATCAAACCACTATGCGAATAGAATAATATACGTACATCCTACGTATTTATCTTCATTGATTATCAATTAAGTCAATTTCCTTTCTATTCATCCCCACTTTGATTTTATTCACTTATTCACATTTGTCTTAATCCCCATTTGGATTATCACTTCAATCCTTATTTCAGTTGGGTATTTAATCATAAACAGTTTGAACTCCGACCAGTTTATATTTAGAAAATAGCTTGAAAATTTTGAAAAAATAGATAAGTAGTTGAAAAATAATTATTAGTTGAAAAATAGATGGTAAAATAATTAAGTAGTAGTAAGATAGTTGAAAAATAGTAATTATAAAAAAAACAGTTGAAAAACAGTTATCAGTTTATAAATCAGTTGTAAAATTTTTAAATAGTTTCAATAGTTGCTAAATAAATATAAGATAGTCTTGAAATTTAAAAAGAAAAGTTGCATAGTAAATAGTTAGGAAAATAGATTTAAAATAGGGTATATCAACATAATTTATTTAAAATAGTCTAGAGCCAAACCGTTTAATACCCCATCTCCATTTCCATAAATTCAATTTAAATTTCCACTTACATTTAAATTGACTCAATCCCAATTTGAATAACTTCAATTTTATTTCAAATTAATCCAATTCAAATTTCCCATTTGAATTTTATACTTATCCATCATGAATCACAATTCCCATTAATTCAAATCAAATTTAGTTTGAACTAATTCAATTTAAATCTCAATTTTAAACCATCTCGAATTATATAAATTCGAGTTAAATTTTCAAATGTTGATTTATTCCCTTAATCCAATTAACATTTATCTTTAAATCAATATCTTTAAACAATTTAATTTCTGAGTTCAATTCTCAAAATTCCATTTTAAATTATCTTCACGTAACTTATTTCAAAGTTCAAATAATAATTCAAACCCCTTTTTAAACAATTAAATCTTCGAAATTCAATTTATTACCCGAATTCAATCTTGGAACCAATCCTTAATCATTTTAGTTTACATGTTCATTTTAAACATTCAAACCATAATGTTCAAAGTGATCCCATTTCTCAAGTTTAATTTTTATCTTTAAAATCAAAATTACTTAAGTAATTTCAAATTAAAGTTTAATTCCAGTTAATTCCAAAAATGAAATAGATATTACCTCAATCTGCTTCTTAATTCATTTAAACAATCAAATTCATAGTCTCATAATTACTGATAATAATAGAATGATATTAAGATAAACAAACATCTAATTTATTTAAAACATTCATCATCCACTATCCATTCCAGATCTCAATCCTATCTAAGACCACATATAGTTCCCTACCAAATCAACCCATTTAAATTTTCCTAAGTTAAACCTCAATTTCATCTTGAAATTTCCAATTCAGGTTGTTTATTCCAAACTTATTTAACTTCCCTTAAGTTAAATTCAATTTAATCTCGCCAAACTTACTCAAATTTGAATTCCCACTTCAAATTTTAACTTCACATTAATGACCTTATAAGTTCAAAAACTTATCACCTTAGGTTTCACATCTCATTCCAATTTTTGAACTCAACAGTTAGAGTTTATTTCAGATCATCTTTGATATTATATATATACTTACTTATTTCCTTAACACACCAAGTTATCCTCAGATTTTTAATCCACCTTTGGTTTTTAAATTCAAATCAACCTTTCAAACAACCCATTGTTTGCAACAAGTCTCTTTTATTCAAATAATACTTATTTATTATTTCTTTCAGCACCTTGAAACAAATTTTCAAATTCTGGACCCAGATTTTAAAACTCCAGAATTCAGATCTACTACAGTTCCAATTTACAAGTCATACTTGTCTAAGTGTTTTACTTCTTTTAAACATTTCATTGGCTTTCTCATTATTACACATCTTATTATTAAACACGCAATAATCATTTATGATAATAACCAAAATTATCATATTTAAAACCATCCATTATCATCTTATTCTGAAATACTTTTTTTTTTCAATTCAAGATTTCAATTTCAGTTTGAATCCATTTCAAATTTATCTTTATTTAATTTCAGGTTGGTTGTAATATATTACTTCTTACTTTAATTCTAATAATTTAACAGCCAATTTCCTTAATATTTATTAGTAAGAAATATTGTTTTATATATCAGAATATAACCTTATATAAAATCATTTAAAATCTTTATATAAGAAAATAACAAGTACGCTCTCATATATATATATATACACTCAACTCATTCTAGGGTACTATTGACCCTATCCTTAATGAGTACACCCACCAGAGCCAAGGTTCTCGCTTAACCTTCTGCTCCGATACCAACTGTAACGACCCGGAAATTTCGAACCCGAAAATTCCAGATAGTTATGAAAAGAAGAAGAGATAGAAGAAAAGAAACAGAAAACATAACACAGATGCTCACATTCGCAGCGGAACAAAATATAATATCAAATAATAACAGTTTACAAAAGGATACTGTATCTGTCAATTTACATTTATTTACATCAGAGTTATATTTCAATACACAACGATGGTCATATATAAATCAAATATGTCTCAGATAATCAAAAAATAATAGTCACAACCGAATCACTCCATACGTCCTGCCATCCAGTACTCCTCCTGAGCTCCAGAACGTCCTTACCTGAAAATCTGTAATACTCGGTCTGACCCGAGCATTACATCAAAGTAACACCCGGGTCAGGCTGGAAACCAGCGTGAGTTAACCCATCTAATAAGAAATACCAATGCATCCAACTTTTTAGACCCGGATAACTTATATAAATTTACAACCTCACAAGTGGTTATAGGCATCACTTATTTCACACATCAATTTCTAAGTACCAAAACTTAGATTGAAAGGTCCAATTCACTTAAATCATATCATTCCACTTTATTGATTTCACATATCAATCTATAAGAATCGAAGTGGTTTCGGATATTAACTAATACCCGACGCCGGTCTCTTCGAATTCAGTTCATCTTAACACCCATTATCCAATTAAATAAAATTCGACTTAAATTATTGGATTACACTTTTTCACAACGATTCTTAATTGATAGGTTGCTCATCCAACATATCATATCATAAAGCAATTTATATCAGATAATGGAAATAATTAATTAACTATATCCCCTAATCAATCCCAATTAATCATAACAGTAATTACCCCTCTGTAATTTTTTAATTAATTAACTCCTTATTTAATTATTAATCCCTTTTGATTAATTACACTAAGTAATTTATCCTTAATTACTTCTACTAAGTAATTATACCTATCAATCCCATCAAGTATTCATATTTAATTTATCACCAAAAGATTACCTTTAATTAATTAACAAATTAATTCCAATCGGGTAATCCATCCCTTAATTACCCTTAAAACCAATTTAACAAATCTAAATTGTGGATTAATTATTCTTAATTGTTTACTTAGTTACAATAATTTAAACTTATCTAAATGAACTTTAAACAAAGGTTATATAATTAAAACGCTTTAAACTTAATAAAAGTTGAAATCATTTATTTTAACCCTTAGGCAATCTCAACTTAACAGACATTGATTATTTAGAAAGAGAAGTGTTTTAACAAAATTGTTTAAGCAAAACTTAATTTGTTTTAAAAAATTTAACTTGTTATTACACTCAAGCATTTAGACCCGAGACCATCCCTTCATTTTCCCAAGCAAAATTCAAGTCTTCCCGAGCTTTCACTTCCTCCGAGTCTAACCCTATTCGACCCCGAGCTCATCTCCGAGGCAAAGCCTTTCTTCCCAAACTCCTCAACGAACCCAGATACACAGATAAACACGTGCACGTGCACGTCGTCACGCCCTTGTTCCGATCGCCACCGTGACCTCAGATAAGTGGTTCACGAACACCCCATCACGAACGATCACCCAGAAACCCAAGTTTCCCCGCGAATCAAAAACGAAAGATCTCGCCCTCAACAATCAGATACCTGACCACCGTACACCATAAATCCTCCCATCCCCATCCACCGGAGACCACGGCCTTATGCCTGCACCACCGCCAGTGATCCTTGCTCCTTTTTCCCATAACTCCGATCCCACTCGATGCGACAGTGATACAGAAATTGCCCAGAACCTAACCCTGCTTAAAACCACACCTTAAACCCTAACTTAGCCTCGCCGTGACACCTCTTTGGTCCATAATCACTCCGACCAATTTTCCCTTGATCATCGATCAATAATCCACCTCTGGCCTCCGTCCCGACAACCACTTCTTCCTCCATCGTCGGAAATATGCCAAAAACCCACTTCCCGTTCAAACCCAATTTACTTAATTAATATTTGTTTAAAAATCTTGATTCTTATTTTAAAATTCAGGGTTTTCAAAATCAAGTCCGATAATATAAGTAAACTTCAAGACTCAAACAAATAATTTCTTAACTAGGTTGAATTTCTTACTATTCTTCTTCCTTTGTTCAAACCTAGCCTCAGAATCTACTTGGAAATATTTTTAAAATTCACTCCATGTTGTAACAAACAAAATTTATTTACACATCCATGTTTAAAATAAATCAGGGTAAGAGATATTTGAATTTGTTCAAGGTTTTAAAACCTAGATAACCATAACAGAGCATTTATTGGTATTCTGACATTCACTCTGTGAAATCATACATATATATATATATATATATATATATATCTTCATGCAATTCATATAAACATGCAAATACTTGTCATACTTTGTTCCAAGAATTACTGCATGCAAAAGAATTTTAAAACAGATTAAAACTTGGTTTACTCACCTGAAATCTGTTGAACCTAGAACACTAGCCAGTGTTTAGAAATCTGGAAAATTGTTTTGAACTGCAACCAGATTGATGGGTAAGAACTGAAGCTTTTGATTGGGATAATATCTGAGTTACTGCTTACTAATGTTTGAGATACATTTAAACTTTGCACTTATGCTTTTGTTTGCTTCAGGTTGAGAAGTTTGAACAGAGTAGTATTTGCTTTAGAAAAACTGCTGCTAACTTGTATCTGATCCTCTTTGAACTTGGATTGTATTAGATTTTACTTAAGTTTTAATGGCAGCCCGTTTCCCTATTTACTTATCTTGCTCCAAAAATGTTAGAATGTAACCAGGCAGAGCTTAACTTATACTAGGGGAAAAGTAGCGGTAGCTTCTAGGGTACACCAATTTTACTTTTATTTTTGTGGGTTGTACTCAGTTTATGAACAAATGAAAGATGATATATAGAAGATTGTACAGGCTCGTATTGTACATAAAAGATTGTACTCAGCTGATCATAGATTTTATTTTTATTTTTTTATATATATAAACGAAAGGAAACAGGAAATGATGTATAAAAAAAAGTTGTGTACAGGGTTGTATTTTGTTGGTACAAGATTTTCTCTGTACTGTATAGATTATTATATATTTGATCAGAGATTTGTTTCCCTTACATGGTGGCTGAGCTAAAAATTTGAGCTAGCATTAATTACTTGTCTTGTTTCTCAAGCTTATGCTTACCATTTTTCTTTATTATCTGAAATGATGTATTGTGCTTGAATTGAAATGTGCATAAATGCTTATCAACATAAACTTGCCTTGTTTTATCTCATATATTCATATACTTAACCTTTCCTTTGTGTATACATATCTATACACTTGTACACATCCTATTTTGCCTTACTTCATTTCATACTTACTTGATTCCAAATTATATATGTTCATTTCCTATCTCACCAGTATATACAGGTTCTAGAATCTTTTTGTAGGTTCATTTTATACTGTTCATAACTAAAATTTTAATTGAGATGCTTATCTCTACTATAAATATTCTATTTCCTTTAAAAGTTAACTATCAAAATTTTAATTTACTTACTTATTATTTATTTTTATACTTATGTTCATTTCATAGTTTTCTTCTGTTATATATTTATATTTATACTTATAACCATATTTTTATTTTATACTCAAGTTTATATCATAGTTCCTTATGTTTACATATTTTTATTTTTATGTTAATATCCTATACTTGTTTGTACTTATGCATAAATATTGATAAGATATATATATATTTTCCTCCTTATGTTAGAATTTTGAAAGAAAAGAATATTTTAAACAAATGAACTTTTAATTTAAAACTTATTTAAAACTCAAGTTTAAAAATATGTATATTTATAAGGAAATCATTACATCAAAAATCCAGGTTGTCACATTCCTCCCTCCTTTGAATCTTTTCGTCCTCGAAAAGAACGAAGCAAGAATTTATGAAATTACTTAAAATCAGATAATTACTCTTTGATCAGGTTTAAAATAATTTTATAACTTGATGTTTCAACAAGTCCATCCTCGTTCTCATAGAGATTCGGTCATACGTTGATCAGGCGTAGAACTAAAAATCTATAAGTACTTAGCAGACCTATTTTCAACACCCAGCGAAAATATTCTGAAAAATAATTTTATTGAAAATATAGAAAACAGTTTTGAAAATAAATAAAATATCTTTAGTGAGAATGCTCTGGAAATCATCACACCCATCCATGGTCACAGTTACATCCTGGGTTACGTTGCCGTCGCAGCAAAAGTCCATGTAATTGATTACACCATAGAACCCACGACAGATCGCAGTTACATCCAGGGTTACGTTGCCGTCGCAGCAAAAGTCCATGTAACTGTTGGCTCTCAGCGGCACACACGATTTTCGCTGTCAAAATGAAACTTCTCCACTCCCACATAGGTCGCAGTCTACCGATGTAAAATCAAACATAGACTGTTGGCTCTCAGCGGCTCACACGACTTTCGCTATGTTACCATAGTGTCGCAGTCTACCGATATAAAATCAAACGCAGACTGTTGGCTCTCAGCGGCTCACACGACTTTCGCTATGGTCTGCAGTAGATCGCAGTGACATCGAGTTACACTGTCGTCACAGCATAACCCAAATGCCTCTGTGGGCACCAGCCCCTCGACTTTCGCTACACAATAATCCTCAGGAACTAGTTTTGTCCGGACTCCTCACAGGATCAACTTTAGAACCTCCCCCTTAGAGGCTCAAGGCAGTACCACCCTGTGGCACTCCTGAGAAGTTCATTTTAAGGGAGCGCCTTTTTCCCCAGAGCCAATCTCAAAACACTTTATACTATACACATATAGTATTTTCCAAATCATACACCTCGTATGAATTCCATATAAGCTCCTTTACACAAAATCGATTCCCAAAATCGATAATTCTCAAATTAGGCTTTTCCAAATCTCAATATTGATTTTATCCAAAAATCAAAAGCCTTTTCCAAAACCAAAGGTTCCCAAAACCTTTTTCTCAAAACCATTTCCATAAAATCTTTTATATATATATATATAATTTTCTTGGGAAATCTTTAAATCACTTTATACTTGTATAAGTTTCCTTTGTATACTTCAAAACTTTCAAAAACCTTTTTCTTCTGGCAATGGATTCAATAAGGGGAGTTTTATCATATATAACAAAGATACATAACTTTGTTTATTCCCAATCAAATATTCAAATTTGATTACTTTATAAAGTCACTTGCCAAATTCCTTACTTTTATTATAAAGTAAACTTTAACTCAGAAAAATATTCAATTTCCACTTTATTTCCATAAAGTTAATTTCTACCATAGAAATATAAATTTATTTATTTTAAGTTCATCATGTATTTACAAAATATATTTTCCATTTCAAAAATCATCTTATAACTTTTTATCTACAACTTCAAAATCAAATTTTCACCTTTATTCATTTTCAATTTCTCAAAATATACTTTCAATTTTCAAAAATCTTTTCAGTTTTTTTATCCACAAATTTTCAATGCCAATTTCATTCAAACCCGTACGATGTCCCCATATCATTCGTACGCAATACCAATCTGATCGCTCACTCGATCAAACAATTTCCCTTCCGAACTAGTATTGTCCACCCGACTTCCTAGTGCGGACTCAGATCTGGTTTCTTGATCAGAAACCGTCATTCTCCTTGCATAGTCACAACTATGATAGAGAATATCCAGAACCAATCAAAAATCCATATCCAGGTTCACCGTCGAAAATCGAGCGAAAAATCCCAACTCGGATCGATAATATCATCTCGAAATTCTATGTTCGAATCTGGATCAAACCACTATGCGAATAGAATAATATACGTACATCCTACGTATTTATCTTCATTGATTATCAATTAAGTCAATTTCCTTTCTATTCATCCCCACTTTGATTTTATTCACTTATTCACATTTGTCTTAATCCCCATTTGGATTATCACTTCAATCCTTATTTCAGTTGGGTATTTAATCATAAACAGTTTGAACTCCGACCAGTTTATATTTAGAAAATAGCTTGAAAATTTTGAAAAAATAGATAAGTAGTTGAAAAATAATTATTAGTTGAAAAATAGATGGTAAAATAATTAAGTAGTAGTAAGATAGTTGAAAAATAGTAATTATAAAAAAAAACAGTTGAAAAACAGTTATCAGTTTATAAATCAGTTGTAAAAATTTTAAATAGTTTCAATAGTTGCTAAATAAATATAAGATAGTCTTGAAATTTAAAAAGAAAAGTTTCATAGTAAATAGTTAGGAAAATAGATTTAAAATAGGGTATATCAACATAATTTATTTAAAATAGTCTAGAGCCAAACCGTTTAATACCCCATCTCCATTTCCATAAATTCAATTTAAATTTCCACTTACATTTAAATTGACTCAATCCCAATTTGAATAACTTCAATTTTATTTCAAATTAATCCAATTCAAATTTCCCATTTGAATTTTATACTTATCCATCATGAATCACAATTCCCATTAATTCAAATCAAATTCAGTTTGAACTAATTCAATTTAAATCTCAATTTTAAACCATCTCGAATTATATAAATTCGAGTTAAATTTTCAAATGTTGATTTATTCCCTTAATCCAATTAACATTTATCTTTAAATCAATATCTTTAAACAATTTAATTTCTGAGTTCAATTCTCAAAATTCCATTTTAAATTATCTTCACGTAACTTATTTCAAAGTTCAAATAATAATTCAAACCCCTTTTTAAACAATTAAATCTTCGAAATTCAATTTATTACCCGAATTCAATCTTGGAACCAATCCTTAATCATTTTAGTTTACATGTTCATTTTAAACATTCAAACCATAATGTTCAAAGTGATCCCATTTCTCAAGTTTAATTTTTATCTTTAAAATCAAAATTACTTAAGTAATTTCAAATTAAAGTTTAATTCCAGTTAATTCCAAAAATGAAATAGATATTACCTCAATCTGCTTCTTAATTCATTTAAACAATCAAATTCATAGTGTAACGACCCGTATTTTTACGGATCGACAAGTTCGTCAAAATCTGGAATTTTTGCATTTTTAAGTCATTTCAGATTTTTGGGGAAATTTGTCTAAGTCCTAGGTCGTGGACGACCTAAGAGCTAAGTCGTGACCGAGTTAAGGACTTCGGCGAGTTAGTGTTAGGTCGTGGGTTAGTTGGGGCGACCTATAGAATTGTGCAACCTAGGATTTAGTTAAGTAATTAGGTCGGCAGGGCGAGTTAACGACCTAAAGACTGACCGACTTAAGAGGTCTAGGCGACCTAAGGAAGAGTAGTGGGCGACCTAAGTATTCTGGGGTTAGGTCGTGGGGTAGAGTTAGGTCGGCAACGACCTAAGGAATGTGGTGAGCGACCTAAGTGAAGTACTGGATAGTTAAGTCGTCTAGACGACTTAGTAGATAGGTCGTATCCCAGTTTGTTCGCGACTTATGTTAGGTCGCGTAGATGTTTAAGGGTTTAGGTCGTAGACGACCTAAGAGATAGGAGACTTAAAAGTTTCTGGCGAGCTAAGGTTTCGAGCGACCTATAGGATGTACTTAGTATAGTTAGGTCGGCAACGACCTAGAGGAGTTGGGATAGCAGGTTAGCGACTTAGTAGTTAAGTCGTTGGACGACCTAAGGGGTTAGTATCTTGTTGTATTGGCTAAGTCTTAGGTCGCGTATTGGCTTAAGTGTTAGGTCGCGAGATTGTTAAGTCGCGCATAGGCTAAGTCGTTAGGTCGAAGACTGTTAGGTCGCGTGGGTTGCTGAGTTGTTAGGTCGCAAGGTTTTATAAGTCGTAGGTCGTAGAGAGGCAGTCTGTGTTAGGTCGCTGGGTTTCGTCTAAGTGTTAGGTCGTAACCTGTTAAGTCGTAGGTCGCTGGGTTTCGTCTAAGTGTTAGGTCGTAACCTGTTAAGTCGTAGGTCGCTGGGTTTCGTCTAAGTGTTAGGTCGTAACCTGTTAAGTCGTAGGTCGCTGGGTTTCGTCTAAGTGTTAGGTCGTAATCTGTTAAGTCGTAGGGGTTTTTAGGTCGTAGGTCGGCATATGTTAGGTCGGCAACGACTTAAGGAGATAGCCGAGTTACGACTCAGGCAGTTTTCAGCTATAAATAGGAGGGGTTGTTCTCACTTTTTGGGATCCGGATTTTGAAGCGACGAAGTGCTGCCATTTTGAGAGCTCGACTTCTACACTTCTTCACTTCTTTTCTCCACTCTAATCAAGTGCTTCCATCCATCCAAATCGAAGATCAAGATTGAAGATTCAAGAGCTTAGATTGAAGATCTTTATCTTTTCAAGAGAGATTTCTTCATTTGAAGCGGATTTGTGATAGATCAAGCTTGATTCTTCGCTGTCCAGATCTGAAGTGTGTTGATTTGAGGTTGTTTAGGTGATTTGGTGAGTGGTGATTATCTCTCACACGGATCCAAAGGAGTAGATCGGATTGTTGGCTCGATTTGGTGTTAAATTAGTGATTTCCATGCATTTTCTTCATCCTATGTGTAGATCCATGTAGATCCATTGTTCATGATGATGTTGCATCCATTTTATCATATGTTAACCTATGCAAGTTCATTCATCAAGTTTGTAGAGATATAATCCATGTTTTCATGCTTATTGGACTTTCAACTCTTTAATTACGAAAATGCCATTATTGTTATAATTGTCTACTTAGATCATTTTTGAATGCTTGATTGTTTGGATTGATGTTTGATTTGATTGATTGTTATGAACTAGATGATTGATGATTAGATTTAGATCGAAGATGATTCAAAAGCTAAGGGAAAGGCTCTTGAATTGGGAAAGCTGCTCGTGGCATATGTAGCGGGATGATGAAGCTCTTATGCATAGATTTGATGATGTGATGATGAGATGAGGCTTTGCAAGGATGTAATGAAGCAAGGCAATCATGTGATGAAGACTTGGTCTAATCCAGACGGGATCATTCCAAGCATGTTGATAACTCGGTGATATGATTCGAGTTGAAGATAATGAATGGATATGAGAATAGTCGTCGAGGAGGATGACTAGGAGGCTTGGATAGCATCGTTGTTGAAGGTTCTAGCATGCTCTAAGCAAGGGTACGTTTGGGCAGATTCGATAGTCCCAACGGCCAACTGTTGATGGTCGAGTACTCTGGGCAGATTCGATAGTCCTAGGCACGGGCTGCGACGACGTGCGGGAGTTATGTCTAGAACCGGGGTTTTCATTAGCCCTTGATGGACGGCTGAAAGAATGTGCCGGTCATTCAATTAACGGTGATATCGAAGCAATGATAACAGTGATAGCCAGAGTCATGGATGTTTGGTTGTATCGTCATTCGGACTCAAGAGCGGTATTTTCTGGGTGCTTATCTGATTTAGGCCTTGGTACTTGGAAAACATCGCCCTTGACTCGAGTGATAGTAGTTTTACTTTAAATTGTATGCTCTGCTATGTTTGCTTCTGCTTAGTGTGTGTCTGGGGCTATCACTGTAGAATGAGGTTGGAGTGGGAGGGTTGCATTCCTATTCCTTTTCCTTTATGCTCTTTTGGTATGTTGTTAGTTAATTTACTGCTCACTAAGACTGTTGTCTGACTCAAGGCTTTATGTTTTAATTCTTATTGCCTTGGGCTGTTCGTCCATTTTGGGACGGGCAGACTAGGTAGCAGGTGACAGGTGCTGTTCTCTTCTCACGATGCTGATATCGAAGACGAGCTTGAGGGTTGCATATTATCTTCTTATATGTACTGGATATTCCGCTGTTTTGTATTCTCTGAGAGATTTGTAGTGAGGCTGGATGTATTGACTATATGAATGCTTGTATTCAACTATTATGGAGTTTTATAAGATGTCATTTTGTTCTGTAAAGCTTCACTATACATATGTTCTATTGTATTTTGTCCATGCGCTGTGAGTAATACGATAGATTCTGTTGTTTTAATCTTACCTTGACAATCGTCCATGGTCGCCTGGCACACTTTACAGCACACTATCTTTAGATTCGGTACAGGGATCATGGGCGGTCGTCACATTTGGTATCAGAGCATTGGTTAATCGGTTTTACCCAACGCTCGTTGTCATAACTACGTATGAGAGACGTAATTGTAATTTGATGGATGATTACTATATATAATATAGTAGTTTAGCAGTAAGTTAGTCCTTTATGCAGTTGTTTCTCTAGATGTTCTAATCATTCCTTTTTTAGATATTGAGAATGAGTCGAAGAGGGAGACCAGCTGCTAGGGGAGGTCGTGCTACTGAAGAGACTGCTGATTATGCAGCCATGTTCGAAGCTATGATGACTTCGATCATGAGAAGGATACCAGTTCCGGGGGCGGCAGTTGATGTTGGAGTTCAAGTTCAAACTCCGAAACCAGTGGATTTTGCTAAGCTGTGCAAGGATTATACTGCTCTTGGAGGGAAGGTTTTCTTGGGAACAGAATCTACCATTGAAGTCCAGAGGTGGATAGATGCTTGTAGAAGAATCTTTGGTGATTTGGGAATTGATGATGCAACTAAGAGGAAGTTGGCATCGAGGCAGCTTCAAGGGAGAGCCTCTGATTGGTGGAACTCTATTACCATCACTACTCCGGAAGAAGAGATTACTTGGGAGCAATTCCAAGTTAGATTTGAAGCTAAGTTCATTTCCACAGCTCAGAAGTCTGTTCTGTTCAAGAGGTTTGTGGAGCTTAAGCAAGGTGGAAGATCAGTTCTTGAGTACGTTTCTGAGTTCGAAGCTTTGTCCAAGTATGCTCGGTCATATATTGAATCTGCTTATCAGAAGAATGAGAAGTTTGTGACCGGCTTGGATAGTTATCTTGGGAGACAGTTGGTGGATCATTTGGACGATTCATTTGAGAAACTTGTAGAGAAAGCTCTCAGGCATGAGAGTCTGTTTCCTAAGGAAGGACCTGTTGTTGCTGTTACCAAGGGAGAATCTAAACCACAACAGGGTGGAAACCAGAAGAGGAAGCAGCAGCAGCAGAAGGGTAAGGATGGCCAGAAGAAGCCGAAAGGCGAGGTGACTTGCTACAATTGTCAGCAGAAGGGCCATTTCTCGAAGGATTGTAAGAATCCGAAGGTACCGATGAAGTGTCACAACTGTGACAAGCCGGGGCATTTCAGGAAGAATTGTCCAGAACCGAGGAAGGACAGGCAGATTGTGCAAGCCTATGCTTTGGGGGCTGTTCCGTCGTCTTCGAAAGCTCCTACTGCTGAAGAGAAGGGAAAGAGTGTGGTTGTTCAAGGTACTCTTTTCCTATGTGGTGTTCCAGTTAGAGTTCTGTTTGATACTGGAGCGTCGCATTCGTTTGTTTGTAATGAACTCGTTGGCCGGTTAGGTTTGACACCGGATATTGTTGATAGGCCATTGGTTGTGACTAATCCAGTTGGGGGTTCGTCTTGTTTGTGTATGTTATGCCGTGGTCTAGTTGTGTCGAGTCATGGTTGCTCTTTTGTTTGTGATTGCTTTGTTCTGAACTTTGCGGGGTTCGGAATTATCTTGGGTATGGACTGGCTTAGGAAGTATGCGGCTAAGGTTGATTGCGAAAGGTTGGAAGTGACAGTCGAGAATGTGGAGGGGCGAAAGATTGTGATACGATGTAAGCATGAAGAAGGCGTCTTCATGAGCTTCATGTATTCGCTAGTTGTTCCACGAGATGGACTGTCATCAGTGCCGATCGCTAATGGATTCGAGGATGTCTTTGACGAAGTCAAAGGGTTGCCGCCGCATAGAGAGATCGAGTTTCGTATAGATCTAGTTGAAGGAGCCAGACCTGTTGTGATGCCTCTTAGGCGGATGGCGCCTAGGGAACAGCAGGAGTTGAGGGTGCAAGTTGACGACCTTTTACAGAAAGGATTCATTCGGCGTAGTGTGTCCGAGTGGGGTGCACCAGTTGTGTTTGCAACCAAGGCAGATGGATCATTGAGATTGTGTGTCGATTATCGTGAGCTGAACAAGGTGACTAAGAAGAACAAGTATCCATTGCCAAGGATAGACGACTTGTTTGATCAGCTTCACGAAGCTAAGGTGTTTTCTCAAATGGATTTGGCAACGGGATTTCACCAGTTGAGAGTGGCTAAGGATAGTGTGCCGAAGACTGCTTTTCGAACACCATCCGGTTTCTTTGAGTGGCTGGTAATGCCGTTTGGATTGACTAACGCGCCAGCATATTTTGTGGATCTTATGAATAGAGTGTTCAGAGATCAGTTGAACAAGTTCGTACTTGTGTTCGTGGATGATATTCTGATTTATTCCAGAACAGAAGAAGAGCACAAGACGCACTTGCGTATTGTTTTGGAGATCTTACGGAAACATCAGCTGAAGGCTAAGTTTTCGAAGTGCCACTTCTGGAAGAGTGAAGTGAGGTTCTTAGGCCATGTGATTTCTGGAAATGGAATAGCGGTTGATCCCGCAAAGGTGGTAGCAATCCAGGATTGGGTTAGACCTAAGAATGCATCTGATGTGAGAAGTTTTCTTGGATTAGCAGGATATTATCGACGGTTTATCAAAGACTTCTCCAAGATAGCTGCACCATTAACAGGATTGACGAAGAAGAACCAAGTGTTCAGTTGGGATGCTAAGTGTGAGCAAGCTTTCGGAATCCTGAAAGAGAGACTGACGAGTGCTCCTGTTTTGACTATTCCAAGTGGGAATGATGAGATGGTGGTTTACACCGATGCATGTGGTACTGGACTTGGAGCAGTGCTGATGCAGAAGGATAAAGTTGTTGCGTATGCCAGTCGACAACTGAAGCCGCATGAAAGGAATTACCCAACTCATGATTTGGAATTGGCGGCGATTGTATTTGCTCTGAAGATGTGGAGACATTATCTGTTGGGAGTTCGATTCGAGTTGTTTACGGATCATAAGTCGTTAAAGTATCTTTTCTCCCAGAAGGATTTGAATCTTCGGCAGCAACGTTGGTTAGAGTTTTTGGCATCGTATGATTTTGGTATAGCTTATACTCCGGGAAAAGGTAACGCAGTGGCAGATGCGTTAAGTCGAAGACATGCAGGATTGGGAGCCATGTTTTCAGAATGGAAGAGTCTCGAGTATTTAGCTGGATTTGACTTCAGGCCTAGATGTGAATTGGAACCTGAGATGTTGGCAAACTTATCGATAAGACCCACTCTTGTGGAAAGGATTGGTGAGAGCCAAAAGCGAGATGATAAGCTTGTCAAGATTATCCGTGAGTTGGAATCTGGATTGGATCCAGAAAAGGATAAAGGATTCGAGGTCGATCGAGAGGGTTGGCTTCGGAAGCAAGGACGACTAGTTGTTCCCGATATAGATGAATTGAGGAGTGTGGTTCTGAAGGAAGGTCATCACTCGAAGTTGACAATTCATCCAGGTGGAAATAAGATGTATCGGGATATGAAGAGAACCTACTACTGGGAAGGCATGAAGAAGGATGTTGGAGATTTCATTTCCAAGTGTATGAATTGCCAGTTGGTAAAAGCCGAACAGAAGAAGCCAAGCGGATTGCTTCAGCCATTAGAAGTTCCTACATGGAAGTGGGAACAAGTTTCGATGGATTTTATTGATGGATTGCCTAGAACCAGAACGGGAAATGAAGGGATTTGGGTCATTGTAGATCGTCTGACTAAGAGTGCACGATTCATTCCTGTTCGATCGACTAGGACTGCATCAAAGTTGGCTGAGTTGTATGTTAAGTGGATAGTTCGATTCCATGGTGTTCCGAAGAGTATAGTGAGCGATCGAGATCCATTGTTCACTAGTGGATTTTGGAAGAGCTTCCAGGAAGTGTTGGGAACCGAGTTGTGTTTGAGTACAGCTTATCACCCTCAAACAGATGGTCAGACTGAGAGAGTCAACCGAGTTTTGGAAGATCTCCTCAGAGCTTGTGTTTTGGATTTCGGAGGATCATGGGAAGATCACCTTCATTTGGTGGAGTTTGCGTACAACAACAGTTACCAGTCAAGCATTGGTATGGCACCGTATGAGGCGTTGTATGGAAGACCGTGTAACTCTCCAACATGTTGGTTGGAAACTGGAGAAAAGCTGATACTTGGGCCAGAGATGATTCGTCAGACCTCAGATTGCATAGAGATCATTCGGCAACGAATGAAGGCAGCCCAAGACCGTCAGAAGAGTTATGCCGATAAGCGTCGAAAGGATTTGGAATTCGACGTAGGGGATATGGTTTTTGTGAAGATTTCTCCACTGAAGAATGTTATTAGATTCGGGAAGAAAGGAAAATTGACTCCGAGATTTGTTGGACCATTCCCGATCATCGAGCGAATTGGAAAGCTCGCTTATAGATTGGAGTTACCGGAGAAGATGTCGGGTGTGCACAATGTTTTTCACGTATCGTATCTACGGAAGTATGTGCATGACTCGAATGCAGTGGTTTCTGCTGATAGCTATGAAGATTTTGAAGTTGATCCAGTTGATAGAAGACCTCGTAAGCCCCTTCGTGTTGTGGAAACCGACACGAAACAGCTTAGGAGGAAGGTAGTTAAGTTGCTCAAGATACAATGGAGTGATGATGATAACGACTGTACGTGGGAGGTGGAAGAGAGGATGAAAGCAGCTCATCCTGAACTCTTCAAGGTATGGCCCTAAGGTGTCGTGTCATCTCACGATATTGTAACTTGTTTTAATTTTAGAATTCTGTACGCTAAGTTAGAATTGGATGCATGGTTTGTTGATTGCTATGGATGGTAGGCGTACAGAATAGTTTTGATTGCTTGGAATTTCGGGGGCGAAATTCCTAAGGGGGAGAGAATGTAACGACCCGTATTTTTACGGATCGACAAGTTCGTCAAAATCTGGAATTTTTGCATTTTTAAGTCATTTCAGATTTTTGGGGAAATTTGTCTAAGTCCTAGGTCGTGGACGACCTAAGAGCTAAGTCGTGACCGAGTTAAGGACTTCGGCGAGTTAGTGTTAGGTCGTGGGTTAGTTGGGGCGACCTATAGAATTGTGCAACCTAGGATTTAGTTAAGTAATTAGGTCGGCAGGGCGAGTTAACGACCTAAAGACTGACCGACTTAAGAGGTCTAGGCGACCTAAGGAAGAGTAGTGGGCGACCTAAGTATTCTGGGGTTAGGTCGTGGGGTAGAGTTAGGTCGGCAACGACCTAAGGAATGTGGTGAGCGACCTAAGTGAAGTACTGGATAGTTAAGTCGTCTAGACGACTTAGTAGATAGGTCGTATCCCAGTTTGTTCGCGACTTATGTTAGGTCGCGTAGATGTTTAAGGGTTTAGGTCGTAGACGACCTAAGAGATAGGAGACTTAAAAGTTTCTGGCGAGCTAAGGTTTCGAGCGACCTATAGGATGTACTTAGTATAGTTAGGTCGGCAACGACCTAGAGGAGTTGGGATAGCAGGTTAGCGACTTAGTAGTTAAGTCGTTGGACGACCTAAGGGGTTAGTATCTTGTTGTATTGGCTAAGTCTTAGGTCGCGTATTGGCTTAAGTGTTAGGTCGCGAGATTGTTAAGTCGCGCATAGGCTAAGTCGTTAGGTCGAAGACTGTTAGGTCGCGTGGGTTGCTGAGTTGTTAGGTCGCAAGGTTTTATAAGTCGTAGGTCGTAGAGAGGCAGTCTGTGTTAGGTCGCTGGGTTTCGTCTAAGTGTTAGGTCGTAACCTGTTAAGTCGTAGGTCGCTGGGTTTCGTCTAAGTGTTAGGTCGTAACCTGTTAAGTCGTAGGTCGCTGGGTTTCGTCTAAGTGTTAGGTCGTAACCTGTTAAGTCGTAGGTCGCTGGGTTTCGTCTAAGTGTTAGGTCGTAATCTGTTAAGTCGTAGGGGTTTTTAGGTCGTAGGTCGGCATATGTTAGGTCGGCAACGACTTAAGGAGATAGCCGAGTTACGACTCAGGCAGTTTTCAGCTATAAATAGGAGGGGTTGTTCTCACTTTTTGGGATCCGGATTTTGAAGCGACGAAGTGCTGCCATTTTGAGAGCTCGACTTCTACACTTCTTCACTTCTTTTCTCCACTCTAATCAAGTGCTTCCATCCATCCAAATCGAAGATCAAGATTGAAGATTCAAGAGCTTAGATTGAAGATCTTTATCTTTTCAAGAGAGATTTCTTCATTTGAAGCGGATTTGTGATAGATCAAGCTTGATTCTTCGCTGTCCAGATCTGAAGTGTGTTGATTTGAGGTTGTTTAGGTGATTTGGTGAGTGGTGATTATCTCTCACACGGATCCAAAGGAGTAGATCGGATTGTTGGCTCGATTTGGTGTTAAATTAGTGATTTCCATGCATTTTCTTCATCCTATGTGTAGATCCATGTAGATCCATTGTTCATGATGATGTTGCATCCATTTTATCATATGTTAACCTATGCAAGTTCATTCATCAAGTTTGTAGAGATATAATCCATGTTTTCATGCTTATTGGACTTTCAACTCTTTAATTACGAAAATGCCATTATTGTTATAATTGTCTACTTAGATCATTTTTGAATGCTTGATTGTTTGGATTGATGTTTGATTTGATTGATTGTTATGAACTAGATGATTGATGATTAGATTTAGATCGAAGATGATTCAAAAGCTAAGGGAAAGGCTCTTGAATTGGGAAAGCTGCTCGTGGCATATGTAGCGGGATGATGAAGCTCTTATGCATAGATTTGATGATGTGATGATGAGATGAGGCTTTGCAAGGATGTAATGAAGCAAGGCAATCATGTGATGAAGACTTGGTCTAATCCAGACGGGATCATTCCAAGCATGTTGATAACTCGGTGATATGATTCGAGTTGAAGATAATGAATGGATATGAGAATAGTCGTCGAGGAGGATGACTAGGAGGCTTGGATAGCATCGTTGTTGAAGGTTCTAGCATGCTCTAAGCAAGGGTACGTTTGGGCAGATTCGATAGTCCCAACGGCCAACTGTTGATGGTCGAGTACTCTGGGCAGATTCGATAGTCCTAGGCACGGGCTGCGACGACGTGCGGGAGTTATGTCTAGAACCGGGGTTTTCATTAGCCCTTGACGGACGGCTGAAAGAATGTGCCGGTCATTCAATTAACGGTGATATCGAAGCAATGATAACAGTGATAGCCAGAGTCATGGATGTTTGGTTGTATCGTCATTCGGACTCAAGAGCGGTATTTTCTGGGTGCTTATCTGATTTAGGCCTTGGTACTTGGAAAACATCGCCCTTGACTCGAGTGATAGTAGTTTTACTTTAAATTGTATGCTCTGCTATGTTTGCTTCTGCTTAGTGTGTGTCTGGGGCTATCACTGTAGAATGAGGTTGGAGTGGGAGGGTTGCATTCCTATTCCTTTTCCTTTATGCTCTTTTGGTATGTTGTTAGTTAATTTACTGCTCACTAAGACTGTTGTCTGACTCAAGGCTTTATGTTTTAATTCTTATTGCCTTGGGCTGTTCGTCCATTTTGGGACGGGCAGACTAGGTAGCAGGTGACAGGTGCTGTTCTCTTCTCACGATGCTGATATCGAAGACGAGCTTGAGGGTTGCATATTATCTTCTTATATGTACTGGATATTCCGCTGTTTTGTATTCTCTGAGAGATTTGTAGTGAGGCTGGATGTATTGACTATATGAATGCTTGTATTCAACTATTATGGAGTTTTATAAGATGTCATTTTGTTCTGTAAAGCTTCACTATACATATGTTCTATTGTATTTTGTCCATGCGCTGTGAGTAATACGATAGATTCTGTTGTTTTAATCTTACCTTGACAATCGTCCATGGTCGCCTGGCACACTTTACAGCGCACTATCTTTAGATTCGGTACAGGGATCATGGGCGGTCGTCACACATAGTCTCATAATTATTGATAATAATAGAATGATATTAAGATAAACAAACATCTAATTTATTTAAAACATTCATCATCCACTATCCATTCCAGATCTCAATCCTATCTAAGACCACATATAGTTCCCTACCAAATCAACCCATTTAAATTTTCCTAAGTTAAACCTCAATTTCATCTTGAAATTTCCAATTCAGGTTGTTTATTCCAAACTTATTTAACTTCCCTTAAGTTAAATTCAATTTAATCTCGCCAAACTTACTCAAATTTGAATTCCCACTTCAAATTTTAACTTCACATTAATGACCTTATAAGTTCAAAAACTTATCACCTTAGGTTTCACATCTCATTCCAATTTTTGAACTCAACAGTTAGAGTTTATTTCAGATCATCTTTGATATTATATATATACTTACTTATTTCCTTAACACACCAAGTTATCCTCAGATTTTTAATCCACCTTTGGTTTTTAAATTCAAATCAACCTTTCAAACAACCCATTGTTTGCAACAAGTCTCTTTTATTCAAATAATACTTATTTATTATTTCTTTCAGCACCTTGAAACAAATTTTCAAATTCTGGACCCAGATTTTAAAACTCCAGAATTCAGATCTACTCCAGTTCCAATTTACAAGTCATACTTGTCTAAGTGTTTTACTTCATTTAAACATTTCATTGGCTTTCTCATTATTACACATCTTATTATTAAACACGCAATAATCATTTATGATAATAACCAAAATTATCATATTTAAAACCATCCATTATCATCTTATTCTGAAATACTTTTTTTTTTCAATTCAAGATTTCAATTTCAGTTTGAATCCATTTCAAATTTATCTTTATTTAATTTCAGGTTGGTTGTAATATATTACTTCTTACTTTAATTCTAATAATTTAACAGCCAATTTCCTTAATATTTATTAGTAAGAAATATTGTTTTATATATCAGAATATAACCTTATATAAAATCATTTAAAATCTTTATATAAGAAAATAACAAGTACGCTCTCATATATATATATACACTCAACTCATTCTAGGGTACTATTGACCCTATCCTTAATGAGTACACCCACCAGAGCCAAGGTTCTCGCTTAACCTTCTGCTCCGATACCAACTGTAACGACCCGGAAATTTCAAACCCGAAAATTCCAGATAGTTATGAAAAGAAGAAGAGATAGAAGAAAAGAAACAGAAAACATAACACAGATGCTCACATTCGCAGCGGAACAAAATATAATATCAAATAATAACAGTTTACAAAAGGATACTGTATCTGTCAATTTACATTTATTTACATCAGAGTTATATTTCAATACACAACGATGGTCATATATAAATCAAATATGTCTCAGATAATCAAAAAATAATAGTCACAACCGAATCACTCCATACGTCCTACCATCCAGTACTCCTCCTGAGCTCCAGAACGTCCTTACCTGAAAATCTGTAATACTCGGTCTGACCCGAGCATTACATCAAAGTAACACCCGGGTCAGGCTGGAAACCAGCGTGAGTAAACCCATCTAATAAGAAATACCAATGCATCCAACTTTTTAGACCCGGATAACTTATATAAATTTACAACCTCACAAATGGTTATAGGCATCACTTATTTCACACATCAATTTCTAAGTACCAAAACTTAGATTGAAAGGTCCAATTCACTTAAATCATATCATTCCACTTTATTGATTTCACATATCAATCTATAAGAATCGAAGTGGTTTCGGATATTAACTAATACCCGACGACGGTCTCTTCGAATTCAGTTCATCTTAACACCCATTATCCAATTAAATAAAATTCGACTTAAATTATTGGATTACACTTTTTCACAACGATTCTTAATTGATAGGTTGCTCATCCAACATATCATATCATAAAGCAATTTATATCAGATAATGGAAATAATTAATTAACTATATCCCCTAATCAATCCCAATTAATCATAACAGTAATTACCCCTCTGTAATTTTTTAATTAATTAACTCCTTATTTAATTATTAATCCCTTTTGATTAATTACACTAAGTAATTTATCCTTAATTACTTCTACTAAGTAATTATACCTATCAATCCCATCAAGTATTCATATTTAATTTATCACCAAAAGATTACCTTTAATTAATTAACAAATTAATTCCAATCGGGTAATCCATCCCTTAATTACCCTTAAAACCAATTTAACAAATCTAAATTGTGGATTAATTATTCTTAATTGTTTACTTAGTTACAATAATTTAAACTTATCTAAATGAACTTTAAACAAAGGTTATATAATTAAAACGCTTTAAACTTAATAAAAGTTGAAATCATTTATTTTAACCCTTAGGCAATCTCAACTTAACAGACATTGATTATTTAGAAAGAGAAGTGTTTTAACAAAATTGTTTAAGCAAAACTTAATTTGTTTTAAAAAATTTAACTTGTTATTACACTCAAGCATTTAGACCCGAGACCATCCCTTCATTTTCCCAAGCAAAATTCAAGTCTTCCCGAGCTTTCACTTCCTCCGAGTCTAACCCTATTCGACCCCGAGCTCATCTCCGAGGCAAAGCCTTTCTTCCCAAACTCCTCAACGAACCCAGATACACAGATAAACACGTGCACGTGCACGTCGTCACGCCCTTGTTCCGATCGCCACCGTGACCTCAGATAAGTGGTTGACGAACACCCCATCACGAACGATCACCCAGAAACCCAAGTTTCCCCGCGAATCAAAAACGAAAGATCTCGCCCTCAACAATCAGATACCTGACCACCGTACACCATAAATCCTCCCATCCCCATCCACCGGAGACCACGGCCTTATGCCTGCACCACCGCCAGTGATCCTTGCTCCTTTTTCCCATAACTCCGATCCCACTCGATGCGACAGTGATACAGGAATTGCCCAGAACCTAACCCTGCTTAAAACCACACCTTAAACCCTAACTTAGCCTCGCCGCGACACCTCTTTGGTCCATAATCACTCCGACCAATTTTCCCTTGATCATCGATCAATAATCCACCTCTGGCCTCCGTCCCGACAACCACTTCTTCCTCCATCGTCGGAAATATGCCAAAAACCCACTTCCCGTTCAAACCCAATTTACTTAATTAATATTTGTTTAAAAATCTTGATTCTTATTTTAAAATTCAGGGTTTTCAAAATCAAGTCCGATAATATAAGTAAACTTCAAGACTCAAACAAATAATTTCTTAACTAGGTTGAATTTCTTACTATTCTTCTTCCTTTGTTCAAACCTAGCCTCAGAATCTACTTGGAAATATTTTTAAAATTCACTCCATGTTGTAACAAACAAAATTTATTTACACATCCATGTTTAAAATAAATCAGGGTAAGAGATATTTGAATTTGTTCAAGGTTTTAAAACCTAGATAACCATAACAGAGCATTTATTGGTATTCTGACATTCACTCTGTGAAATCATACATATATATATATATCTTCATGTAATTCATATAAACATGCAAATACTTGTCATACTTTGTTCCAAGAATTACTGCATGCAAAAGAATTTTAAAACAGATTAAAACTTGGTTTACTCACCTGAAATCTGTTGAACCTAGAACACTAGCCAGTGTTTAGAAATCTGGAAAATTGTTTTGAACTGCAACCAGATTGATGGGTAAGAACTGAAGCTTTTGATTGGGATAATATCTGAGTTACTGCTTACTAATGTTTGAGATACATTTAAACTTTGCACTTATGCTTTTGTTTGCTTCAGGTTGAGAAGTTTGAACAGAGTAGTATTTGCTTTAGAAAAACTGCTGCTAACTTGTATCTGATCCTCTTTGAACTTGGATTGTATTAGATTTTACTTAAGTTTTAATGGCAGCCCGTTTCCCTATTTACTTATCTTGCTCCAAAAATGTTAGAATGTAACCAGGCAGAGCTTAACTTATACTAGGGGAAAAGTAGCGGTAGCTTCTAGGGTACACCAATTTTACTTTTATTTTTGTGGGTTGTACTCAGTTTATGAACAAATGAAAGATGATATATAGAAGATTGTACAGGCTCGTATTGTACATAAAAGATTGTACTCAGCTGATCATAGATTTTATTTTTATTTTTTTATATATATAAACGAAAGGAAACAGGAAATGATGTATAAAAAAAAGTTGTGTACAGGGTTGTATTTTGTTGGTACAAGATTTTCTCTGTACTGTATAGATTATTATATATTTGATCAGAGATTTGTTTCCCTTACATGGTGGCTGAGCTAAAAATTTGAGCTAGCATTAATTACTTGTCTTGTTTCTCAAGCTTATGCTTACCATTTTTCTTTATTATCTGAAATGATGTATTGTGCTTGAATTGAAATGTGCATAAATGCTTATCAACATAAACTTGCCTTGTTTTATCTCATATATTCATATACTTAACCTTTCCTTTGTGTATACATATTTATACACTTGTACACATCCTATTTTGCCTTACTTCATTTCATACTTACTTGATTCCAAATTATATATGTTCATTTCCTATCTCACCAGTATATACAGGTTCTAGAATCTTTTTGTAGGTTCATTTTATACTGTTCATAACTAAAATTTTAATTGAGATGCTTATCTCTACTATAAATATTCTATTTCCTTTAAAAGTTAACTATCAAAATTTTAATTTACTTACTTATTATTTATTTTTATACTTATGTTCATTTCATAGTTTTCTTCTGTTATATATTTATATTTATACTTATAACCATATTTTTATTTTATACTCAAGTTTATATCATAGTTCCTTATGTTTACATATTTTTATTTTTATGTTAATATCCTATACTTGTTTGTACTTATGCATAAATATTGATAAGATATATATATATTTTCCTCCTTATGTTAGAATTTTGAAAGAAAAGAATATTTTAAACAAATGAACTTTTAATTTAAAACTTATTTAAAACTCAAGTTTAAAAATATGTATATTTATAAGGAAATCATTACATCAAAAATCCAGGTTGTCACATTCCTCCCTCCTTTGAATCTTTTCGTCCTCGAAAAGAACGAAGCAAGAATTTATGAAATTACTTAAAATCAGATAATTACTCTTTGATCAGGTTTAAAATAATTTTATAACTTGATGTTTCAACAAGTCCATCCTCGTTCTCATAGAGATTCGGTCATACGTTGATCAGGCGTAGAACTAAAAATCTATAAGTACTTAGCAGACCTATTTTCAACACCCAGCGAAAATATTCTGAAAAATAATTTTATTGAAAATATAGAAAACAGTTTTGAAAATAAATAAAATATCTTTAGTGAGAATGCTCTGGAAATCATCACACCCATCCATGGTCACAGTTACATCCTGGGTTACGTTGCCGTCGCATCAAAAGTCCATGTAATTGATTACACCATAGAACCCACGACAGATCGCAGTTACATCCAGGGTTACGTTGCCGTCGCAGCAAAAGTCCATGTAACTGTTGGCTCTCAGCGGCACACACGATTTTCGCTGTCAAAATGAAACTTCTCCACTCCCACATAGGTCGCAGTCTACCGATGTAAAATCAAACATAGACTGTTGGCTCTCAGCGGCTCACACGACTTTCGCTATGTTACCATAGTGTCGCAGTCTACCGATATAAAATCAAACGCAGACTGTTGGCTCTCAGCGGCTCACGCGACTTTCGCTATGGTCTGCAGTAGATCGCAGTGACATCGAGTTACACTGTCGTCACAGCATAACCCAAATGCCTCTGTGGGCACCAGCCCCTCGACTTTCGCTACACAATAATCCTCACGAACTAGTTTTGTCCGGACTCCTCACAGGATCAACTTTAGAACCTCCCCCTTAGAGGCTCAAGGCAGTACCACCCTGTGGCACTCCTGAGAAGTTCATTTTAAGGGAGCGCCTTTTTCCCCAGAGCCAATCTCAAAACACTTTATACTATACACATATAGTATTTTCCAAATCATACACCTCGTATGAATTCCATATAAGCTCCTTTACACAAAATCGATTCCCAAAATCGATAATTCTCAAATTAGGCTTTTCCAAATCTCAATATTGATTTTATCCAAAAATCAAAAGCCTTTTCCAAAACCAAAGGTTCCCAAAACCTTTTTCTCAAAACCATTTCCATAAAATCTTTTATATATATATATATATATAATTTTCTTGGGAAATCTTTAAATCACTTTATACTTGTATAAGTTTCCTTTGTATACTTCAAAACTTTCAAAAACCTTTTTCTTCTGGCAATGGATTCAATAAGGGGAGTTTTATCATATATAACAAAGATACATAACTTTGTTCATTCCCAATCAAATATTCAAATTTGATTACTTTATAAAGTCACTTGCCAAATTCCTTACTTTTATTATAAAGTAAACTTTAACTCAGAAAAATATTCAATTTCCACTTTATTTCCATAAAGTTAATTTCTACCATAGAAATATAAATTTATTTATTTTAAGTTCATCATGTATTTACAAAATATATTTTCCATTTCAAAAATCATCTTATAACTTTTTATCTACAACTTCAAAATCAAATTTTCACCTTTATTCATTTTCAATTTCTCAAAATATACTTTCAATTTTCAAAAATCTTTTCAGTTTTTTTATCCACAAATTTTCAATGCCAATTTCATTCAAACCCGTACGATGTCCCCATATCATTCGTACGCAATACCAATCTGATCGCTCACTCGATCAAACAATTTCCCTTCCGAACTAGTATTGTCCACTCGACTTCCTAGTGCGGACTCAGATCTGGTTTCTTGATCAGAAACCGTCATTCTCCTTGCATAGTCACAACTATGATAGAGAATATCCAGAACCAATCAAAAATCCATATCCAGGTTCACCGTCGAAAATCGAGCGAAAAATCCCAACTCGGATCGATAATATCATCTCGAAATTCTATGTTCGAATCTGGATCAAACCACTATGCGAATAGAATAATATACGTACATCCTACGTATTTATCTTCATTGATTATCAATTAAGTCAATTTCCTTTCTATTCATCCCCACTTTGATTTTATTCACTTATTCACATTTTATTCAATCTTTCCTGAATCTGCTATATTTTTGAGTTGCCTTTGCTGTTTAAATCAATTGAACTGCATGCTTAATATTACCGAAGACTCAATACAGGTTGAAGCCTTATCTGATTTCCAGATACTTATTTTTTTCTTTCCAGATTTTGAAATGCCTTGGGATGATTTCCAGGTTTCAAATTTTCTTTTTGGTTTGCTTTGTTTTTGAAGAACGAACAAAGTAAGAATAAATACATATATAAAGAAGATAGCTTGGTACAGGTACTTCCTTTATTTGACTAAAGATTATTTTTAATCTTTATTTACTGATATAATGTTATCCCATTTCGGCTGAGATGATATCAAGACATGCTGAGGAGAGGTGGCATTAAATGCAAATCCTATTTTGGTTTACAAGCCATGCTGTTTGAATTATATATGTGCAGTCTTTGCTTTGTATAAGCTTGTACATGTGTACTTTTGCCTATATTAAAATCCATTTGATTATATTTTTTTTGTATGTTTGCAGTTTTGTGTTGTAGACAATTGTTTTATTATTTTTGTTTTGCTTTCCCAGGTTGCTTCTTGCCTGCATACATTTGGGTTTTGTTTTTATTATCTTCATTTGCAAGCTTTTGTACATAGACATATTTTCTTGCTTTCCCTTTTGTATTTCTCATTTTATTTACAGCAAATCAATTTGTATTTCTTTTGTTATTATTTTATATCTCTCTCTATATATATATATTTATTTTATTGTTTTTGTAGTATATTTTATACTTCACATTATTTATAAATCCCAATTCGATTGAATTCAAATACATTAGTTAAAAGCAATTCTTAATTCAACTAATATGTTATAACAGTTATCAATTGTTTCCAATTTTTATTCAAAAATTAAATTTAATTATCAATTTAAATTTAATTAAAATCTAGGGTCGTTACATTTTTGAAAGTTATAGCATCATACGACCCAATATGAGTTTAAAAATAATATTTACGACCACCAATACGTAAAATATGGGTCGTTACATATGTTGTAATAATATTCTCATGATTACAACAATTTGTAACAATTATCACATAATATATTTCTTAAGGATTTTCTATTTATATACATTAAATTAATCGCTTAAGTAATCATATCATTGTATAACAAAGTATACAATAGAAATTAAGCATCATAATCACAAACAAGCTTGGTTATAGAGTTAGATATATGTTACAAATTACATAATTTCCCTTAGAGCATACCTCTAACTCTCTCGGATTCAACTATAGTCAAAGTGGAGTATTCACATTGAAGTTCCATAGTGTTCTTAAGTCAGAGGAGTTGTGTTGATAGAGTTAGGGATATGCCCTAGCAGCAATTATCTAATTTGTTACATGTATCTAACTCAATAACAAATCTGGATCAAAATAAAAGGTGTTTTCTTTCTATTATATACTTGATATAATGGGTTATATTAATTAATTAATTTAGTTAAAAGTATAATTAATAGAAAATCCATAAAAGGTATGTTTTGTAATAATAGTTACAAGGTGTTGTAACCATGAGTAATTTATCACAATGAAATTAAACATATTATTTTAAATATTCCTAGTCAAGATGTATCGAGACTGGGTATCAATACATCCGTTGAGACTAGAGTATGTAACGATCTCCAAATATTGGGTAGTGTATTACTCATGACTGCCGGGGGAAACCAAGGGTTTATGAATCGATAGTTATTGGATAACTATGGATTGACTCGTTCGATAGTTTTCTATTAGTTAATATAACTAAGGTCAAATAGAAAATATCAACGTGACAAAATTACACAGTTTTCTTGACTTGAGATACTGTTGATCTTCAATGTGGAAGATCCACTTGGATTATAGTTAAATCATGGCATGGCGTCCGTCGAACGACTATAGTTGGGTCGAGTGGAAGTATTAAAAGTGAAACACTATTCAAGAGAGGATTCATCTCCTTAGTTATATAATTTTAGTATTACGGTCAACTGAGGTCAACTCAAAGTCTCTAGCCAGAGTAGTTTGGTCAATAATAATTATTATTATTGAACTAAGGACTTTTGTGTTTGGACTATAAAGTCAAATGCGGAAGATATTGGAATTTTGACTATTACTAAGTTCCATAAGTGCTAATGTGATATAGTTTTGACAAAGAGAATCAGTATAAATTATTGTTACTAATGGGTACCGCTTATAATAAGTACTATTGGATTTTACCAAAGATGTATATGGAATAAATTCAGCCAAAATGTCATACCACTAGCTAAGGTGATGTGTGAACGTTAATATTCGAATTGTTCGATATTAGTCACCGACTGAATTTACACCTTTGGGTTGAAGAACAGTAATGATGAATTCCCTAAAAATCACATGATTTAATTAACTTATAAAATGTAGCAAATTAATTAATATTCAAGAAATATTAGTTATTATTTAATTTAGTTGATGTCTGGGAGTTATTTGTAATTATTTGAATGCATTTATAAAAGTTATATTTGCGCGCATTGATATATGATATCGATGTAATTTTAAACAGATTTAAATAAAAGATAATTGCATGAAGTGATTTATGGAAATTTTATGTCATTTAATGGCATGTAATTTCAGTCATATCATGTGAAGAGAGAGGAATGGAGTGAGAGAGAGATAATAAAGGGAATTAATAAGAGAAGTTTTAATTAAAGAATCAGAAATGTTTCATTCTTTCAATTAAAACAAATTCACTAATTCATTTCCTACAAATAGTTCATTCTTTCTCATTTATAATTTTCTCTTCTCTCCTTCCAACCTACCATGGCAGAAAACAAAATAAATATTTCCAATAAAATTTTCAACTAAATCAAATGCAAAAATAAAATAAAAATAAAACATAAGTGGTTCATCTATCTCTTGTAAATATAAGATATGGATCTTAGAAATCCAAGGAGAATTCTTCATTCAAGATGTGTTTCTAAAGCTACTTCTTACGGTAGTTAACTAATATTAATTTTAATTATACATCACATCTTTTAGTGTAGATTATATCCCTCATATTTTATAATGATTTTATGTGTGCAAATGTTATCACCTATAACCGTTTGAATCTACATATGTAAATATATATATATATATATATATATATATATTTGAATCCTTTATGTGTTGTATATATCATTGTTGGAGATTTGCATTAAAAAAAATTAGGGCCTAATTGTTTATACATACATACATACATACATACATACATATACACACGCACATACTTTAAACATTGATCGCTTTAATACTATATGTATATTTCACACATAAAGTTTCTTTAAATAGTTTATGCTTTTAAAATAGTGATGGCATTGTTTAGTTCGTCTTTTAAGTTAAAAAAGTTATATATATATATATATATATTAATTTCATATATTTTAAATATCTTTAACCACTTTATTGTTTTTAACTTAGAAAATTATTTACTTGGCAACATTTGATGTTTTGGATCTTAAATTTGAATCTATTTTATGAACTTAGTCAAATCTATTTTATGAACTTAGTCAAATCTATTCAAATAGTTTAAATAGTTTATTTCATTTAATACGTAAATTAATTTTGACACACACACACAAACGCGCACACAAACATATATATGCATACAAGTTTAAAATGTTTTGACAACATGTTAAGGAAAGAATAAAAGGAGGCTAAAAGATTTCATCTTTACATTTCCTTAACTGACATTTATGTGCCTTTTTATTTCTTTTAATGCCACTTAAATGCACCACTACCACTCATTTAGACATTTTTGTTTCAAATCTATTCAAACATTAAATTGTTCATTTAATTTAATACATAAGTTATTTTTGAAATATGTATATATAAACATTCCAATATAAGTTTAAATTATTTTTGTGGCAACCGTTACGCATGTAAATGGGCAATGTATACATTATAGATGCAATTCCTAACATATATACATGTAAATATTAACTATGTACACCTTTTAACATGTAACTTTACATAGATTTACACATAAGAGTATATTTGATATACTTCATTTTATATAAACATCTCATATTGATTAAAACATAAATATTCAAAACCTTTTTAAAAGTTAAATAAAATAAGATATTTATAAATTAATTAGATTTGATCTAAAATCCTTTTAGATTTCATAGGTCCAATAAAGATCCAAAATGATAAAAAAATTGAAATTCACTCATTTCTTCCGCTGCGGGCTGGCCCAGTTCTTTCAATGGTATCAAAGCCCAATAGCCTATGCGGTCTAAATTAGTCATTTTAGGGCTAACTAATTAAGCTTGTCCACTTAGTATGGTGTCTAGAAAGGTAACATCTAGGATTTGGGTAATCAAGTACTCTGTCCTACCTGGTAACCGGTCTAGCCTGAAAAGTGAAGTGAGCTCAAAGGCTGCCCCTAATAGAAAAGGTCCAGCTTGAATTGGGCCTTGAACTAATTTTCAAAATTGTTTTAAAAATCAAAATAAAAGATTTTAAATCTAAAAGTTAAATTTAAAATTAAACATGTTTATTATAAAAGTTATAATACAACATAAGTTTTCAAAATGTTTGAAAAAATAATGATATTTTCAATATGTTTGAAAATATTTAAATACTAATTTAGAATTTAGAATTTATTAATAAAATTAATTTAATGAATTAATTAAATAGGTTAATTAATTAATACTTATATAAATGTATTATATATTGATATATGTTATGTTATTTTAAATGTATTTAAGATAACATAAGTATACATGTATGTATATAAAATAAAATTTTGAAATTAATATAATTTAATTAGAGTTGTTTAATTAAATCAATTAATTATAGTTTAGTTAAATAAATAAATTAATTAAAGATTAAATGGTTGAACAAATTGATTAAAGGTTAATTAATTAAATAAAAACACACATATATAATATACATGTGTCATATTATAAAGGTTATAGTATGCATATATATATTATTCAATATAAATATTATACTGGAATAATATAAAATTTATTTAAGAGTTAATTAATTAAAATTAATTAATATAACGTTATATAAAAGATTATTGTATAAGTTAACTAAAATATAAAAGTTATATAATAATGAAACTTATATAATATGAGTGTATAAATTAGAGGTGGAACATTAAGGAAACCTAACCGGACTTAAGGAATAAATACATACGTATAGTATGTATAACATGATTTTCGATGTGTCTGATACTTGAACCATGAGAGTATTTCATAAGAAATACATTATTCCATAAGTCGATATCACGCAATATAATATATTGAAGATTATGAATTCTGTTAATAACTAATATTGAAAAAAATCAAATATCGATGTTCACATATCACCATAGCTAGTGGTATGGCAATTTGGTGAATTCATTACTTATAGACCTTTTCAGTAAAAATCATATTTTATAATTTTTAAGTTGTACCATTAGTAATGATTATTTACACATAATCTCTTCGTCAACACTATATCTCTTTAGGATTAATGGAATTTGGTTTTAGTCAAAATCCTAGTATCGACGTTCACATGTTACCTTAGCTAGTGGTTTTGGTTTTGGTGTGGCAATCTGTCATTTTCCCTACTCTACTATTTCTATTAATTATAAAATATATTATATATATATATAATTAGAGGAGGATAGAAAATAAAAAGAGATGAAAAGAAGGAGCGAATCAATACTACGGAGAAAAGGTAGATTTCTATAGTTATAAATCTATATTCACATTAACCCCAAATCTCTTCTTAGATTTGTAATTCTAATAGTATATATATAAACCTTATTATACATATTATTTTGGATTAGAATGGAAAAGGAGTCAAGTAAAGGGATGAATTTAGATTCGGGAGATTTAAAAAGCTATAAAGGTGAGTAAGAAATTATATAATTTATTTATAACACTGAAAATTATATCGTTGAATTTATTTAATTATTACGCTCGTATAAAATCTGATCATGAGTTGTAGGCTTAAAATGAATTGTAGGAATATTGCCTACACATTCTATAAAATAGGTAATTGGAATAGGAATTTTATTTACATCCTAATTTCAAAATTTGGAAATCAATGTTTAAATTTGTTAAAGTTGAATGATGATTAAGTTGTAAAGTTTATTTTCGATTTATAGATGGATTATAAAATGTTAGTATTAGTTTAGATTGCCCTAATTTGACTTGGAATGTGAATTTATATGTTTTAATTAGTTAGGAGTGGGGTATAATGTAATTGTATATATTTTCGTGTAATTTCCATAAATTATTCGATTCTAGAAATATGCATAAAAAGTGCATCGTTTGAATTAACAAGGAATGAGATGTGTAAAGTATGGAAATTCTTCTCCGTAGTTTGCACTATCTATTTCAATAAAAAAGAGATAATTCTTTGTAATTTCAAACGAAGCAAAAGCCTTATTTTTGGGTAATTGATGGAAAGTTATAACGGTAATCTTTTTAGGAAGGATAGTTTGGTAAATTAAAAATGAAAAAGAATGTTATAGTTTAGGAATTTATAGTTAGAATAGGAATATATATATATATATATATCTGTGTGTGTGTAGACACACACACATAACCGCGTTTATCGATTAAAATAAAATAAAATATATAGCGTAATTTACGATGATATTCGTATTGGTTATTACTAGCGTATTAAACTATATGATTAGGAGGTGTAGATGAAAAAAGATATAGTAACTCCAAAATTAATAGGGTGATAAATGTGCAGTTGATAGGGAGTTATAGGATTTAAATGGGAACATAAATGCGATTAATGAGATTGATTAAAGGATTTAACATGGCATTTATGGGTAAATGAAGTAGATGTAATATGTTAAATTAGAACAAAAAATGTTATTAGAGATTGTCCAATTAGAATAATAATAACCATTTATTACACACAATTAACATTCACGTAACATAGAAAATAAGCGTATAAGGAAGGAATTAAATGCTAGAAGGCAATATAATTTTAACAGTGGGAAATCATACAGCCTTAATTATACAGTTAGAACAAGCTTGAATTAGTGGGCCTATCCCAACATCTAAGCCTAGGCTGGTTGGTTTGGTTTAGTGGGTTGGTATGCAATGTTAGCAGAGTTACACAAAGCCCTTCACCTTGAGGTTACCAACAATTGTGTATACTTACAACTGATGTAGGACATCTCCAACTGTAGGACGCATGGGGAAGGGACATGCATTGCAGATAGGTAGGGAAAAATATACCAAGGGTTCGCCTTGGATTTGAAGTATTAAATGGCCCAGTACTTTTAAGGAAATGGGGTCTGCTTCATTTCTAACAAGACGTATTAAGTAACTGAAAGGGGCATATTCCTTGACTTACATTAGGTTAGTCTAAACAAGATGTCAGCTGAGGATTGTCGGTGGGTGGTATCAGTATTTTTGTTGGACTGGTGTTTTATAGTAGGACTGGCATATAAGCTATGGCTACCAGCGGTCCTGAGCGGTCGATAACAAAGGCTTGGGTTATGTCTTGATGGATTTCACTTCCTACTAGTGTAGAATCCATATAGGATATGCACAGACCTTAAAGTTAGTTGGTTAGACGTTTGTTTGTTTAAAGTTGGTCTAGTTAATCCTTGGATGATTCTTTGAGATGCGTTAGTAGTATGACAATCAAATTATAGATTATAAAGCCATATAAGGGATCATCGATCTCTATAACTAGGACCGATTGGCCAGCGTTTATGTTGTGGAGGGCCCACTTTGGGGATTGAGGTATTAAATGGCCGTTGGGTCCGCCTCCTCCCTATTTAAGAAGTATTAAGTGGCTAGGATTTCTGGGTAGTTTATTTTTAGATATATATGCATATAGGCATGCGCACACACCCCAGAGAAGGTTAGGCATATCATACGTGCACTTATGATTAAATGGATTAGCCATAAAAATTGACATGACACTTAAATAGGAATCAATCGACATAAATTAGTGTCATAGGTAAAGTATGTAATTTTTCCAATCACTAGAATGTTGTTCTGGCCCCTCCTCATTACAACCCACATGATAGATTTAGTGGGATAGGCTACTAGTACAAGATGGGAACTCCAGATGGTGGAGTCTTAATTTTCATGTTCGGCGCTGATAAGGCAATCAGATACCCAAGGATTACTATTGATTCTAAGGTAGTAGCCTCATTCAGTATTTGTGTTCTATTATATTTTTCTATTCTGCTATGAGTTTATATTGATCTCACTCTGATATACTTGTGTTTATTACAGGTTACCAAAACCAACGATCTATGCCCTAATGGACTTGGGTTTCGACCAATCCAAATGTGGGCCTATCAAGGTACGGGTTGTTGCATGGACCTCTGGTATGTCTACTTTACGATTATCTGAGAGATAATCTTAGGCATAGCTGTGTGCTTGCCCATATGGTACTTGATGATTTTGTGTAATGATGATAGTTGGATGTGTTTGACATTTCACCCATTTTGATAATATACTTCTTGATGTGTTATTCGATTATTTAACGATTGAGTGATGAGATGTGCATAGTATGTGGTACTGTGTCATACATATATTCACTTGTCTGCAGGCTACATTGGGATATAGTTGTTGCTATCTTTTGACACCTACATTCTAGATATAGTTCGACCCCTTTGTTATTTATATAATACTTGGGTCAGTCTGAGACTTTTTAGGTTCAGGGACGAGGAGACCAGATTGTGATTGTTAGGTGTTGACGGAGGCTAGTTTATTAGTTGCCTAGTGTACCATTATCTATTTTTTGTAGCCTCATGTATATTAGTGATGTTGAGATGTATGTAGTGGATTTATACATTGTATATTTTTTGTTGATAGTGGGCATCGACTCTTTTATATTGAGCCACTAAGACTTGTATATATTTTCTGATATGTATATTATACATTATCGCTGTGCTGTTGACTCCTTGTTCTCTGAAATTTGTTCTATATTGCATATTATTCTATTTGGGAAACGCACATATTTATTGCTTTATGCTAATACTGAGTGAATATAGGTGAGTTTTTAATTAGATTTTTGAATACGTACAGTATTAGCCTAAGGGAATATTCATGTGTAACGGCCTAATATCGCCTCATTCTCCATATTAATAGACAATATTACCTAGTAATACTTTATGGTAGTATGGGTATAGAGATGGGGTGTTACAGTTGGTATCAGAGCAGGTTTAGAAAAATGTAGAATATATGAGGAATGAGTCTTGACCTTAGATGAGACATAGAGTCCATATCCCCATGGGTGTGTGGTAGAACATTATTTACACTTAAGTGATAGTAGGGGTATACGATAATTAATAGAGTAATCATTTAGGGACGTATTTGTATTTTTATTATTATATAATAATATATTTCTTCTACCTTTTTTTAAGTGTAAGTCTCTATATGAGATGTAGAGAAATTGATGGAGGTTGAAGAGGTAGGAGTAAATTGTTTGACCAATAATGTTGGCATAGATGATGAATGTAAGACCACTGGGTGGCTTTAAAGTAAGAATGAAGCTGTTTAGTTAGGAAAGCTGTAAAAGACCCTAATTTTAATCTTGTATTGAATACTTCACAATTCCAAATTATGATAAGGCGAGATGAGTAAGAGGATCCAGTAGTGATTAGAGTTGCGCAGTGGATACTGATTGATAGATTTTCACTGAAGGTGTTTGTTTGCTTGTTTGGTAATGTGTGTATTGTTGTATTAATGCTTGTTTGATATTATGAATGAATGGTGTCTGATAAATTGCATTATTGTTAATGGTTGATGAATTGTATATATATGAAAATTTCAAAATTAAATATTTTTATACAAAAAAGCACAAGATTTAACAAAATATGAATTAGATTTCTTCTAAAAGTGATTGAAAATTATACTTCTGATTAATGTTTTAGATTTTAAAAAAATAATAGTTTTAGATAAGCTGAATATTAATTTGAAGGAAATTGAAATTCTTGAAGATGAATATTATTAATGATTTTTGAAAAAGGTGGTTTGAAGTCAGAATAATATTTTAAAGATGGCATATTTTATGATTAGAACCTTTTCAATTAAAAGTACATTTTTATATGATAGTAAAAAATGTTTTTTTTTGCGAACAATTGTTTTCATATGGAAAATATATGAAAGCATTTAAATATATTTATTTAAAGAAATATTTGAAGCTGATTTCATGTTAATTTGTTCATTGAGTGCTTTAAGAATTCTGGTCGATGTGCCTGATCAATGTTATCGATATGGACTCCTAAACGCTAGGACGAGATATATAGATACAAAGTTTTGAAAAGTGAAGTAGTACTTTAAAAAGAAGTAAAATATTTTGAGCTATATAAAAATCAATATTTTGAAATAATATTTTGAAGAAAGTTATATTCTTTATTTTGAAGAGATTAGAGTGATATGAAGAATATTTTGAAATGAGCAAAATGTTTTAAAGAATGAAGAGTTATTGTTTTGAAAGAAGTAGATAATTCAAGGAAGAATATAAATAATATCTCTGAGGAAATGTTTTGAAAAGAAAACAATATCTCAAAGAAACATTTTGAGTTATATTATAAAAATAATATAGATAATGGTTTAAGAGATGAAATAAGATATTTTGGTAAGAGAAATATTATTTTGAAATGGTGTTTTAGTAGAGTTTGTGACATGAAGATATGTAATTTTTTGAGGTTTTAGGAATTATTTTGACTTGAGAACACACACACACACAGATATATATATATATATATGTATATATATATATATATGTGTATGTATTTATGTATGTATATGTATATGAATGTGAATATTATTGTGGTAAAATATTGAATTGTTTTATAAATAATTAAGGTATTTTCATATGTTTAGATATTTTATATGAGGATTGTAGCCATCGAGCATTAGTGGATAACCGAAGTTGATGGCGAGGTAATGTTGATCACATGGCCAACACTGCAGCCAATTAGCGAAGTAAGTCACTAGAATCAATGTCAAGGCAATGTAGATAACTTATATTTTAAAGTATTTGTAAATTTAAAATATATTTATGCTGTGTATGTTAGAAATAAAATATGTATGAAATTTTTGGATGATTGTATGATTGGTGTGCCTTCTATGGATGTTAAAATATGGATGTAGTGGCGTGGAATGAGAAATAAACTTATATATGTGTGTTTTATTGACTGAAGAGTAAGTTAAAATAAAATTATAATTAATTTACATTGGAATAAATTATTGATTTTAGATGCTTTGATTTTGTAAATAAGAAATATTCTGGTAAAATTTTATGAATTTGATGTTTTGGGATTTAAAAGAATTTTCAAGGAATCAGTGTATTATTATTATTATTGACAAGAGTTAGTAAATATTTTCATCAAAATAATTTATAAATGTGATTCATGAGAAACGAGTTTATAGAAAACGATTATTTTGGTATAAAGATATATAAGATGAAATGTTTTATTTTTAAGAAAATCTCATTTTACTTTATGTGTGTTATCTATTATCAGTAGATGAAATTTGCTTAATTCTCGACTTCAATGTGGAAATTTTAAAATGAAAATTGAAGGTTGATTAGTCATTGGATTTTTATGATTTTCATTTTGGATGGAAAAAGAAATATTTCATGAAAAGAAAAAAAAGTCAGATTTGAAAATTGAATATGATAAAGTATTGCCTTATATAAATGAAAGGTTTGACAAAACATAGAAAATTTATGTTAAACCTATGGTTTGTTTTTATTATAAATCTTCAACCGTTAATCCGCTTTCGACAATTTTAAGTTCATCAGTAGGCCATGCCATTAGAGAATCATTTTTGTTTGAAGTGCAATGAATTTTTTTGAGATTAACTATGGTTAAAGCATGAATTAAAAATGAAGCATCTCGTTATCCTAAAAATGAAACCATTCAAATAGCACCGACTTCATTTGACCATAACTTTTAAACGGTTTATTCGATTTCGATAATCTTCGTAACAACTTGCCTCGAAACAGGCCTAAATAATGACCCAGAAAAGGCCCATCGAAACTTAGACTCATTCCAAAGCTGGCTATTGGTTGGTAAAAAAGACAATACACAGCGATTTATCTACTCATTTAGATCTCACAACGGAAGGATAAAATATAATAACATAAACAGTACCCATTTTATTTAAAATTCCAAGTGTCATAAAACCATAACACCATATCAATAATAATCATTGCATAACTGAGATATAACATGTTTAAAATACATTGTTATCTTTAAATGGGTACATTAGAAAATAATATAAACAGATAAATAGACCACTGCCACAAGCTCCTCTCATCGTCATCTCCATCTGGATCATCGTCTCTTTCCCTAACCTATGTTGTAATGAGGAGGGAGTCAAAACAAAAATGTCTTGTGAATAAAAATCTAAAGCCTTTCTATATTAGTACTTGTGTAGTATAATTTAAATAAGGATATGTCTTATGCATTTCAGTTATATTCAAAGTCTTTCTAATTATAACCCCTAAGGTTTATCCAATTCCATAAGCATTTTCAACCCAGTAACCCATTAACCATTGTTATTAATGTCCTAACAATGCAATAGATAGTACCCAAACCACTTAATACCTTTCTAATGGGAATTAGGCAAACTCTGACCATTTAAGACCATATTTGAGGTAGGCCCCTATCATTTAATACCTAATCCCAAGGCGGAGTCCTCATAGGGGCTACCTAGCTGACATTGCACGAAAATCTCTTCGGACAGTTAATACTTCTTATTGAAGTAGACCTTTCCGAGAGATCCTCTACTGTGCCTAAACCCAATCCCGATCATTTAATACTTCCTATATGGGGAAGAGGCGGGCCTTTAAATGACCACTTAATACTTTCAATACCCAAAGCAGGTCCATCATATTACGACTCGTATCCCATAAAGAGATCTCATATTAGTCCTAATATTCGTAGGTACTAGTAGCCAGATTAGCTGGGTAGATTACCCTACAAAATTTGGGATTAACCTCGTGTCATCTGCAGCTACTTATTATAAGCGATGTCTCACATCAGCCCCAAAGTCACACTATTGGTAACCAGATTAGCTAGGCAGACTTCTGTGTTCTTCTGACTTACCTCGCATCCCTATAACTTAGCCATAATTTATAACACTCTAAATATATTATCACATATCTCACCGTATTCATTATTAAGGCCTTATAAGAAATCCTTCTTATTTCTCCTCTACAATTAATTACTTTCCTAAAAGGGATTTAATGATAATTATTAACCTAATTATCTACGCAATTGATACATTATAATTGTACATTTTCAATGATAATATATATATATATATATATATATAAACACACTTATTAGATGTTTACGCATGTGGAGCTTAAACCCTAAACTGACGTTTAAATGTCAAATCTTCCAAAACTATAAAAGTGTCATTCCACAATAACATATATACCATAAATCCAATATTCCAAAATCAAATCGATAGACTTATACATAGAATCCAAATTCAACTTATTTTATATTAAAACAATGGAATAAATCAATAATAGAAACTTATAATTTAATTAATTTTATGCTCTATTCAACTTCTTTTACATGAAAGTATACAAGGGAATTTCTATTCAATCTGTAGAAATTTGCGGTGCAAACTGCAAATAAAAATTCGTACCTTACACACCATTTCTTAATCAAATCCCTTAATCAGATCCAAGGAAAAGAATAAGAAGTGAAATAGAAGGTAAAACACTTAAATTGCAAAATCCACACAAATTCCATTATTTCAATAAAAAACAACTAAGATTCCAACCTAAAAATTGACATTTTGATTTAGGGAATTTTGGGGGTTTTAATGTGATGTTATCGCAATTCAAATTCCCCAAGGCATATATATAATCCAAACTACACTATTTAATTACTAAAATAGAAAAACTAAGATTTTCACTCACTGCAGGTCCTTAGTTTTCCTCCTCTTTGTTTTTAACATGCCTACAACAATCTCCTATAGATCCCTCTTCTTAGATATGTGCAAAAAGAGAATTGCATATGAATTAGATTCAAAAAATTAAAAGGTTGGAGGAGAAAAGGGATTAGAAATTGAATAAGAACATATAAAATTCCTTACCTGTAATTCAAGAGACTTTCTTGAACCTTTTTAGAAGAGGGACCGACAGAGCTCTGCTGTGTTCCCAAATAATTTGTGAAGAAAAGTGAGGAAGCTATGCTCTTATTTGTATTGGTTGGAATGCACTAAAACCGTCAAATTTAGGTCGTTTGAAAATAATATAATTTGGTACGTTAAAAACAAAAAATCCCTAGCCACCATTCACCATCACCGATCGACCGCCATTTCCCACCGGTCGACCGATCGTCTTATTCTATGAAGGTTAATTTGTTGTCGTTGTTTTAATTATTTTCTTCCTTAATTACCAATTACCAATTAGCATTAACGTTAATTTTAACGTTTACTTAATCCCTAAGTATAATTACTGTTAACTTTTGAATTTCAAATTTAGAAATTAATTATTTGTTTGAATTTGAATTCTATTTAAATTAATTTAAATCTGAAACTTCAAACATACGTAACTTTCTCGTTTGAGCTCCATTTTCAACATATTATGTATGGATATTGATCAAAAAACTGCCACGAATGCAATGACATAACTTTTTATGGTCAAATTCTAACTTTTATAAGATTCAATTTTAACCCTATCATATTTAAGTTAATTTATCCAATTTATTTAGTTATGTTTGATTTTACGGAGTGTTACATTCTCCTCTCCTTAAAAAGGTTTTCGTCCTCGAAATCTTTCAAAGGGATGAGTAGTGTAATGTGCAATAAACATCCATGTTATACAACCAAGTTATCTACACAACCATCTACTCAACCAAAAGTGCAACGTGTTTATGTACTGCAGACATACTATAAGTGAGCTCAATCCTAGCGTGAGTGTATGATCATGTTATATAAGTATGTATGCCGACACCCAAACATGCATAAAAATTTCTATATAAGGGCCAAGTGATAGTGAAAAGTGTAGCAACCATCTCCTTCCATCCAATCTAGCAACCACGATGCAACCAAAAACCTTATTTTGGAGAGAAAAGTTTACCAGTGAAAAACTCAGGATGAGAGATCCTCATCCTCTCTTTAGTTTCCCATGTGCTTTCCGTCAGGTTGCCTCCCCATTATACTCGAACTAGCCTAATTTCTTTGTTGTGGAGCTTCCTAGTTCTATGCTCCACAACGTATGTGGTGGCACAAGATGCTATTGGTTTCGTTTCAATATCCCCTAACTGATCAGGCTCTATTGCAATAGCCGTGTCACGAAGGCATTTCCTTAAATGCAAAACGCGAAAAACGTCGTGGACTCTTGAAAATCTATCTGGTAGCTCCATATGGTAAGCAAGTCTTCATATCCTTTCCAAAACTCGGAAAGGTCCAACAAATCTTAGTTCCAATTTTCTTGACTTTCTTAACCTTACGACTTTTCTAAGAGGGGAGACTTCGATAAATACCAAGTATCCAACCTCAAACTCTAGCTCTTTCCTTCTCTAGTCTACGTAAGATTTCTGGCAGTCTTGCGCTGCCTTCATATATTGCCTTATCAACTCTACCTTTTTCGAAGTATTTTGAATCAAATCTGGTCTGAGAATAATTTTGTTGGTGGTTTCCCACCAGCAATTTGGCAATTTGCATGGGCTCTCATAAAGCGCTTCAAAGGAGGCCATACTAATTATCGCTTGGTAACTATTGTTGTATGCGAACTCAACTAATGGTAGATGCTACTCCCATTGTCCTCTGAAGTCCATGATGCAAGCCCTCAACAAGTCCTGCAGATCCTATTCACCCTTTCATTTTGACCTTCAGTCTGTAGATGGTAAGCGGTACTAAGATTCTACGAAGTTCCCATAGCTGCCTGCAAACTCCTCCAAAAATCGCTAGTAAACAAGGGGTCCCTATCACTAACGATGCTCACCAAAATTCCATGAAGTTGAACCACCTCCTTAATATAAATCCATGCTAGAGATGCTGTGATCCTATTGTTCCTAATAGTAATAAAATGGACACTCCTTGCGAGTCTATCCACTAGACCTAAATAGCTTCATTGCCCCTCTAACTCCTAGGCAATCCTTCTACGAAGTCCATCGAAATGTGCTCCCATTTCTAAGTCGGAATCTCTAATGGTAACAACCATCCTCCGGGTTTCTCTTGCTCAGCCTTTATTCTTTGACATGTCAAACACCTAGCAACAAACTTAACTACCCTCTTCTTCATCCCGACCGAAATAAAATTATCTTAATATCCCTACATATCTTATCTCCTCCGGGATGAGTACTCATCTTTGAATGGTGACACTCTGCAAGACTTCCTCCAACACACTATCAATCGTTGGGACACAAAGGTGTCCATCCCTTATCTAACATCCCTTCTTGTCAATTACATATCTATTGATGTAGGGAAATTGTTCTCCTCTTCTCAACTTATCCAGAATTCCCACTATCTTCTCATCCTTCTTTTGCTCAAGTCTAATGCAGTCCATCAATGTTGGCCTAACCTCCATTAATACTGAAAATCCTTAGATGGATTCCGTTGGCGGTTGAAAGTTGAAATTTGAGAGGAACTCTAGCTTCCTCTATTCATATATATCACCTAAGGTAGTGTGCCTCCGACTTAGTGCGTCGGCGATGATGTTCCCTTTTCCGGGGGTATATTGTATACCAACGTCGAATGATGCTATATACTTCATCCACCTCTGCTACCTAATGTTTAAATCTTTTTGGAAAAATAGGTATTTCAGCGATCATGCTCAGTGAATAACTCAAACCTTTCTCCCAAAAGATAGTGCCTCCACATCTTCAAGGCAAAAACAATAGCTGCCAACTCCAAGTCATGAACTGGGTATCTCTACTCATGGTCCTTCAGTTGCCTACTAGCATTAGCTATTACCCTTCCTTATTGCATGCGAACTACTTCCAAACTTATGCCGCATGCATCTGCAAAAACTGTTAAAGGCTTTGTAGGAATGGTAAGCGTAAGTGCACTTGTCAATAGTTCCTTAAGCTTCTCGAACGCTTTAGTGCATCTATCATCCCAAATAAAGACTAGATTCTTCTTAGTCAAGCGGGTTAAAGGGACTACTATTTTTGCAAAGTTCTTTATGAACTTCCTATAATAGCCAGGTAACCCGAGAAAACTCCTAACCTCCGTTGCACTAGTTGGAACTTTCCACTCTTGAATAGCTTCCACTTTGGCGGGGTCCACCGCCAATCCATGATCAAAAGAAATGTGTCTAAGAAACCTTACCTCCTACTTCCAAAGTGGCATTTTGCAAATTTGGCATTAATTTGGCGCCTTCTCGAAGTCCCCAGTATCTCCCTTAAGTGATCATCATGCTCTCCTTCACTCTTGGAGAATACTAAGATATCATTAACAAATACTACGATGAATTTATTAAGTTGTCCCTAAAATACGCTACTCATCAAATCTACAAATATGCAGGGGAATTTGCCAATCCAAAAGGCATTTCTTCCCATTCATATAGTTCATCCGGTGTATGGAATGCAATCTTTGATTTGCTATCCTCTATGACCCTCAACTGATGAAATTTAGTAGCCAAATCCAATTGAGAGAAGACTTTGGCTCCCACAAATTGATCAAATAAGTCGTATAACCTAGGTAAGGGATACCTGTTCTTCCTTGTGGCGAAAACAATAAGGGCTCTCCATTTTGAGGTACTTCGTCAGATGAATCCCTTTGCAACAGCTTCGAGATCTATTTGTCCAACTCTCGTCTTTCTTTGGGGGTCATGTGTCTTAATGTCAAAGAGACCGGTCTAGCATCCTTCTCCAAATCAATCCTAAACTTGATCTCCCATTGGTGTAGGAGTCCTAAGACCTCCTTAAAAATATCGGGAAATTCTCGGACTGCGGGTACGAATGAGAGCTCATTATGAGATATGCTCAACGAGTGTAAATAGATTGACTCGATTGAGATTTCGGGTATACAGTGAACCTCTAAATCTCATCCTCGACCACTATTTAATCGTGTAACCCTCCTATTGCAATCTAAAATTGCCATGTAGTATGATAACCAATCCATTCCCGAGGTAAGTCCATACTCCTTAAAATTTGGAATATATGCATTATATATGAAATCAACGTGACATATGTCCACAACCAGGTCTTTGGAAATTAAAGAGAGATGTGTCGATCCCTAATAAAATTAGAGACTACTATTAGGCTGGTGATAAATTGGGTTTGAAGATTAAGGATTTGACTATATTCCTTGCTATAAAGGAATGCGATGCTCCGAAATCAAATAGGGTATGAATTGTAGTCCCAAGATAAGAGTTACACCTTCCATTGCAGCGTTCCACTGGTCTCTAGAGAGTGGTCTACTCGAAATAGGAATGGCCTTGTTGGTGTAGGCTTGCCCGCTCGGCCCTTCCTTCGCAAGCTTCAAACGTTGTTTCTTGAGGTGCTCTTCTTCGTGGCAGTGATAACACTTTCCCTCAAAAGTTTCTTTCATCAGACTCACTCTAGAATCTTTAGCTACATGTCCCTTCCTTTGGCATCTCTTACACACCTTACCTTCTTTCTTGAACTTCCCTTTCGATTTCTTATTTGCCAAAAAGTTTCCCTTTTGGATCTTCCTTGAGTTCAAGTGAGGCCTACCTTCTTCATCTCCTTTTCTTCTGCACTAGCCGTCTGCAACAAAGTCGTCTCAACTAATGTCTCACATGTGGTATCAGTAGGCACTTGGGTCAATAACAATTCTCTAAGCGGGGAGTTTAGGCCCTTTACATACTTCATGGCCTTTCTCATAGGTATATCGATCAAACTCATCCCAAACTTAGACAACTCTGTAAACTTACTAATGTACTCCTTCAAAGTGGAGTATCCATACCTAAGCCGTATGAATTTCTCTAGTTGTAAACCCACTTCTGTCCTTGACATAAAGACTCGAATATGTCCTTGAATTCATCCCAAGTGAAAATCCTATCAACATTCTCCTCAACCACAATATTCCATAAATCTAGGGCTTCTCCCTTGAGGTGCCAAGCTTCCATTCCCCTCTTCAGCTGATCCTCCCAACCGAGCTCCCAAAATATTTTATCGCGGTCATTTATCCAAGTATTTGTCTCCATGAAACCCTTTATTTTAGAATATACTCTTCCTTACATATTAAGAAAGTCCTTACACATTTTGGGAAAGTCAATGGGATGGGGTGCTGCGTCAGTAGGCGGGGCAGTGGGTGCCGTCAGTGAAGCTTGCTGAGGAACAGTGACTTGACCTACTTCCCTAAGGTATTGTTTAAACCATTCAGGCATCCCTCGAATGGCAGGTCTTCCTCGGTCAGGGTTCCCAACCTCAGAAGAAGAGTAATTATCAACTATATCAACTATCTGTAGGTCGAATTTTTAGCTATAACTTCCTAAGATAGTATTATATGATGAAACAAAGGTTAGCCTAATGTGTCTGCATATGTTCAAAAATAGTATGTATATATATATTAGGGCATTTTGAAAAATATACGCCACTCATACGTATACTTTTCCCCGTTGATCGGGTAACCTAGGCTCTGGTACCAAATGCAACAACTTGCCCCGAAAAAGGCCTAAATCCCTACCCAAAAAAGCCCATCGAAACTTAGACCTATTCCAAAGCTGCCCGTTGGTTGGTAAAAAGGACAATATAAAACTATTTATCCAATCATTCAGAACTCATAGCGCATAAACATTACCTATTTATTATTTAAAATTCCAATTGTCATAAAATGATAACCCCATGTCAATAATAGCCGTTACATAACTGAGATACAACATGTTCAAAATACAGTGTTATCTTTAAATGGGTACATCAGAATATAACATAAATAGATAAATAGGTTATTGCCACAACCTCCTCTCATTGTCATCTCCATATGGATTTCGTCTCCTTCCCTAACCTATGTTGTGATGAAGAGGGAATTAGAACAACAATGTCTGGTAAATAATAATCTTGAGCCAGTCTATATTAGTACTTGGGCAGTATGATTTTAAAAAGGATATGCCATATGCATTTTAATTATATTCAAAGTCTTTCTAATTATAAGCCCTAAGGCTTATCCAATTCCCTAACCATTTTCAACCCAATGACCATAACCATCGTTATTAATATCCAAGCAACGTAAGAGATAGTACCCAAACCACTTAATACATTTTTAATGGGAATTAGAAGACTCTGACCATTTAAGACCTCATTTGAGGTAGGCCTCCATCACTTAATCATAACCTCAAGGCGGACTCCTCACAAGTGCCTATCTAGCTGACATTGCACAAAAATCTCTTCAAACACTTCATACTTCCTATTTTAGCTGTCCTTTCCGAGATATCCTCTACTATACCTAAACCCAATCACGACCATTTTATACTTCCTACATGGGGAAGAGGCGGGCCATCAAACAACCGCTTAATACCTTTAATCCCCGAAGAATGTCCTTCGTATTATGATCCGTACCCCATAGAGACATATCACATTAGTCCGACTATTCGTAAATAATGGTAGCCAGATTTCCTAGAAAGATTTACCCCACAGAATTCGGGATTAACCTCGCGTCATACATAGTTACTTATTATAAGTGATGTCTCACATCAGCCCCAAAGTCACACTGTTGGTAGCCAGATTAGCTGGGTAGACTTTTGTGTGCTTTTGACTGATCTCGCATCCCTATAACTTAGTCATATTTATAACACTTTCTAAATATACTATCACACATCTCACCGTATTCATTATTTAGGCTTTTTAAGAAATCCTTCTTATTTTGCCTGTATAATTAATTACTTTCCTAAGGGAGATTTAATGATAATTCTTAACCTAATTAACTACGCAATTGATATATTATAATTTTACATTATCAACGCTAATTATATATATATACCAATATATACACACACATATTTATTAAATGTCTATGCATGCAGAGATTATGCCCTAAACTAACGTTTAAATGTCAAATCATTTCCATAATAACATATATACCATAAATCCAATATTCCAAAATCAAATCAATAGATTTGTACATAGAATCCAAATCCAACTTATTTTTATATTAAAACGATGAAATCAATAAATAATGGAAACTTATAATTTAATTAATTTTACACTCTATTCAACTTATTTTACATGAAAGTAGACAATGGAATTTCTATTCAATCTATAGAAATATGCGGTGCAAACTACAAATAAGAATTTGTACCTTACATACCATTTCCTAATCAATTCTCTTAATCAGATCCAACGAAAAGAATAAGAAGTATAATAAAACATTTAACATTAAAATTGCAAAATCTACACGAACTCTATTATTTCAATGCAAAACAATTAAGATTCCAGCCTAAAAAATGACATTTTTCTTTGGAGGAATTTTGGGGGTTGTAATGTGGTGTTTTCGCGATCCAGATTCCCCAGGGCAAATATCAAATCCAAACTACACTATTCAATTACTAATATAGAAAAACTAAGATTTTCACTCAGTACAGGTCCTTAACTTTGCTCCTCTTTGGTTTTAACATACCTACAACAATCTCCTTTATATCTCTCTTCTTAGATATATGCAACAAGAGAACTACATATGAATTAGATTCAAAAATTAAGAGATCGAAGGAGAAAAGGGATTAGAAATTGAATAAGAACATCTAAAATTCCTTACCTGTCATTCTAGAGACTTTCTTAAATCTTTTTAGAAGAGAGACCGACAGAGTTCCATTGTGTTCCCAAATAATTTTTGAAGAAAAGTGAGGAGGCTAGGCTCTTATATATAGTGGTTGGAATGCACCTGAACCGTCAGATTTAGGTCGGTTAAAAATAATATAATCTGGTATGTTAAAACACACAAACCCTAATTGCCATTCACCATCACCAGTCGACCGCTAGCGATCGACTGGTCCTAAGGGAGCGGTCAACCAGTCCTCTTATTCTGGGAACGTTAATTTGTTGTCATTGTTTTAATTATTTTCTTCCTTAATTACCAATTAACGTTAACGTTAATTTTAACATTTACTTAACCCCTAAGTATAATTAGTCTTAACTTTTGAATTTCAAATTTAGGAATTAGTTATTTGTATGAATTTGAATTCTATTTATTTGAATTCGAAACTTCAGATGTCCATAACTTTCTCATTTGAGCTCTATATTCAACATATTGTATATGGAGATTGATCAGAAAATCACTACGAACGCAACGACATAACTTTCATTGTTAAATTTTGACTTTTAAAACAATTCCATTTTTAACCTATTCTATTTAAATTACTTTATCCAATTTATTTATTTATGGTTGATTTTATAGGGTGTTACAATCTTTCCCAAGACAAACTAAGAACATAAGCAATAGCCTTTGGTTAAGTATTTTGCAAAATTTTAAAGTTTTCTAGGCTAAAAATGTAGATTTCTAAAGTGGGCATGTGCTTATATAACAAATTCAGAATTTTCTACCTTTGGGGAAAAACACTATAACTTAAGTTGTACTTGACACTTTTGTGGTTCGAAAATTGTTGTGGAAAGCTAATGAATAATGCCACAATTTTAACTTTGAAAGTATAGTATAGTTGTATGTGTTTATCACCTTAAAGTTAAGCGAAAGTTGCCTAAAGTGAAAATTCAACATTGTTCGTTTGAAATATTAATGTAATGTTGCCATATGTTTTTATCTATGATCTCTTGTATGTTATTTGAGTTAAGAATAGGTACATCAAGTCGGTATGGATTAATTTGCAGCGCATAGCTCACTTTGCTCACTTTAAACTTAAGTAGTTTTCTAAAAATGCTAAGACTAAGTTTTATGAGTTTATCGATATATATGTGTAAGTATATTGATTCCCCATGTTCTGGGATGCCCTGTGTTGGGATGTATATATATTGTGATGTATTTATGTTGTGATTTTTTAGAACACACTCCGTATAAAATAGAGTTTGTTGAAATTTAAAAAAAATCTGACACTTAGGAATAATAATAATTTTTATCGTATGAGAAAATATAAAGTCATTTAATGAGTCTATTTAAATTGTAGCATACTATAAGATTAGTTGAAGGGAGAGCCACATAGAGGACTGAGTAGTTTATGTTTGATAGAAGATTATAAAATATGAAGAATGTTCAGGGTATGAGTCGTATATGATGTCTTCCTATAAAAAATTATTAGGATGCAATTTTTATAAAGTGGAGGTCCGTAACAACCCAGGTCTCTACGTCATAATAATAAGTAAATTTAATTAAAATAGAAATATTCGAATTTAATTTTTGATAATTATTATTTTGAAAATTTATTCTCACTTATTTGAAATCCGGTTAATAAAATATTTTGTTTTGATAAATTGAATTAAATTAATATATTCCTTTTAGATAATATATTAAAATTGCATAAATGTTTGATATCGATTTAAAATATTTTTAACGTGTGAGCTATTTTTGTATGATTGAAATGTTGAAAAATAAAATAAACAAGTATAAAATTAAAAGAAATTGGGCAGTCATCGAAACATAATTTGTAGAATAAAGTGTAAATCAATTTAAATTAAATTTAAATTTAATTACAAATTAATGAGAGAGTAATTTAAGTGAGAAGATGATTAAACAATTGGGCTAAGTAGAAAATTTAAAATCTAGCCCTTAATTAGGCAAAGCCCAGGCCCAAAAGAAACTCAAACCCCTTTTTTTCATCCCCATTTCAAAAAATCAAAGCCCACACCACCCCATTCTCCAATACTTGCCCTAAAATCCTCAAAATATTCTCAAATCAAAATCAAACAAAGAAAAAAAAGTCTCACATTGAACTAAAGGAGGGGCGCATCGGCATCGAGGAAGAAGGCAACGTAGGAGATCAGCGAGGTGCTAACCACATAGGCACGCGTTCATTGAAGACACGACGTGGAAGGCGAGAACTTCAGAGTAGTGCTATAGGCGGGGACAAAAAGCTTGTCTCCACTCGAGTATTTCTGGCCGCATTTGTCAATGACAATAAGGTGGAAATTCTGGCAACTCGGGCTTGGCAAATTTGGGGGCCAAATGTGGAGGCTGTGAGCAGATGTAGAGAAAAAATGCTAAAACTGTTAAGGAACGACATACATCATTTTGGTGAGTTATCTCTTTAACTCACAACTATAGTCTAGATTACTTTTTCTATGATTTTTCTTGAATTGTTGAATGATGAATTTGATTTTTTGATGATGAAATGTTGGTTGATATGGTTTGAATTTGATGAAAATTAAATTGCATATCTTTGTTCGATTGTCATTGGATTCTATTAGTAGAACTAGTTTTATATATCTTGGTCGAGTTATCTTGTGTGTAACGTTGGTTGAATTTGATGATCGCGTAAGTCGGGCACAACATTTGAAATTGATCGGAAAGGGGGTAATTGAATAAAAAGTTGAAGATTTGAAATAAATAAATTATTTTAGAAATAAATAGTGAATTTTGGAATGATTTTCTTATTTAATATTGAAGACATTGTAATTAATGGAAATTTTAAAAGTGGAATGATTTTGGAAAAATATAAAAGTGGAATGATTTGAGGATTATGTGAATAGAAATTATTTGGAAAATGAATAATTCTAGGATTTTATTTAATAAATGAATTTTGGGATGTTTACATTTTTATTTATTTATTTATCATTGATTATAAAAATATTTAAAGAATTTTCATAAATATAATTTTTATTTATAGCTTTGGGAAAAGTTTTAAGTTAAAAATTATATTGGCGTTGGATTTCTTTTTCAAGGCTTTAAGAATTATTTCAAATTGGAAATCCTTATTGGAAAAGTAGAATTATTTAAATTTGTTGATTAAAGGAAATTATTAATTAGAAACTTATTTGGTATTATTATTATTTTCAATTATTACAGAATAACTTTAAAACGTATGAATTATTTTTAAAAGGGGTTTAAAGGATTTGGAGTTGAATGAAGTTTAATATATAGATTTCCTTGTAATCAAACAAGAGGTTTGGAAATATTTACTTTTGAAACTACAAAAGGAGTATGGGGGAAAGAATGAGAATTTTATAATTTAATCTTCTTCCAGTTGAATATCGATATTTGGAATTATATTGAAGATTTTCGAAAAAGTGTACTTTATGATAATAACCCCTTTCAAATCAATAAATAGTAGTATTGTGTATTTTGAATGATTTATATTTCTATGTCGTGAGGAATTAGAATAAACGGGGTTATAGTACAGTCTTGTATGGGACTTTCGGTAATATTTTACTGGGTATTCTTTGGACTTGTTATATATAATAATACTGTGTGAAATTCTAGAGCAAGGAATTTGAGTAAATGGATTAGTAATACCGTTTGGTGTATGACATTCGGTAATATTGTTCCGATTACTCTTTTGACTCATGGTATAGAATATTGTGTGAGTACAATTTTGGAGCATTAAATAAACGGGCGAGTAACACTATGTAGTATGGGATGCTCGAGCTTATATTTGTTTGACTACATTTTGTGTGTACATCACCTAATCAGGGTCGAATATACGGGGCATTATGTTATAGTGATGTGAACTGAGAGTGAGCAGGCTGAGAGCCACAAGTGTGTCTATCTATTATGTGTGTACTCTTATTATACGACATGGAGTAAACTAGATTAGCGGCCTGATTGCGGGGTCACTCCTTAAATCCATGACACACCTTTTTGATGTGTATGGATGAGAGCCCCTTCCCCTATGTAACATAGGCTAGAAGCCTGTTACAATTGGGGCACTTGTAGGGTCATGACCCATCGCATAATGTAGTCTTGCACTTGATGGATATTGGGTCACGATGGCCGTTGAGGTAACTAAGACCGTAGGAGTAGCACAGAGAGAATGTGAGGAAGGCTCCTAGAGTAGGCTAAGAGAGGTTAGTCTCTCATTTGGTTATTATTGATGAGATGCTATAGATACTTACTTATTAATCTATGTGAGATCATTGTGTTTAAGGTTGAGAGCCGATCATATCATTTGTTGTGATCGATATCGAAATAGTTATTTATGACGCTGAGAGCATATAGGACTAAGAGTCCAGATGACTATCCATGATACTGAGATTTGAGTGGATTATTAAGGGTTTGAGAGACTGTATGTTTATTTCATTTGGCTGAGAGCGAAGTTGATTACTATAAGGTTGAAAGTCTAGATGATTATCATGTGATTATTGATCTCTTGGATTATTCATGAGACTGTGAGTCCATGAAGTTGTGTAACCCCATACATATCGATTATACTGCTATCAAGGATAGCTGGAGGCGTTGAGAGCATGTAGTTGGACACTTTACCTATCTTTTATATGGTTATTCGAGAGATGACCCTAGCTACCGAGGTTATGCCATATTTATATTTCGTGTATGTTCGATTTGGGTGATTATTATGTGTTTTTATATGTGTTGAGTAAGATGGACCCTGAGTATTTCTAATTTATGATTATCTAAGAGATAATCTTAGGCATACCTATGTGCTTGCCCATTTGGTACTTGATGATTTTATGTATTGATGATAGTTGAATGTTTTTTATATTTCACCCATTTTGATAATATACTTCTTGATGTGTTATTCGGTTATTTAATAATTAAGTGATGAGATGTGCATGGTATGTGGGATGGTGTCATACACATATTGAGTTGTCTGAAGGCCACATTGGGATATAGTTGTTGCTATTTTTTGACATTTACATTCTAGATAGTTTGACCCGTCTGTAATTTATATAATACTCGGGTCAGTCCGAGACTTTTCAGGTCCTGAGGTGAGGAGAACAAATTGTGATTATTGGACGTAGACGAAGGCTAGTTTATTAGTTGCCTAGTATACCATTATCTATTTTATTGTAGCCTTAGGTATATTGATATTGTTGAGAATATGTATTGGATTTATACATTGTACATTTTTTGATGATAGTGGACATCGATTATTTTGTATTGATTCGATGAGACTTATATATACTTTATATTATATACTATCGTTGCGCTGTTCGCTCTATGTTCTTTAATATTTGTTCTATACTGCGTATTGTTCTATCCTGAAAACGCACGTATTTATTGCTTTGTACTGATATTGAGTATGTATAGGTAAGTTGTTTATTCGATTTTTAAATACGTACCAATATTAGCCTGAGGGAACGTTCACTTGCGATGACCCAATATCATCTCATTCTTTGTATTATCAGATAGTATTACCTAGTAATACTCTTTGGTAGTTTGAGTATAGAGGTAGGGTGTTACAGTAGATTAACAATATATAGAGCTATTTTATATTGACATTATAACTATCGCATTCAACAAATAAAACATACATAGCCATCACAAGTTAACTAAGTATATAGCTATCGCAACTTAATAAATATAACTTTCAAAAGTTGACAATATATAGCCTTCGAAGGTTGAAAAAATATAGCTTTTGAAGGTTGATAAAACATAACTATCGATAGTTGAGAAAATATAGCTATCGAGCCTTACAAAACTATAGCTGTCGAACGTTGAGAAAAATTAGAGCTATCAGGCCTTGATAAAAACACAGCTGTTGAAGGTTGAGAAAAATATAGCCATCGAGCCTTGACAAATATACATTTGTCGAAGATTGATAAAATAGAGCTTTTGAAGGTTGACAAAGCAAAGCTTTCGAAAGTAGACATAGCATAGGCATCGCTAGTTGACATACATACATGTCATCGTATGTTGAGAGCTGATAGCTATCAAGCATTGAAAATGATGGCCACCAAAGGTTGCCAATGTCATTTTTGTAATATTTCACAAAACTGATTTGTTGCCTTCAAAAGTATTAACCTTTTACCAAACCAATTTATTCGTTAAAATGTCATTATTAAACAAAATCTTTTCAGAAATTTTACAGCAAATCAGAGAGGAAAACTTCCCCTTATTTTTCCAAAATTAAAATTTGCATTATTCCATTTATCACATTTTGCAGTAAAATCCTTTTGCATATAAAATTTATTATTAATTGTAATCACTTGGGAAATATCCATAAAAATAAAATTAATATTTACTTCTTCAACAAAATATAGAAATTTTACAACAAAATAATCACTTTATCATATTTTAAACAATTTATTTCCAAAATCATCCGTTTTTAATGTAACAACCCGCATATTTTACGAATATATATTTAAATGTTTTATTTAAATATAGCATCGTTAGTTGATTTAAAGTCTGAATGTGACTTTTTGTAAACAATCGAATTTGGACTCGAGACCACTTCCATTGATTTTAAAACGATGTTTACAACTTGTTTAAGTATAAACATCGATATGTTTGGAGTTGATTAGAATTTTGGTATTTTCATTTGGGCTTTGGGTTTGGTTCTTGCCCACCAACCCAACAAGATAACCCAAACTCTTCTACAAAATACCCCTAACTCCTCTCCTCTTCATTCATTCCATTCACAATTTTCTAACACTCAAAGCAAAAGGAAAAATGGGGGAAAAGAGGGGAAATCAAAATTCCTAAGCCCTAGGTTCTTAGGAAATTCAAATTCAAGTTCTAAAAATCAAGGAGAAGCTTAGGTAAGCATGCTCTTCATCTTCTCCATCTCAATTCCTCTTCAATTCTTGATTTTTCCTATAACCTAACTTAGGAAAAACTTTGCATTTGATTATAGATTGAAGGTTCTTGAAGTCAAGTTGAAGAGAGATTGATCTTGCTTTATTTTAGAGCTTCTCATTCCTCATTTTTGAATTTAAAGGTGAGTTCTTGAACTCACATCTATGTCTCTAGCTTTCATTGTTGTTAGGTATGAATTCCTAACATCTATTTCATGTTCAATTGCTTTGATTTGAATTGGTTTGGTGAATTTTCCAATTTTGGTTTTGAAGTCAAAATCTTTAAAGATCCTATCTTGGATGTTTGGAATATAATTTGGGGTGTATCGAAGAGCCTATAAGGCTGGGTTGTCGTTTGGCATAAATCCCTAGCCTCCATCGCTCGTCCGATCGCATCCGAATTGATTTGGCCATCATTGGCCTAGGCAAATTCTGCCCAGGCCTAGGCAACTAGACGTCTAGTTAAGAAATCCAGACGTCTGGTAGGGGGTTCTGGAAAAAAAATTATAAAATGAAAAATAAAATAAAAATGGCAGAACCTAGGGTCAGACGTCTGGTTAAACTGGTCAGACGTCTGGTCCTGTTGAATATTGCCTATTTTGCCTGTTCTTGAGTGGATTTCCAATTTTTATCGATTTTTGTTGATCCGGTTAGTTGTTGTCATTTATTATTGACTTTGATGACCTCTTTTCTTGGATTTTTGGGAATATCCATTTGATGGATTTGATATCGATTTTTATGGTTTTAATTCACGTTATCGAATGTGGATTTTGGTGATAGATTGTTTTTACAATCATTTCTGTGATTTGTCACTTTAAAATACAAAGGTTTTTATACTAGTAGTAAATACTCAACTCTTTCACAAAAAAATGATTTCAACATTTACTTTTAATACAAAGCTCGTTTTTAAATCCGTTTTCTCATCTATTTGTATATACAAACCTTTACCTCATTCGTATGAGAAATCTAATTAAACAACTTAGCAAAACAAGTGGTATGAAACACTTGCGTTTACTTTGTCGGTTAATTCTTGGACTTGTTCGATTGAACTCTCATGACAATTTTCGAGTGGAAATCTACAATCTGTTCATAAATATTTAAGTTAAGGTAGTGGTTATGGGATATGAAGCTAAACTCATTTATTTACTAGCTTAGTGTAATTTACACTTATCGATCAATGATGATCATTTTGTGATTTAGACTAGCGATGTGCGATGTCTCTTTGTCTACGTGAGGGACTAAACCCCGTTTTGGTGGAGCTTTGGCTCAAATTGGTGGGGTAGCGACCCATGGTCTTCGGGCCATTTGTGGAGCTTCGGCTCAAATTTGATGGGTTAGCGACTATGGAATAGCGTTCCGTTTGTGATATACATGTTGGTGAGTTTTCATGCTCCTGTTTGTGATAGGCCTCCCCCTTTGTGTTTTCTGGATTTCTAATTATTGATTTCTAGAATTTGTTTTCACCAATTTTTGTGATTTGCATTGATATGTTTTGTCAATATTTGAAGTTTGGTGAATAAGCTAAAGAATATGATAATTCTTTTTGGTGTTTTGAGAAAATTTGAGATATTGTATGATTTTTAATTGTTATCAAATATATACTTGTCACAACATGGTATTATTGTTATCATATGTTTGTGTCATATCTCTTATCTTATCTCATCTTACATGATATTTATAGCTAGACTGATCCGTTTATTATTTTTCTTCTTAAATAATACTCAGATCAGACTGAGGTGTTTCAGGTGCTTCCACTTGACTTCTTAGCAGGGACTAGCTTCTAACTTTTGGCTAACTACTTTAGCTTAGTAGTTTTTGTTTTTATACATTCGAGATAAAGACTCCTTGATGTGTACATATTCTTTTGTTTAGCACTTGTACCTATTCTTTTGTGATGTAGTGGATATTGTATGACCACTACTTTGATGTTCACTTCTATGTGTTATATTCATATCTGTTTCCGCCTTAGTGATATGAATATCTGTGACTGATTTGTGTTATGTTTATTTTATATTTGTTTCCGAAGGCCTCATAGCCACTGTGTAGTAGCTTTGGGTTTGTATTGGATATGTCGGATTTCCTCTTGAAATGAAATGCATGTCATACAATCTGACATATCGGTACTTGCACAAAGCAATTACACAGATGGTCGCTCCTCAACAGCCTTATTCTTCGTGCTAGTCGACGACATTACCCCGTAGTGTCCTTGGCTAGTGTGAGTATAGAGGTGGGGCGTCATATTTTAACTTAGGAAATTCATAATAATTCAAATAAAATGAAATAAAAAACCCATCGCAAAAATTATGTTTCAAACATCATATCAAAAGTTTTACACATTTAGAGATCAAAAACTTAGTTTTCCACATCCAAAACCTTTAGGAAAATTCCTTAATACGCAGAAATGATAACCATACTTCATACGGTGGTTACCTACCACAAATACATAGTAAATAGCCACCAAAATTCGAATCTACACTCGAAACCAAATTAAAACACATCAAAACATTGAGATGGAAAAATATTCACTTGATCTTTATTTAAATAATGAGATTTGCCCTAAGCTTTATCTTCCTTTTCTTGGTTGAATTAGTGGAAATGGTTAATGGTGGCCGGCCTTATTTCTTATAGTTTAGTATTAGAATAAAATATTAAAACGATAAGGAAAGAAGGGGAGAGGTTTGTACAGATTTTCTCTTCCGTCTTTACCCTTTATCATTTATGTTTATTATAAATTATTTCTTTAAAACATTCTCTTTATTATATTATTATTTGAGGTCGAATTAATTAACTAACACGGCAAACTCCATAATTCACAACTTCCCATTTAATCATCCTATAATTAAATATTCAAATAATGTGCAATAAAAATTAGGGTGTTTAGTAAATATTCTATTTAAAAGGACTTTTAGTCAGATGAAAATCAGTCTGAAGGACATCAAGCTTTATAAATCCAGGATTCAAGGATTTACCAGAGAGGTAAAGGAGTCAATCTGACAATTGATTTGTCTATGGAGTTAGGAGAAGAAGACCACAAGATCGTGCGAGTTTAGAAGTTTGTAATTATTTTTGAATTCTCGAATTATAACATCCTCTAGCTAGTTTTAGAGTAGCACTAGCTCCTTAGTGGTTGATGATTGAATTCTCGGTATAGAATAGGGTCAGATCTATTTGAGGCGACCAAAGTACTGGTCGAGAATGTTACATTGCTGAGGTTAGAGAGGCAAACCGATGGGAGAAAGGAAAGGGTGTACAGAGAGCTATTTGCATCAAGGATACAAACACATAGCAACCAATGCCTAAGCCCTGGCTCGAAAACTATAGCAAGTTCTTTAAGCCTATGGATCCTAGGAAGTGGTCAGAGGAAGTGTGGGTAGCACCAGTCAAGCTAACGATTAATGTCCCGATCGATATGGATGATCCAACTCGGGTCCTTAAGATTAGATCCCAGCTTAGCACCAAATTGTAGAAGGAGCTGGTTTGTTTTCTTCTAGCAAACCTAATTTTTTTTTGCTAGGACGCATTCGGATATGTTTGGGATATCGCTAGAGATAGCATGCCACACACTGAACGTGAACCCAAAATATCCTCATGTAAAACCGAAAAGATGCAATCTAGGTCCAGAGCGATCCACTGTATTGAAGAAGGAAGTAGATAAGCTGAAGGAAAATGGCTTTATCCATGATGCCTTATACCCTGAATGGGTATTGAATCCCGTGTTGGTTAAGAAGGCTAATGGGAAGTGGCAGACATGTATTGATTTCTCAGACTTGAATAAAGCATGCTCGAAGGGTAGCTTATCGCTGCCCAGAAGTGACTAGCTGGTAGACTGAACTGCCGGACACAAGCTGCTTCTATATGGATGCTTACTCCGGCTATAACCAGATTGCGATGCATGTTGCTGCTTGGGAATACATAAGTTTTATAATGAATTTGGAACTGTACTGCTATCGAGTGATCCCATTTGGTCTAAAGAATGCTGGAGCTACCTATCAGAGATTGGTGAATTCCATGTTCAAGGACCAGATCAGACGGACTATGGAAGTATATGTGGAAAATATACTTGTGAAGTCATGGCTATCAACGAACCACATGGAAGATCTTTCTGAGATGTTCGATGTGTTGTGAAAGTATGGGATGAAATTAAATCCATTGAAGTGTTCCTTTGGGTTGCGTCGTGAAAATTCTTGAGATGTATTATGAATTCAAGGCGAATTGAGATTAATCCAGAGAAGATTAATCCCCTGAAACATGTAACTTCCCTAAGGACAAAGAGGAAAATGGAGAGCTTAAATGAGAAAGTCGCTGCACTGAGCCAATTTATTTCGAAATCGATCGATAAATGTATACCATTCTTTGATGCCCTCAAAAACGAAGAAAGGAAAGTTCGCCCAGACAAAGGAATGCTAGATTGCTTTCCAAGAATTACTGAAGCACATGAAATGACAACCAGTTTTATCAAAGCCTTTGGATGGAATAGATTTGCTTATCTATTTAGTGGTGTCCACTCACACATTAAGTGCAACATTAGTACGTGAGGAGGTAAGCATCCAAAGGCTGGTATACTACATCAGAAAGTGGTTTACCAAAGTAGAAAAGAACTATTAAAAGCTAGAAAATGTTGATTTCTAAGGAAGTTGCGACCATATTTCCAAGCTCACCCGATAAAGGTATTGACGGATCATCCCTTAAAGCAAGTACTACATCGACCTGAGACTTTGGGAAGGTTATTGAAATGGAACATCAAGCTGAGCCAATATGATATCACTTACCATCCAAGAAGGGTAACAAGAGGACAAACATTAGCAATTTCATCGCTGAATTCGTTGTCGGGGATGGAGAAGAGGAAGATGGTATGGTCCCACTTTGCCAATAGAAATTATACGTAGATGGAGCTTTTAATGAACATAACTCTGGGGTAGGAGCGATACTTGTGATTCCAGAAGGATGGACGATTTACTATGCATTGAAACCAGAGTTCCCCATGATGAACAACGAGGTCGAGTATAAAGCGTTGATAGTAGGGCTAAAGATAGCGAAAGAGTTGGCGGGTGAGGACACTACAAATATCCAGTGACTCCCAATTGATGGTCCTCCAAGTAAAAAAGGAACTCTAGGCTAAGGGCATGAGACTTGTCCCTTACCTGACGAAGACATTGTAATTATTGAACGATATAAAGAACTACATGATTACGCACATCACTAGGGAGAAAAATACGAAAGCCGATTCACTAGCCAAGTTGGCTAGCTCTGGGGATGCATAGTTGATGGGATTGGTTTTGAAAGTTTTATTGGCTCTAAGCATCGACTAGATGGATGTTTGCTGGATCTTGGAGGCTAAGGAGGAAAAGGAGTTATGGATGACTCTGACAAAGGACTATTTGTTAAACGTAACTCTCTCAAAAGAAAGAAACGAACGACAGAAACTCCTTCGTAAAGTGCCTCGATTCATAATGCAAGAAGGAGTGCTGTATAGGAGGGGTTTCTCGACCCCGCTGCTTCGTTGTGTAAACAAGGATTAATCTAGAAAAATCCATATGGAAATTCATGAGGGTAGTTGTGGTGATCACACTAGGGCATACATTAGCGAAGAAGATCCTCTGCTATGGATACTTCTGGCCAATAATAAACCATGATGTTGCTGATTACACCAGGCGGTATGACAAGTGCTAATGGTTTGCGAAATTACGAGAGCTTACATAAATGGTTAGCCCTTGGCCGTTTGTGGTTTGGGGAATCGATATAATCAGAGTGCTACCGATATGAAAGGAGGAGCTAAGTACGTTATCATTGCGGTGGATTACTTCACAAACTAGAACGAAGCCGAACCACTAGCCACGACCACAATGAGAAAAGTGATCAGCTTTGTAAAGAAGAATATTGCATGTAGGTTTGGAGTTCCATTGAAGATTATAACTGACAATGGAACTTGATTCGAGAGTATCGAGTTCAAGGATTTCTGCAATCAGTACAAAATTGATAAAAGCTTTTCAACAGTAGTAGACCCACACGCGAACAGACCGGTGGAGGCAGTGAACAAAATCATCAAGTCCATCTTAAAGAAATGGTTAAATAAAGCAAAGGTTAACTAGGTCGATGAGCTTCCACTTGCATTGTGAGCTTATAGAATTACCCACAGGGTTTTGTGCATATCCATGTGCACTGAACTTGTTTGTGCACTTTGTCTTTGCTGAGTTGCCTAATCCATTTTGAGCTGAATTAAACTACTTGTGTTGAGCCCGAGCTTGATTGGGATTGAACTCGTGTGTTTTCACTGAGTTGAGCCTTCGGGCTTGACCTTTAGAACTGTCCGTGTGATCGAATCAAGGATTGACCTTATGATATTCACAATGAAACATTATGCATATCATAAGTTTTCCGTGCACGTATATATTTATCCCTATCTAAAAATGAAAAGAAAACAAACCTGTAACGACCCGTAAATTTCAACTGTTTTAATAACGTAATTAGTTGAAATTTTGTGAAATTTTAAACGATATAATTTTGAAATAAAAATTTAATATTTTGAACACGTCTAGTTAAACATAGCAACTGGTAAATTTTCATCCGAAAATATGAAAGTTTATTTCGTACGTAAATTCACTTCAATTTAATCAGTTAAAAAGCGATGAAAACAAAATGTTTCCGAAACCTAAATATTTTTACATAGAAAAATTCTAAACCATCTTCTGAGCAAGATGTCAGTTTGTCGTTTTTCCAAATTCGAACATCTTTGGCTCCGTCGATCTTATTTTTCAGTGTTTTTCTTGCATTTTCGATAGTAGAAAATTCGAATTTTATAATTCAATCAGACCACTGATACCTTTATACCATTTTGATCGTGTCGTCGTGCTGATCTTTGCGGTATATTCAGTTCTTTGTTTTTAGGTCCGGTACACGGTGGAAGCTGCGTAAACGGTAACCGTATCGGCACCATTTCTGAATTTTTGACTGTCTGGGTCCATTCAAATTTCGAACGGCTGACAGCAAATACCATTTATTATCTTCAGAAATCAATACTTGACTCTTCCATTTCCACCGTTCAATTCATGTGGGGTGTGTCCTTTCGATTGCCTACCGTATGACTCAACCAGACACTTGCCATAAATACTCTTGAATTCAACATTAACTTTTGAACTTCCACCTATTCAAAATAATGTTACACGCATACTTCAGTTGCAATTTGCTTCATCCATCTTAAAGAAATTATATTTCGTTCTCTGATATGATATAAAGTTAAATTATAATATACAATTTATATATGCCTTCATATTTCCTTCTTTTACCACAAATAGACCAACCCATCAGCTCCCCTCTTTTTCTCCTCTCCTCTTGCTTCTCTGTTATGCTTGCTTCAGTCAAGAATTTGGACAAGTTATATTTTATTTTCCGATGATGCCAGCTCACTCTTCTTTCCGCCTGCTTGTCCCTCTCCATAACTGCCAACCAACCTTGCCTCACCATTCCTCCACCTCCAGATCTACCTTCAACACCAAACACTCCCTCCGAGCAACCTTGTTCTCCCCTCCAGTTCGCCATAACCCACTGCCGCACTCTCCCCTCCCCACGCCAGCGCCAACATCCCGTGTCACTCGACACCACCACCTTCTCTACTATAAACACCCGACCCATGCAGCCCACAACCATCTCCACCCTCCTATTTGGCCAACCGCACCTCACAACATCGCCGCCACACCACGAACCTTCCACAATAGCCACCGTGTTGCTCCGGCCTCAGCTCACTCGGCTAACCCATCTCCCTTCTCCGCGTGAACAACGTGTGCCATCACGTGACTGTCTCCATCTTTGTCCTGCCTACTTGCTATAGATTATTTGGAAGCAAAGGTACGGTTTCATGTTTAGGTTTTAATAGGCAAAAAGTAAAGCTCCGCCGCACGTTTTGCTCAATAAAGTAAAATAAAATGACTCGTACATATATTGCTTTTATTATAAAGGTTTCTGGCGTTTATATCTAAGTTTGCAGCTCCTTTGCTTCTGTTGTTTTATTTGTATATGTAAAGTAAGAAGTGATATATAATAGGTATATTATAAAAGGTTTACAGTTTCAGATTTTACATAATATAGTAAAGAGTGCCAGCTTTTGTGTAGTAGACATGATATAGTTATAACACATTGATATATATACACACGTCATATAGTACTTTACAGTATGTGATGCTATATAATATAAATTGTTATAAAAGCTTTAAGCACCGTTGAAAAAATTAGTATATAAGTATAGTTGTGTGTTGTGTAAGTGTAGATTTGTTTAAATGTCAGGGTACCTACCTTTCAATTTCAAAATCGGTACGTTATATATATATATTGGTTTGTTATTGTTTTTAAATTTTATTTTTATATAAAAGTCTCATTTAAGTCTAACTATAATATGAAATATCGACGTGTTTAAACTATGTATATATTGATACTTTGATTTGTTAGTAGTATATATAGGGAATTTTAAAACGATATAATAATATTTTGATCCTAGTTATATATAGGTTTGTTTCCATAGTTGGGAAACTATTTGATTTGTTATTGACTTTTAAATACGATGTATATAAAGATTTTGAACTTTTAACAAGTGTTTTAAATTAAATGTTGACTTTAATAAAAGTAATAATAATAACATATATATATTCTCTGTTTATATCAAACTGATTTGTTTCTCATCGATTCCTATCTATCAGATTTGTCCGTCAAATCCGCTTTCAGCTTACTTCACTTAGAGACTGTCGTTTGGATTGTTCGATTTTCTAAATCGTGATCCAATCCATAGCTTGTTGTCTATCAAACTCCTCTAGCCTCGAAAGGTGAGCAATCACTCACGATTAATGTTCTTTTATTTATTAAATCTGATTTCAATTGAAACGACAATTGAAATATGCTACTGTTATTTATGCTATTAACTGTATCAGTTCACCTGTGACATCTGACACCATTATCTGTTAATTATTTATGTGATGATAATACAGTTTGGCTGATAATTGATTGATTGTTGATGTTTATATTGGACGTTAAATTGTTAGTGATAAATGATAAATAGTATGCAAAATTGAAATGGATATAGGATAGTTAACAATTTTAAACTGATTTATATGTTAAATTTGATTAGTGAATATGACCCCTTTTAATTGATAAATTAATTGACATGTAGAATAGTGATAGTTACACTTTGAACCATTGAACGTATATTTGATTAATTGTTGTAGTGTTAAAATTGAAATCGAATGACAATTGAAGAACCGTATAAATATTAGTGTAATAATCTTTAATCTACATGAAATGATAGTGTAGATTCTAGAGATAATTATATTAATTCGTACAAATAACAATGCGAATTAATACGGTTATTTTGGGATTATTTGAATTGATTATTGGATTGATATTGATTGTTGTTATTGCTTGTTTATTTACTATGACACCATCCCAGCTATCACACTACAAGTTCCCTTTGTTATGCTTTGATTTTTTGAATTGAATTGGAATCGGGTTGAAATGATAAATACCCAAATTAAAAACTTTGACCTAGGATAGAGAATTAAATAAAACCGATTGGTCAATAATTTGATTTAAAATAAAATGAAGATTTTATTTGAATAAATAATATGGTTTTGAAATGAAGTTGGAATTTGAATTTCTATGAAAGGAAAATGTTATATATTTAATAATATGAAACAAAATAATTAACAATGTAATTGATGAAAGAACGTTGCTTAATTTGAGAAACGATTGAATTAAGTTGAAATTTATTTAATAATTAAGTTTGAAATTATTTAATAATTAAGTTTTGGAATTATTTAATAATTGAATAAGATTGAATTATTTAATAATTAAATAAAATTGAATTCTTTGTTATTTGAAATTGAACTTCTTGAATAAGTGAAATTAAGTTTCTTTATTAATTGAGTTTTGAAATTGTAACTAAGTAAATAAATAAGTGAAATTGAATTTCTTTAACAAGAAATAAATGTGTTTTATTGAAATTAATGTAAGACTTGAAAATTAAAGAACTTGATTTGATGAATTTAATTTAATTCAAATTGTAAGTTTTGATTTAATGAAGTTGAACTTAAGTAATTGATTTAATGAATTGGAAATTTAATAGAAATTGTTTGAATGACAATTTACTTAATGAATATTGAATGAAATCGATTAATGAAATTAAATTGATCTGAATGTTAAATTAAATCAAATGATTTCAGAATGAAACTTATATACGAACTTGAATCAATATTTGAATGGTTTTAAATAGATATTGAAATTAAATTATAAGATTTTGAAATGGTAATTATGAAGTTTTGAAACATAAATATTGGAAATTGATTTAGAAAGACAAATGAAATGTTGGTTTACGAATTGAAAATGAAATTGAATTTGATTTGGTTTTTGAAATATATAAATGACCAATCGGTGTAATAATTACGAAAGTTATTAAAGAGACCGGAATCGGTTATGGATATACTCTCTATCTAAACCGAAAACCACTTTAATAACTATACGCGGAGTGTGATCCAGAATGAAGTGGTTGGAATGATGTACGTGATGACTGAAGAAAGAGAACGATAATGGATAGCCTTGACACTTGTGTCAAATTGGAAATGACTAAAACAGGAGCCGTGCCGGGCCAATGGAGGTCAGCTACCTCAAGTGAACACACTTCTTCGAACTACTCATTACTTGTTGTCGATTGGTGCACCCTTGATTTTGGGAGTGTTGTTTCACGGTGTTGCGGTCGCTGCGGCGATGCGTTCTCACCAGTCTGGATCAGGCAAACGGTAGTATCACTACCTTGGGTATTGCCTCATGTGCCTTGTCATACTTGTATCCCGATATACGCGACCACTACGATTTTGGTTTGTACCTTTAGTATATGGATTGCCCTCTGGTGACTTCCGGTTTTGGGGAAACTACGGTCTTGTATATGCTTTTGGGAATAAAAATGTGTTAAGGGTGGAATGGGCCATGACTTAACACTATTTTGATATCTTTATATTACTGATAGACATTATCTACTTATCGTACACTACTACCTAGTAGATAGTTTAACGGATCCTTAAAGGATGGTTATTCCAAACATCCTTTGAGTTACTTGTATTTCAATTGCTATTTCACTTGAGTTGGATTTATTGATATAAAAATGTTAATCCTGACTCGAGTGTCTTGTGTTTTGCTTTACGCTCGGGTCAGACTGAGTGTACCAGTATTCGAGACTCACCTTTGAAGTTGGAGCTTGCTTGAAGACCTAGCCATCTATTCTGCTTCCAGTATTCGATGATTCCGGTGATGTATTCTTATTTGTATCTGATGTATTGTATTACTCTTCCGTTGTATTTGTTCTAACTCTGATGTAACTTATACATTTATATAGTAGCTTCATGAACTACTATCTCTTTTATTTCCGCTGCATTTATTACTCTGTGTCTGTGATCTGTGATTATTTATTTACTGTATATGTTCAGTTTTGCCAAATTTAAATTAACAATGCGGTATTTTGAGCAATTCAACTCCGGCATGAGTGTCTACCTATACACTTATAATGGATGCGAATGGTCCAAAATAGCGGGTCGTTGCAGTTGGTATCAGAGCTTTGGTAGCTCAAGGAAAAACTCAGCATATAGGGTAAATGTATTTACAGGATCACACTCATTCGAGTTTCAATCTCTTCCCTTGACTCAATTCCTTTGAATTTTGGAACGTTCCCCACGGTTCCGAAATTCATTCGTGTCCTTCACTATTCGTCTTCTTTCAATCCTGGAGCACCCCATAACTCCATTTGGAATGATATCTATAATAGATCGACGGTCTCGCCAATCTTCGAATGATTCATAAAGGAGAAACTCCTTTAAAATAGACATCGATTTACCGGAGATTTCTGTGACCTCGGTTTACGATGCAATCTATTACCTGCTATACCTGAATTCCATCTCTTGAGATCGAGAGTTGATTTACCTCGGAATTCTGCATCGATCCTATTCTTGAAGTTATGGACGACACGGTTAAGGTTGCCCGTGAATTAAATAAACTCATCCATCTCCTGATTGTGGTAATTGAATTATCTTACCTTCTGTTTCAAACTTATTTTCGAATCAAAATTCTCTTTGATTTAAGTCAACAAAAATTTGAATCCCTATCCTTATTTTGAAAATTCATTCCTGTATCGTCGAGCAAAGAACTGTATTTATAAACTAATATATAAATGTTTTAATATATACTGTGTTGTTTGAGTTGTTGATGTTGATTTGGGTTTTCGATCGATTCGTCTGATCAACGCTATCGATAGGATTTCCAAAACACTTGAGCAGAGCAAACTGACACAATATTGTTTTTCAAATTTGGTAAATAAAATAATGTTTTGTATGATTATATTATGAAACTAAATTGTTAATAAATTTGTTGTAGAAATAATAATATTTGATTTTCATTTATTGTTTTGTAAACCATTGATTATTGCATAATATAAATAAATGAATTCATGGAACTTGGTTATAATTTGATGTGGGATTTTAAAGGAATTTAAATAAAGAATTTGAGAATTTAATTTCTAGTGATTTCAACTTTGATTTGAAAGTTTTAAAGTGTATAGTATTTAAAATATTTTCGAATATAAATCATTTTCAAAGAATTTTAAAATATTGAAACTAGTTGTTAGCACCAAAATTGGTCACTAACCTCGTTGAGAAAGATTGTGTAGAGATATAAGTGATGAAGTTAAATTAAACAGAGAAGACAATGCTAATTTAAATGCAGAAAGTAAGAACACCAGATTTATAGTGGTTCAGCGTAAATGCCTACGTCCACTTTGAGATTAAACTTTATTGATCTTCCTTATTGTTGATTACAAATACAATTCGTGAATCAAATGCTTGAATGAAGTTGTTAAGTAGAGAAGATGAGTCTCAAAAATGGCAGAGTCTCCCCAGTGTTCTCCCAAAAAGGATCCTTTTCCACTGTGACCCTGCCCCTCTATTTATAGACAAATATGGGCTGGACTTCCCAGGTGGGCCTGGTAGCTGAATAACTCGGTCCAAGTAGTGTAAGTCCTATGTACTGAACCAGATAGGCTCATCAACAGAATGCCGAGCCTCCCCCTTTATGCCGAACGAGGTGAGGTCGGACACTCTGAATGCCGAACATCCATTTGTACTGAATGACCTTGGATGACGAGCTGCAGGTGATTGCCGAACGAGATACGTACCAGAAGAGATGTGGTGTTGAGTGAGGGATGCAGGTCGAATGAGGCCAGACCGCCGAACAGTCCAGGAATGCCGAGCGTACCTTGTAGGCCGAACGTTCATGGAGGCCGAATGATTTTATGCCGAGCGTTCTTCCTTGGCCGAACGGTATTCACTACCGAACGTTTCTCGATGCCGGACGCTCCTAGATGCCGAACGTTATCCCATACCGAACGCCCTTTAGATGCCGAACGCTGTGCTCGTGCCGAACGGTCTTAACATGCCGAACGCTCATTGTTTAACTGATCGATGGGGAGGCCGAGTACTAAGTTGCCTGGTCAATTCCCCAGGAAACACTTGCCCCCCAAAGTGTATTACGTGACCGAACGTGATACGCTTTGAATTACGTATCCTCCATGCTCCGCTTCGAACCTTGGTTAAATCCTCTTGGAGATGCCTTCTCGAGAATATCAATGGCCATTTGTGTCTCCGCAGAGCTAATAAGCTTTGGCTATCTGATCTAGTCTTCTCTTAATAACCCTTAGTGAGAATTCAATTTCTGTTGATCTCAAGAAGTCGAACTTTTTCAGATGTACACATGCACGTTCGGGTACATGTTCTTGCCATTGGCTCTCGGATGCATTTTATATGCTCATAAGTCGTCGCCAACTCTAGGTACATGTTCTTGCCATTGGCTCTCGGATGCATTTTATATGCTCATAAGTCGTCGCCAACTCCATCTAGTTTAATTGCAATTCAATCGCGATTCCTTGTTTGTATTTTTTGTGAAATAAGGGTTGCAATCAGCTACTTGAGACGTTTTCCAAACCTCTCTTCAGTACAGACTCTATGATTTTGTTCACAGCTTCAACATATCCATTTTCAGTTATAATGGATCATGGAAGGTCATAAGGACAGATGACGTTACGGATAAAGAAGTGGATTATTTTCTTCATCTTGGTCGTGGTTAAGAGTTCTTCATCTGCCCATTTGGTGACGTAATCAACTGCTATGATGGTGTATTTCGCACCACCTTTAGGATCGACAAGAAGATGATTTCAGTGCCCCCAAGTGGCAAACGGCTATGAACTAGCCATTTGAATAATTTCCATCGGTGGGGTTTCCGGATTTTTTGCAAACATCTTGCACTCGTCACATTGTCTAGCATGATCAACCGCATCTGGGTTGATAGTTGGCCAGTAATACCTGTAGCAGAGTATCTTCTTTATCGTGGTTTTCCCCTGATGTTATTACCGCATTCATCTTCATAGACTTTGCTCAAGATATCATCATGGGCGATATGCCGAAGCATGGGGATGGATAAACTCCTTTTGACACACGAATTCTTCTTAGATGATTTGGCGTGAAGCTTTGAGGAGGATCCGTCGTTTGCCATTCTTCCGTTCAGTAAGAATTCCTCATTTTAGATAGTCTTTGATAGGAGTCAACCATGACACCTTTTCATTTTGTTCGCTGAGTACGTGTGTAATGATGTAATACGTGAAGTCAGTTAGTAGCTCTTGGACTTGGCCGAGAAAAGGAGCAAGACAATGCCCCCTAGCAAGATCAACTTCCTTAAATTTGTATACTACCCATCAAGAATCACAAAAGATATGTAAAGTTTTCACTTCAAATCCTCCAGCAAGTTTGAGGCTGATAGTTAAGGCTTCATACTAAGCATCGTTGTTTGTTACAGGTAAATCGAGTTTTAGGACGTAGCAGATTGATCGTTCCTCAGGAGTCATTATCAAGCCATAACACTGATCATTGGATGCTCCATCCGTGTACATTTTCCATCTTATGGTTGGTTCTCTGCTACTCTTCGAGTAGTCTTTTGAGGTAGTGAATTTGGGTGTGAGGTCTGCTAACTTCCGTTCTTGGATAGCCCTTCGTGGGAAATAAGTGATATCGAATTAGCTTAGTTTGATATTCTATTTAAGTAGTCTTTCAGATGTCTCAGGTCATTGTATGCCTTGTCGCAACGGCTGGTAGGCATAGACGTTGATGCGGTGAGCCTAAAAGTAAGAGTGGAGCTTTCATGATGAAGTCAATAGGATTGTGCTAGCTTTTGTAGCTTCGGGTTGATATCCAATGCATGGCTTGCGATAGTTAATGAAATCACATATGCATGTCAGAATGGGTCCAAGGGAACATATCATCATTTATTCAGAAAAATCCAACTAATTCTTTTATCATCACTGCACTGAGCTGTGATCCGATATTCAGCACCCGGAAAGGGTCGCCATGGCTGGCTGCTATGTTGACCGTTAGCTTAGCAGGGGCCATCCCAGATTCTTTGAGTAAAGATGTAACTATTTTGCATAACATTCAATGTGAAATATGGTTGGGACGGTCAATGTTGATGGTTACTCTGGTCGAATCCTAGAGTCTTGCCATGAGTTGTTAAGTCAAATAATGAAGGGCTCTGAATGCTCTAATTGATTATCTGCAAATGGCCAAAGATCAGGCTTAAAAGCACGTTGAAGGAAATGTCGAGTAGGGGCCAGCCTCGAGTTGCGTGCAACTGCATAGCTGGATCTTGCTATGAGTTTGAATTTGCTTGTATATTCGAGTAACGCATTTTCTATTCAATGCATTCATGATCCTTCACTCGCCCTTCGGGTTGGAGTGATAGTCAGTTGCCCCCAAGCTTTGGCATCGATTTAACGATTCTATCTCTAGGCATCCTTTCGGTCGTTGCCTTGAGTAGCTGTAAGCACTATATATAAGTTTTAATACTGAGCTATCGTGGCCAGTTTTTGGATGACCAGGTGTCTTCTCCCAGTCTCGGGTTGATAAATGTACTGCATGGACGGTTGAGTCTCGTCCTAGCTATGTTTATGTTTTCACCTAAACTCCAAAGACATAAAGGCGATTGGTGAATAGTCGGTTCACATTCATCTTGCTTCTCGCTCGTGCCCCCAGGTCTAGGGCATATACCGATAAGTAGGAAGGCCAGCCATGCCCACTTTAGCTTTACTCTCTTTCCAGTTGAATCGTGGGATCATGCAAGTCGATAGGAGACTAGGTCTCGCCTATCTTGGATTTTATCGTGGTTTTTCATTCCAAGAGGAATACTTCGATGCCACGTAAGTTTCAGGGCGTAATTTGGATAGTGGATGGTCATCCACGTCCACTTTGGTTCATGCTCTGTAATCAGATCTCGGGGTAAAGTTGGCTACAAATGCAGTTGGGTTATGCTCATCTAGTTTCATACTCCTCCTGACGAATCGAACGAGGGTGCTGGAGAATTTTTGACCAAGTATCCGTGGTTTACCCTCCTTTCCATACTCTGGGGGTCATAGTTTTTCAAAAAAACAAACATCCGAGTCACATTCGTATATGCTTGGTGTGGATCGGCATTGACCCTTGGTCTGAGGTATGATATAGTAGGTTGCTCGTAGCTTTGGATGCCGTTTCGATTGGTTCTGTATTGAGGCCTCCATGCAGTCGCTGCCTCAAGTTATAAAGAATGCCACGCTAGAGCTATAGTAAGCTGTCGTATTCGGCTTTTTAGTGTTTTGTACCCCTGCCCCCAGCATTGATTTGGCCAGGTCACTAGTTGGATGGTCAAACTCCATCCTCAGCGGGTTAATAATCCTATTGTCGATTCCAGGCCGAAGTTTGCGGAATAGAAAATGGTCGGAATCCACTCGTCTATTTATCGATGTTTATACACCACTCTACATTCTGGTGACTTAGTGTTATTCTCCCTCCGGTTTACTCACGCCCAATTTGTGTTCATGCTTCAGTCCATGCTCCGGGGACTTAGAGATTTGTCGAACGGCTTACGCTTTAGTCCATAGTTCGAGACGCAGAGATTTTCGTCAACTCGTTCATACTCTAGTTCGCACTCTGGGAACTTAAAGTAATCTGATCTGCTTTTGGGATTTAGGGATTTTTCTGAAGTCGTCTATAATCTAGTCCATGCTCTGGGGACTGAGAGTACTGTAGTCCGCACTCTGGAGACGTAAAGGTTTTTGAGTCATTTATACTCTATTCCGCACTCAGGGACTTAGAGTACTTTAGTCCGCATTCTGTCTCCCATTCCAGAGGGTGAGACCTCTCGGATGGCTGAGAGTTTGCCCGAACCTGGTAGATAATCCTTCTCTTTAAGGTTCTCTTTAAGATTTCGAAAGTCGTTATTCTTTATGCAGGACTATTGCATTCTTGTTTTCCACGATTTTGTGCAGGCCGTTCTGACCCCGAGCCCACTCCGAGGAGCGATGTTGCCAAGGAAGTGGGGGAGAAAACAAGTGAAGCCACTCACGCAGGGGAGGCTTCTGGTCTAGACGCTCAGGTGATCGGAGCGCTTGACGAAGACAAGTCTGAAACCTCCTCTCCTACCGACGGGGGTTATGAAGTAGAAATTACAGGCGCCTCTGAGCATACATCTGAATTGAGCATGGAGGAGTGGCTCGAGAAAGAGAGGGAGGAGACGGTCAAGGTCATAGTAGATCCCCGAGTTGTGGACTTGGACGATCCTTTGAACAAGCCGTTGAAGGTCATCATTCCTGGCGGTTCCAAGCCCATGGAAGGTCCCCGTACTCCTTTAGTTGCTACCCCTCTATCAAAGAAGAGTACCAAGGGTAAATGCTCTGGAGAGGAGCCGTCTGGAAAGAAGTTGAAGAGGCACAAGAAGTGATTACTATCCTCGTTCAACGAGGGTTAGTTTAAGTCATGTAATTATTTTCATCTATTTCCTTAGTCCTTGTAGATAGAATGTCGACTCTGAACTTTGGAGGGGTTGTAATAGAAACTCATTTCTGAATAAGGTTTGGTTCCTTTTTCTGTCTTACAAAAGACTCTTATTGTTCAGTTTTCTTTGTGATTGTGATTTTAATCCAAGCAGTTGTGAGTAACATAGACTTCTCAGTCCATCTTCATATAACTCGGAAACTCTTCGGGAGTCGTCGAACTTCCATTTTGTGCTTCGAGCACTTAGAATACTTTCTAGCCCGTATGTCAGGGATTTGACAAATTCAAGTCATTTGTGTCATAGTTCATATTCAGGGAACTTGGAGATCCGATTCGCTTATATTCGAGTCTGCACTCTGGGGAGTTAGAGTACTCTAGTCCGCACTCTGAGGACTTGGAGGTTTAAGTCATTTATACTCTAGTCCGTGCTCTGGGGACTTAGAGTACTCCAGTCCTCAATCTGTTTAAGTCATTTATACTCTAGTCCACGCTCTGGGGACTTAGAGTACTCCAGTCCGCACTCTGGGGACTTGGAGTTTTTAGTCATTTATACTCTAGTCCGTGCTCTGGGGACTTAGAGTACTCCAGTCCGCACTCTGGGGACTTGGAGGTTTAAGTCGTTTATACTCAAGTCCGCACTCTGGGGACTTAGAGTACTCCAGTCCGCACTCTGGGGACTTGGAGGTTTTAGTCATTTATACTCTAGTCCGCGCTCTGGGAACTTAGAGTACTCTAGTCCGCACTCTGGGGACTTGGAGGTTTAAGTCTTTTATACTCTAGTCCGCGCTCTGGGGACTTAGAGTACTCTAGTCCGCACTCTGGGGACTTGGAGGTTTTAAGTCGTTTATACTCTAGTCCGCGCTCTGGGGACTTAGAGTACTCCAGTCCGCACTCTGGGGACTTGGAGGTTTAAGTCTTTTATACTCTAGTCCGCGCTCTAGGGACTTAGAGTACTCCAGTCCGCACTCTGGGGACTTGGAGGTTTTAGTCGTTTATACTCTAGTCCGCGCTCTGGGGACTTAGAGTACTCCAGTCCGCACTCTGGGGACTTGGAGGTTTAAGTCTTTTATACTCTAGTCCGCGCTCTGGGGACTTAGAGTACTCCAGTCCGCACTCTGGGGACTTGGAGGTTTTAAGTCGTTTATACTCTAGTCCGCGCTCTGGGGACTTAGAGTACTCCAGTCCGCACTCTGGGGACTTGGAGGTTTAAGTCTTTTATACTCTAGTCCGCGCTCTGGGGACTTAGAGTACTCCAGTCCGCACTCTGGGGACTTGGAGGTTTTAAGTCGTTTATACTCTAGTCCGCGCTCTGGGGACTTAGAGTACTCCAGTCCGCACTCTGGGGACTTGGAGGTTTAAGTCTTTTATACTCTAGTCCGCGCTCTGGGGACTTAGAGTACTCCAGTCCGCACTCTGGGGACTTGGAGGTTTTAGTCGTTTATACTCTAGTCCGCGCTCTGGGGACTTAGAGTACTCCAGTCCGCACTCTGGGGACTTGGAGGTTTAAGTCTTTTATACTCTAGTCCGCGCTCTGGGGACTTAGAGTACTCCAGTCCGCACTCTGGGGACTTGGAGGTTTTAGTCGTTTATACTCTAGTCCGCGCTCTGGGGACTTAGAGTACTCCAGTCCGCACTCTAGGGACTTGGAGGTTTAAGTCGAGAGCAGTCGTATTTCCACTCTTTAATTTGTATTCATCTACTGTATCGAGGCTAATGTCGTCGAATGAACAATCGAACCACGTTTGCTCACGGAATGAGATTCTGCCCCCCAGGATGAGGGACGAAATTTAAAAAATGGACGATCGATTCTCGTCCGCATGGTGATTATAGCTCTCAATCAAGTCAAGGAAGGAGGTATATGACAGATGGTTGAATCACATCCATGTTGGGTTAGATAGCCAAATCTCTTACAATTTGCTCCGTATTTCCTTCTAGAAAATAAGGATAATAGATTGTTGAGTAGACAAAGTAAGTTGCATATGTTCCAAGGTGCAGTCGTGTCCATACATTGACAGTGATGGTTAGCGAGTACGCAGTCTACCATAGCTACTTCAAGTTGGGCTTTCGAACAACCTTTCGTGTTCAGGGTAGGATTTGATGTGTAGATGATCAAATCACGTCCACTTTTGACAGATCCCGGCGTCACTGAGCTTCATGAGGGGTATCTGTATTTTGTCGAACTTTGTTCTATGACTCGATTAGAGTGGACGATCGGGCCATATTCATTCCAAGCAGTTTAGGTCTCCAAGTCAAATGTGGAGGTTGATGGATGGATGGATGGTCGGTTGTTCGAATCGATCATAAGTTGAGCATACGAACTCGGATCGTCTTGAAACTTGGAACATTGGCTTCTCTGGCTTTGATTGTTATGTCTTGTTAATCGTGGCTCGATCCAGACTCGGACAAAATCCATCGATATCCATAGTGAGCCTTTGTGTAACCGATCTCCAAGACGAACTGTCACTGGTTTCTAATCAAGTTCTTGGTGTCACGGCCTTGCCAAAAGGCGGGATAACATTTGCCCCCCAAAGGACGTCTTGTGTAAACATGACGTGCTTTGAAAAACCGCAGTCTTTCATGCTGAGTATTTCCGTTCAGTTGATTGCTTGACAGTCGTCTCTTAATCGTTTCGTTGCAATCTTCTTTTAGACAAATGTTCAACTAGCATGCTTTGCTTTGGTTCTGCCCCCAGTTTTGGGGATGAGTATGGAGTTGATGTATGTTTATACTCCGTCTCGCACTCTGGAAATACGGAGTTGATTAATGTTTATACTCCGTCTCGCACTCTGGAAGTACGGAGTTAAGCGAATGTTTAAACTCCGTCTCACACTCTGGGAGTACGGAGTTGATTAATGTTTATACTCCGTCTCGCACTCTGGGAGTACGGAGTTAAGTAGATGTTTATACTCCGTCTCGCACTCTGGGAGTACGGAGTTGTGCGAAGGATCGTCGTGTATCAACCCATTTTTAGCCTTGATGTGATGGCTTGCCCCCGAGCTCGAGTTTCACTTAGCGAGTGGTTGGTCGTATCGCAGCCGCTCTCTACTTGAATAAATTCCACTTGCAGGATGGAATTCATCTCTCCGTTCATCGTGATGTTGTACATTGTATTTAATCCATAGCCCCAAATCAAAGGCATATGGTTGATGATGAGCAGTAGAATTATTCTCGTCCAGATGTAACTCCACACGTCCGATCATGGTCTGCGTAGATTGGTTGGCAACCAAATCTTAGTACCTGGACACCTGCATCGTTTTGAAAGTAGTTTAGTTCAAGCTAGTCGTAGTTCATAGAACAATTGAAATAGAGATGGAAATGGAAATAATTCAAAGAAGATTATGGTAAATCTCATTGATATGTGAAGCAGCATCGTGTGCTCGCTATTCGACTCCGCCCTGGCTCCTTTCAAAGGGCTGTTGGCCGTCAACCGTCCAATTGATAATCATAGCCCTTTATTAATAGGCATCAGATATTCGCTGCCCGCCATTCTGCTGGACTTGTACATACTATTGAAGCTTTCCTTTCCAGGTCATCTTTTCGATCACACCTCGGAGGTGTTTGTAATCGCTCGTGTTAGGATTAGTGAGCATTCTGGGAATATACAACATTCCCCTGATTTTCTTTAGACTTTGGTGTACTCTCTCGAGGTTGGTTTCCAGTACCACTCCGAGTCGTGAGTCTTCAAGTAGAGGTTGTCAATTGAATCTTTCAAAGAGCATATGAGCTGAATTCTGAAGTCTTGTTTCGGCTACTGGGATCTACATCCTTAGCCAACGGGCCTTCATTGATATTTTTCTTAGTCTGCTCCACTCCTCCTCACTTTAGTTCTGATTCATTTTGTAGAAGAAACGATCCATAGTCGTAGGAGGCTCTTTAGCTAACTAGCTGCCAAAATATATCTGGAGGTCGACTTTCCTCAAACGCGATCAGTATGATACCCTTGTTAGTATTTGGAATAAATTGTTTAGAGCATTGGTTTGCTTGGGGTCATTAAATTCGAGGTGCTGGGTCAGCGAAGAATGGTGCTTGGAGTCATCTTGGCGTTTGCTAGAGTCATATCATCTATATCCTCCAACCTTTGGGAGTACCGTTTGGATAGCGGTTGCTTGTCTGTTCCCTTGATGCCGTTCATAAGCTGCCGCTAGATCCTCTATGCCCTGGTCGATCATGGGATGTCAGGGAAGTGGATAGAATGTTCCTTTACTAAGTTGAGTTTTGAACCCCTATTTTTAAATTAATTGACATGTAGAATAGTGATAGTTACACTTTGAACCATTGAACGTATATTTGATTAATTGTTGTAGTGTTAAAATTGAAATCGAATGACAATTGAAGAACCGTATAAATATTAGTGTAATAATCTTTAATCTACATGAAATGATAGTGTAGATTCTAGAGATAATTATATTAATTCGTACAAATAACAATGCGAATTAATACGGTTATTTCGGGATTATTTGAATTGATTATTGGATTGATATTGATTGTTGTTATTTCTTGTTTATTTACTTTGACACCATCCTAGCTATCACACTGCAAGTTCCCTTTGTTATGCTTTGATTTTTTGAATTGAATTGGGTTGAAATGATAAATACCCAAATTAAAAACTTTGACCTAGGATAGAGAATTAAATAAAACCGATTGGTCAGTAATTTGATTTAAAATAAAATGAAGATTTTATTTGAATAAATAATATGGTTTTGAAATGAAGTTGGAATTTGAATTTTTATGAAAGGAAAATGTTATATATTTAATAATATGAAACAAAATAATTAACAATGTAATTGATGAAAGAACGTTGCTTAATTTGAGAAACGATTGAATTAAGTTGAAATTTATTTAATAATTAAGTTTGAAATTATTTAATAATTAAGTTTTGGAATTATTTAATAATTGAATAAGATTGAATTATTTAATAATTAAATAAAATTGAATTCTTTGTTAATTGAAATTGAACTTCTTGAATAAGTGAAATTAAGTTTCTTTATTAATTGAGTTTTGAAATTGTAATTAAGTAAATAAATAAGTGAAATTGAAATTCTTTAACAAGAAATAAAATGTGTTTTGTTGAAATTAATGTAAGACTTGAAATTTAAAGAACTTGATTTGATGAATTTAATTTAATTCAAATTGTAAGTTTTGATTTAATGAAGTTGAACTTAAGTAATTGATTTAATGAATTGAAAATTTAATAGAAATTGTTTGAATGACAATTTACTTAATGAATATTGAATGAAATCGATTAATGAAATTAAATTGATCTGAATGTTAAATTAAATCAAATGATTTCAGAATGAAACTTATATACGAACTTGAATCAATATTTGAATGGTTTTAAATAGATATTGAAATTGAATTATAAGATTTTGAAATGGTAATTATGAAGTTTTGAAACATAAATATTGGAAATTGATTTAGAAAGACAAATGAGATGTTGGTTTACGAATTGAAATTGATTTGGTTTTCGAAATATATAAATGACCAATCGGTGTAATAATTACGAAAGTTATTAAAGAGACCGGAATCGGTTATGGATATACTCTCTATCTAAACCGAAAACCACTTTAATAACTATACGCGGAGTGTGATCCAGAATGAAGTGGTTGGAATGATGTACGTGATGACTGAAGAAAGAGAACGATAATGGATAGCGTTGACACTTGTGTCAAATTGGAAATGACTAAAACAGGAGCCGTGCCGGGCCAATGGAGGTCAGCTACCTCAAGTGAACACACTTCTTCGAACTACTCATTACTTGTTGTCGATTGGTGCACCCTTGATTTTGGGAGTGTTGTTTCACGGTGTTGCGGTCGCTGCGGCGATGCGTTCTCACCAGTCCGGATCAGGCAAATGGTAGTATCACTACCTTGGGTATTGCCTCATGTGCCTTGTCATACTTGTATCTCGATATATGCGACCACTACGATTTTGGTTTGTACCTTTAGTATATGGATTGCCCTCTGGTGACTTCCGGTTTTGGGGAAACTACGGTCTTGTATATGCTTTTGGGAATAAAAATGTGTTAAGGGTGGAATGGGCCATGACTTAACACTATTTTGATATCTTTATATTACTGATAGACATTATCTACTTATCGTACACTACTACCTAGTAGATAGTTTAACGGATCCTTAAAGGATGGTTATTCCAAACATCCTTTGAGTTACTTGTATTTCAATTGCTATTTCACTTGAGTTGGATTTATTGATATAAGAATGTTAATCCTGACTCGAGTGTCTTGTGTTTTGCTTTACGCTCGGGTCAGACTGAGTGTACCAGTATTCGAGACTCACCTTTGAAGTTGGAGCTTGCTTGAAGACCCAGCCATCTATTCTGCTTCCAGTATTCGATGATTCCAGTGATGTATTCTGATTTGTATCTGATGTATCGTATTACTCTTCCGTTGTATTTGTTCTAACTCTGATGTAACTTATACATTTATATAGTAGCTTCATGAACTACTATCTCTTTTATTTCCGCTGCATTTATTACTCTATGTCTGTGATCTGTGATTATTTATTTACTGTATATGTTCAGTTTTGCCAAATTTAAATTAACAACGCGGTATTTTGAGCAATTCAACTCCGGCATGAGTGTCTACCTATACACTTATAATGGATGCGAATGGTCCAAAATAGCGGGTCGTTACAAAACCCATAAACCGAGGCAATATTTAATATTAATATTCAATTTTATTTTGCAATTTAGGTTTGTTTCTTTTTCAAGTTTACTGCATTGTTGTTTATTTAACCGATATAGGAGATGGCTGGACACAAACTGGAGCAAGCAAATCAAGATCGACATCAAAAACAAACTCGAGTGAGTGTGAGTGATTGTGAGTAAATTTAAGTTGTATTGTACTTGAAAATGTTAGTAGAGTGATAGTGAAAGTTGTATTGTATTTGAATTTGATTTAAAATACAATATTTGTTTAAATAAAAATGTGATTCATTTATTTTCATTATGTGAATAATTATTCATATCAGTCAATATTTATATGTTGTCTAATAGGAAATTCTAGAAATGATACTATAACATCAGACAACACATGGTTTTTTTGTTGCGTTAGTACATATCAGACGACGGGGCATATCCGTGGTCTGATGTGCAATGAGACGACACGGGATTTAACGACAGATAGGTATGCAATCAGACAATGGAGCAAACCTATCGTCTGATGCGTTTTTCCCATAGTGATAAGGCATGTAGCAATTACAGCTTAAGCTTTGACCTAGGTCTAATAGTGAAAAGTATAAAGCTATAGACTCATGGAAAGAGTTGGAAGAGGCAAAGGCTAGACTAGTAGAGCCGATGGATGATATACACGTGAATGAAGATGACCCCACAACGACAGTAAAAATTAGGACCTAGCATGGTTTGAAGATGTAAAGAGAGTTTTTTGAGTTTTTGAATGCAAATTATAATCCGTTCGCATGGACCGATTCTAATATGTGCGGGATTTCATGATAGAGTTAGGGGTGTGGCGTAGGGAAAATTATGTAATTATGATTATATAAACTTATTAACTCTCATGTATAAATATTGTTTTAAATGAAATTACATTTTTTGGTTTCTATTTCTATTATGTGTGCCTATAATCATAAATAAATGTTGGTGATTGCATTTTATATGTAAAATAAAAAATGTTTGCGCCAAAATAGGTCACAAACCCCAGATGTAGTGAAAGCACCAGTGTATATACACAGATCCACAATATTCCAACACAGATCTCAAATCCAGATAAAGTAGAGGATAAAAACGAAGAAATAGCCAAATTTAAAATGTGAGAAAGCAAGAAAGAACACAAGATTTATAGTGGTTCGGCTATCTCCGGCCTACGTCCACTTTGAATCAATCCTTTTATTCCTTGTATACTGTAATTATAGTTACAAGCCTTTGAAATCGGTAAACAAAATGGCAGAGTATTTCTTAGGAAAGAAGAAGAAGCTCCCTCTCTAGTTGCCATAGGACTGCTATTTATAGGTGTAGATCCGAAAATATCTGCCTCAAATCTTGGAAGACCTCTTCTCACACGCGGATGGGCCCGCATGATCGATCTGGAGTCGTTTGGGATCGATCCATGTATAATTCGATCGATCCAAATTAGCTCCAATCAAGTCGAGATCGATCACGAACCTTCTTGAGTGCATAAGGAAGCCTCTATGAAAATTTTATTGCATTTGGACTTGTAGAATGAGATTTATGATCGATCCAAGTTGTAGTTTGCATGAAGGCTGAATCGTTCATATCGATCTGCTTGCCTCAATCCACTTCGTATCTATTCTATCCCCATGTCCATAGCCGTAGCCTTCGCATCGATCCAGACTTCACGTGCTCTGATCCGTATCCTTCGCTCCACCTCGACCGCTTCCTTAGTATCCATCGATACGAAGTATAGAGCCTTCGTATCCATCAATGCTTCGTATCCATCGGCATGTGCTGTTCGTACCAATCAACAAACCCTCCTTCGTATCCATGTTGTTCATACCGATCCAAGCTTTGTTACGGATCGATACGAACAAGACCGACACGAACTATGTCTTCATATCCATCCCCCATGCATGTCCTTCGTATCGATTAAAACTTGATCGATACGAGATGCTCATTCAGACTCCCTGTGACCACTATTCCGTTCTTCATGTCGATCCCAGCTTGATTGATACGAAGTATGTTGCCAAACTTGCGCCGTGTCCAACCAAATCGATGCACACTATATCGATACTAAAGCCATCAATCCAAAGTATGTTTCCATGCCCATCCTTGATCGATACGAGTTACTATCGGTCCGAAGCCATGTGTGTTATCCATATTCGCATCCATCCAGTAGCTTTATCCTTCGTATCGATACGAATCATATCAATACGAGATACAATCATCGATCCGAAAAAAAGCACCCTTCCCATATCTATACTCCCACGTGATCGATACGAACCATATCGATACAAACCAGTTTCCGTGAACCTTGATCCTTCCATAACTCGAGCATATGAACTCCGACTGACCTGAAATTTGAAACGTAGCCTTTCCTATCCTTGTTCATCATTTCCAATCGATTCCACCTTGATTAGAGCTCGGTCAAATTTTGACGGTATCGATCATATCCATGTTTCCAATTGATCTCCAATCCTGATATCTATCCTTTCCAGCCAATTTTTTGATATCCTAGCCTTGACCAAAAGGCAGGGTAACAAAAAATCCCTAGGAGTAAATGTTTAATTGATTGCAATTATCAATGTGTTCATAATTGTGAGTAATGAATTGGTATATATAGGTAAAATATTTACCCTTAAATGTTCCTAACCAAGGTGATCTGAGAAAGGGATATTGAACTCCCTATGAGACTAGTGTACGTAATGCTGTGCAGTTAATGCCCCGCTATATCCCCGCTATAACTCTGATATATCTTATAGCGGATTCCTACCGCTACTATTTTTCCATATATCCCCAACATATAGCTTTTCCGCTTTAATCCCCGCTATTTCCGCTATATCCCATTATTTCCGCTATATTCCGCTATTTCCGCTATATCTTCTATAAAAAATTGGATTGAAAAATGATATTTATACGCTTTAAAAATTATGAAATTAATTAATTTCATTGAATTTTTGATATATGTTTAGAAATGATAATACTCTAATATTCTACTAAATTAAATTAAGTTATATAATAGTTTTACGTTCATTTACAATACATTTGCACATATTTTTATTTAAAATTATTTTTGTATTAATTATAATTCAATTGAATGTTAATTTTTCACATAATTACTATCTATATATTTGTAAAAACAACAAGTATGCGATTTATATGCTATTTTAGAGTAATCTGATATATCCCGCTATATCTTCGCTACATCCCCGCTATGACTTTTTGCACCTCTACCGCATTGAATCCACCGAGCGCTTTAACTGCACAGACGTAATGCTCTCTATATGATGAATGATGATTTACTCATGACCGTTGTGGAAATCAAGAGGCTGCGTACTTTTAGTTGTCGTGGATCAACTAATAAATGATCATTGAGAGTCTTTTATATGTTAGTTATATCTAATTCAAAATAATGGATCTCACGTGATGATGTGTAGTGATCTTTTGATTTGAGAGTACTATGGATATTGTTGACAGTTGGCCTACTTTGATAATGGTTAATCATAGATATGATTTTTGTATCAAGATCATTGTTGTATATGGGTTTAGATACTCGAAGTAAAACACTACTTAAGAGAGAACCCGTCTCCTTCGATATAAAAGGCCAATATCTTTGTAATAGGTTTTTAACTCAGTTAGAAATCTCTGGCCAGAGTAAATTTAGTTAATTGATAATTGTTGTCAATTGAACCAAGTAAATTTGGATCTTAATTTCATAATTAAACAAGGACATTATTAGGGTTTTTATGGGTAACCTAACCCTAAATATCTAAGCGACATAGTTCTGACAAAGAAATAGAATATGCATGAATATCATTGCATAGGGATGTGTCTTTTAAATGATTATGAAGTAGGACTTTACTTAGATTACCAATAAGCGTATGAATTTTTGACCTTTATTGTGCTTCAACAAGTTCATACAGGATTTGATATGTAAACAGTTTGAATATTAATCGAGGACTAAAGTCACACCTATAAGTCACACACTAGTGAATTGCCATGTTGGACCTAAGTGATATAATATAATACTATATAATTGTTATAATTTTTTTTGATAACAAGAGTGATGCTTTATTTAAGCAGAGCACTCATTATGATGTCATAGAGGCTCAAACCCGTAACCTCTAGAACCTTTGTCTAAATCGCCACACCTCTAACCACTTGAGCTAGAGGTATATTTTTATAAATTATTATGGAGATAATATATGTGTGTGTATATATATATATGTGTGTGTGTGTATGTGTGTGTGTGTTTGTGCGTGTTATTTAATTCATTTAGTTACCAAAATTTAATCAATAAAATGTATATAATTGTTACATACATTTAATTTAATTTGAATGGGTAATTAATTATTTAAATAAGGAATTATAAATTATATATATTATATGTATATTTAAGTCATAAATTAATCATCTATGGATATTACATAACATCTATGGATGACCCTATATGGGAAAATGAGGGGTCAAATGTGTTCTGTCTCAATTAAGAAATAAATGAATATTTAATATATATATATATATATATATGTATGTATGTATGTATGTATGTATGTATGTATGGACTAACAGTCGAATTAAATACAAAGAAATTTTGTATTATTGACACATGTAATGATCGGCCCAATAAGGGTAAGAAGAAGGGCAAAAGTGGAGAAATAACCGAAGTGATGGAGTCTAATGCATATATTGTTGAAACTGGGCCAACTTGTAGCAAAGTATTCATGTAAATTTCAAATCTTTTTACCTTTTTAGATCTTTATTAGGGCTATGTAGTGTAAACTCATTTAGAACTTTTCTGAATTTCTTTTCAGTAAAATCAACATTTTATTTAATTTTATAAATCAAGTTTTATCATTATTGAATATGTATTGTATTATATAATATGTATATCATATTCACATATGCCTGTATGTAACGATCCATAATTTTTAACGTTTCGAATGAGAATATTTAATTTATTTAAATATTCAATTTTGATTCAAATATAATAAATAATAAGAAAATCAATTATTAATAAAATGACTTGATTTTTATTGACATATTTTTAATTTAATCTATAGGATTTTTTCCATAATTTTAATTTGGAAAATATTTAAATTATCGTTTGACGTATTTTTCGAGAAATGATGGTATTTTTGAAATTTCATAGAATAAAATAACCAGTGTATTTTATTGCTATTTTGGGATCGTATCACATTACCGTGCGCGATTGTACTTTTATTTCTGTTGTTCATGGTTCGTATGCGAACAGGATATTGTATGGCGGTGTACCTAGAATTTTGATTTATTGCTTAGTTAGGAAGGTTTGTGTTACCTTGAATATTGCAGCATATCACTTCACTTCATTTCATCAACACTTCACTCCATCATCACTTCACTTCATTTCATCAACACTTCACTCCATCATCACTTCACTTCATTTCACCATAAATTCACTTCATTTCACCAACATTTCACTCCATCATCACTTCATCTCATCTCACCTCCTCCTACTTCTTCTTCTTTTATATTTCCATTTCCTATAATTAAAACCTTCACCATTTTTCAAGTTTAAAATTCAAGTTCTCCACAGCCATAGCAAATTAGCTAAAATGGTCAACTGTAAAGTTGTTCGTTATCCTCTCTACTATTTTCTAAAAATGGCCACCCGACGTTTTTTTGAGTGTGGTGGTGAAAATCATTCAATATCCACCACTATTCAAGTAATGGTGGTTTTTTGATAAGCATGAATTGGAGAATAGAGGACATGGTCGTGTTTGTCTCTGCAAAACGAGATTTTTAGTAGTGGTCGGAGTTGGCCGTAGGTGATTTTTGAACGTTTTTCGATCAACTTTGGTATTTCGAGGAGTGGTGGTCGAGGGGAGCAACGGTGGACTGGAAGGGGTGTGGGGACAAGTCAGAGGTGATGAAAGTGGTTGAAGGTAGTCCAGTGGACCACGGCGGCGAGGTGAGCTCGATTAGGGTTTTACAGTGCTAGTTATTTGGGTTCGTGCAACAATCCAGAATTTAATCACTTTATATGGATATTTAAATATATTTTTAATAATTAATTAGTGGGTTTTATAACTCAAAATAAAACTCTTTTTAACAATAACGAATGACGGTGGAATAGTTTTCGAAATTTGTTTACAAACATAATGAGTTCAAAGAAAAATCGAAAATGTGACCGGAAATCGTTTTTACAATTTTTGACTTTTCATTGTCTAAAAGTTGTTGGGAACATTGTGTTCTATAAGGTATAAATATTCACATTAATTTATAAATAAGTTAGCGCATTTTAGAAATATATATATATATATATATATATATATATATATATGTTTACTTAATATAATAAGATACGATGTGACTTTTTATGCAAGTTCAAAATAAATTAAAACGAAAAGGAAAAATATCATATATGCCACTTTCCTAAAAACCCAAAGTACATGAATTATAAATGCATGTTGTCTCAAAGAAGAGGGAGGGGGGACATGCTCCATGCATGAGCAAGGTGGAGGAGACAAGGGTGTTGAGGTGGCAAGCTTAGGGTGGAGGTTATGTACTTAAGGCTAATTTAGTAATTTAATCATTTCATGTGTTACTTAAAAACAATTTTCAAAATTCCTCCTTCTCATTCTAGCATTTCATTATCCATTTCAAAAACTTACATTCTTATTTCCAAGCTTCATAAATTCATCGATGGTTTCAAAAAAATTCTACAGTTTATAAACATAGCTTTTATCACTTTTAAAACTTTTAAATCCTTGTTTAGAGCCTGTACTTTCTTTTCTAACACTTCACCTTGCCAAATCAAGTCCACAAACACCTCCACCATCTTGGCCGTGCATTCCTTCCCACCCAGGCCGAACACTTTTGCGCACTTAAGCTACCAAAAACTTCATCTTTCCAAAGGCAAAGCGAAGACTTAGGTCGTATTCAAGTTCCAGGAGATGTTACCTTGATTTGGTCAATTTTTGGTGAGTAAAGATCTAGCTTTTGACTTAGTTTCTAAACTTACATTTTGCTTGACTTGGTTATTAAATGTGATGCTTATTGGTTGAAAACAAATGTTGATTTGTATGTATGTATAAGTGCTTGGATGTGAATACATATAGTTTGGAATATGGAAGTTAAAAAGTTAAGTTAGCTTACAAGTTATGATCATTGCTTGGTTATGTAAACTATGTTATCTTGCCTATGTTGTGATAATGTTGTGCTACGCTATGTGTTGTATGCTAAAGGAATTAGCACTTAAAATCACTTATTTGTGCCATCGAAAATCCTTTGCTTCAGCTTGCATTTCTTATGCGATTTTAGAAAAATTTCCATAAAGTGTTAACTTTACTTTTATTTGGTTTACAAACTTCATACAAGTTATATAGTGGGTTTAAATAAAAATGGAAAGGTTTTTATGGCTATTTGTTGGGTTAAACAAGTTTGAAAATTACGGGTCATATGGCGATAGTCGCTATTGATGTAGTTCGTAAAATGAACTATTTTTGAAAATTTTCAAAAGTGTTTTCAACATAAGTATCTTTTTGAAAGGTGTTTTCAAACATATATAAGTAATAGAAAGAAATTATATTTATTTATTATTTATTTATTTAATGATTATTTAATTAATTAAATAAGTGAGGTAATTAGTTTTTAGTCATTTGTTAACCAAGATAATTAGTACTTAAGTGTTAATCAAATAAGTTAATTATAATTAATTAAAAGTTAATTATTAATTAGGGATTAATTATTATTTAATCATTTATTAAAGATTAATTATTAATTAATTATTTATTGAAAATAGGGTTTAATTATTAATTAATTACTAATTAAGTCAAATTTAATTAATATTTTAATTAAGACTTAATTAAGATTTAATTATTATTTAATAAGGGTTTAATTTATTATTCAATTAATTAATAAGGGTTTTAATTTTTAAAATCGCTTTATTTTTAAATATTGGTTTTGTTAAAAACTTTTATCTTTTGCAAAAGTGTTTTAAATCAAGAGATTTCTTTGTCGATTACCCTTAAGTAACCTCAAACAAACATGAAACCAATGCTAATGTGGTGACAAATTTATGGAAAGCAAGTCATCCCATAGTTTGCACTAAAGCTGATGAGTAGGCTGATCCTCTATTTGTGAGATCTATAATTTATCTTCTAGGCGAGGGATAGAGTAAGGCCAAAATATCAGAAACGAGAAAGATATAGGAGAGTTAATTGGTACCAATGGGTCATGTTCAAGTTAAGTATATGGTTATCCATATGTGAATTCTATATAATTACCCTAAATAGCAAATTGTTCGCTATTTGTAACTTGACCTGTTTTAACTCAGGAAGTATGTTGTGTATATTCGAATTCCTCGATGAGGACTCAAATACTTATTGTTTATTTCCAAAAGAACTAGAATTGAGTTATCCGGGAATTATCGCTTAGTTTGGAGACATCGGTTTTAGATGAGTATGATTTATCTAAACTACTCCAAACTAATAACATTCATGATAGATCGTTATGAAGTATGCTATGGAGCTGTACTATTCTTCCTGAGGGTTATTCTAAAACGGAAGATAGTAAATGTTGAATGTTTGCTCGATCCTTGAACAACTTGTATGGATGAATGCTATCATTGCATGGATGCCCGGAGGGTAGTGTTAGCATTCATATGGGTTTTGCTAGAATGATAAACGATGCCTCGAGCCTCATATCCCCGTGGTGGCTAAAATAGGGTAGATGCGGCGGGGCTATGTGGGTCGCGCCCATTAGGGTATGATCATCGCCTAATCTAGAGTGATGTCTATGGTTTATTTATGCTTTAGGATCCCTTTATGGTTGTTGATCGTAACCAAGTGGTGATCATATTCGGTACTATCCAATAAGGATTAGGCCGGTCCTATGTTGGTAAAGAGGCAAATGCATTTGTAGCCCTCAGTAAATTTTATCTAGAGGTGTACTGCACGGAAGTAGTCTTTTACCTTGCCATCTGTTAGAATCCATTTTCCAGTACGTGCCTTCGGACTTGATTGTATACCTATTTTTCTAGCTATGATTCCATATTTGTTTTAAACCTAGACATTATGATAATATTAGAGGATTTTATATAGAAATATTTTGGTTATCGTAAGGTAAAAATCCGTTCGTGTTTATGTGTGATGCAGTCTTACGAGATACCTTTGATTCGAAGGTTTTTATAAAGTTAAACTTATGCTTTACTCACACCAGTCCCATGTCTGACCCGGAGTTTTATTTCTTTTCCTTAAACTTTTGGGTACTCAAAATTTCATAGGTAGCCAAGTAGTCAGGTTTCTTTGGAGCATTTTAGAAAGAAGTATGGAGTAGGAGCATTTATCTGTATCTAGTAGTTATGTTTATTTCCGCTGCGATTGTATATTATGCACTAACAGTTTGGGCATGCTAATATAGCAGTCCTTATGGGGAATAATACCTGTTGTAACTTTGATGTAACATTTTGGTGTAACCATATGTACTATTCTATGATGATGTATATGTAACTCTGATGTTGTGAGAAAATCTATGTTTGTTTCTCTTTGTCCTTTTATTTTCTTTACCCCGTGATTTTCTTTTGGACACTTAGATGATTGGCACATGAATACCGAGGATGTATTAAGTGTCGTCTTTGGGTGTAAGAAAGGCCGATCATCACCGTTCGTGTATTTCAAGTGGTCAGCGATGAATTAGTGCATCAAGTGAGTCTTGGCTTCGAGGTGTGGTTGAGTGAGGTAGAGCTGATGGTGATGGCGGTGGTTGCTGGTTGTGATCGGAGCAACATCAATGGGGTTGCTTTCGTGGTTGAGTAGGTTTCCTGGACGCGATTTGATTTGGGAATGAGATGGTCAGATTTCAATGGAGGCGACTAGAGTAGATGACCAGGATGTAGTCGAGTCGATCTCAGCAAAAGGAGTTTGTGGGTGGCCTTAGTTTAACGAACAGTGGTACGGATGGTGGTGTCAGGTACACGATGGTGCATGTCGTGCAGAGGAGAGGGAAGGTTGGGGAAGAAGGGGGATGCAAGTTTAGGCCTTTTAGGTAGTGGGCTTGGCCCATTCAAGTTTTTGTGGGAATACGAATTTAACTTATTTTGTTTAAATTATCTTAACTAAATGTGTGTGAAGTTTAAAATGCCATAACTCGTTCGTTTTGAATCCGTTTAACCAGTGAATTTTTGCGCTAGACTCATATTGACGAGTATAACACTATAACTAGTTGAAAGTTTAGTAGTAGTATAAATTAATTATAAATTAATAATTGTAGAATATAATTACATTTACTTAAGTAATAACGTAGTTAAATAATTATATTCCATTACAAGAGCTGAATTCCAAAATCTGAAGAGAGAGCAATGATAGCCGTCGGCAATTAAATCAGCGGATTCAACCCAATATCAACCTAATGAACCAACTCAGTCAGCAATAGTGAGGGAAAGATAGGAGGGAACTTAACCCTTACTCAGCATCCGAGAGTTCTAGTTCATTGGACGAGTATCATAGACACAGGCATCGTAGAATAGATGGATATCGTGCAGAAACTTCCGAGCGTCAACTGTTAGACCTACCTAGTCTATCAGGACTGATTGGTGTTGATCCTCCGATAGGGATCAGTACTAATCCGTCCTCCAGAGGAGGGAACTTACCTGTACATGCTAGGATCCAAGCGAGAGCTGTCGCGGCTGAACTGGATGATGGAGTTTAGTTGATTATTGATCAATTTCTTCCCCGTAATGATGATGAAGTGAATGTACGTGGTATACATCGGGAGGATAGTGAACCAAGAAGGTGTGAAACCCCATAGACATCGACCGGGCCATTCACGTGAGGTGGAACACGACCATCGCTTGGAACCAACTATCCAAACTTCGGACTTGTCGGTTATGGTTAGACAGTTAGTGAGAGAAATCTAAGGCTTGACCAATGACAACTGAGGAATCTTGAGAAGCCATACCACATTCACTAACAATGTTCTACATGTAGAGTATCCAAGGAGGTTCAACATGTCGTCGATGCCTACCTACGAGGGAAAAACCAACCCCAAGCAGCACATCATGAGATATGAATGGCCGATGGATTCCGCATGAGCAGATGATGCAATCAAGTGTAGAGTTTTCCTATAACTCTCTCTGGAACAGCAACAATGTGGTTTACAAGGTTACCCTCATGGTTGATCTCTAGATTTGATGATTCGACAATAAGGTTAGTGGAGCAATTCCGTATGCACGCAACTCGCCCCAAAGATGTAATGTCCCTGTCTAGCATGATTAAGGCTCTTGGAGAATCGTTGAAAGATTATTTGGAGAGATTCTATACAGCTGTTACAGAAATCAGTAATCCGAATGACCATGCAATATTAGTGGACCTAACTAGAGGGATTGATCCAGAGTCTAATTTTGGAGATTGGTTAGCTGGCAAGCCACCCGCAATGTTGAAGCACTTTTACACAAAGGCGGATCAGTATTTGAGGAAGGAGGAAGTCAAATGCTCTAGGAAGAAGAATGTTGCAGGACCAAGTGGAGAGGGAGTACATAGTAATATTGCAGTGAAGCAGTCTGATGGTAGCTCTGGAAAAGTTCAAGTGATTGTCTAGAACAAACCAGATCAACAAAAGAAAGGCAGAGATAGGAGCCGAGAATGAAAGAGGAATTCCAGAAGAGGAAATCCAAGGATTCCGATGTATGATACTTACACGCCACTGAATACATCACTATAGAATATCATTTGTCTACTGCAATACCATGCAGTACAGGAAGCCGCCTCCGAAAGAATCAACGGAGAAGCAGAAACAGACTAAAAAATATTGTCGGTTTCACGAATGTTATGGTCATAACACAAATGAATGCAGGCATCTCTAGGATATTATTGAAAAGCTGATTCGAGAAAGAAAGTTACAGTAGTTTGTAAAAACCCTACATGATGGCGGACAGGGGACATCCGACCCCAACCTAGGACAAGCACCGCATAGGGCTAAGGAGCCTGCATAGACTAGCAGAAGATATGTAATCAATATAATAGTCGGAGGACTACATCCGGCTGATAAGAGTTGGCATGAGATGGAGCGCTACACTAGCGCGATTAAGCATGTGAATTTTGAATGTTGTTCGAGTATGGAAGATGGAGCTCCGGCAAAATAGTGACGTACAATGGCAGATTATATTGTCTTTAGAAACAAAGATGCAGACAAGGTGGAGGTCCGACAATCGACCAAATGGTCATTTCGGCCATGATCGGCCCCGCTTTAGTGAGAAGGATATTGGTTGATTATGGTAGTTCTATCAATATAATTTTCAAAAAATCTTATGATCAGATGAGGATGGAAGCCAAGGACTTGAAACCGTCTAAATCCCACATTCGTGGCTTTAATGGTGCTGCAACTAAAGCTGCTGGTTATGTTGAATTGCCCGTGGAGTTGAGAGAAGGTAACCGCAGGAGAGTGTGGATTTTGCCATTTGTTGTTTTGGATGTTGACTCTCCATACAACGCTTTTCTGGCTGACCGGCCCTAGCCGAGTTCCGGGTAGCTCTTGCCCCTTACTGTTTTACTTTGACATTCCCGACAGATAATGGTGTTGGAGTTGTTCATGGTGATCAGGCTGCCGGACATGCCTATGTAGCTGAATTGAGGGATGCTCAACGAAAGGAGAATGGTAAGGGTATGGACAACTCTGTCCGCATCCAAGCCATTGAAGATTGACAACCAGCGCTTGAGCCTTAGCTTGGGTGCCACAGTCGGTTCTATAAAGACATAAATTTGAGATATGACGAGGAGGAGCCCAAAGAGACTAAGGCTGCACTGGCTAAGCTGACAATTTACATCACATTCATCCATGACGAACCATCACGAGAAGGTTGGATCACATCTAAGCCCCTCGATGCTGAAAGAACTTGCTGGATTTCTCTGATCGAATCTCAACGTGTTCGCTTGGACTCATTCTGACATGTGTGGTATCTCGCCTACCATTACAAGCCATGCATTGAATATCGATCTTAGGCATGTCCCGGTGAAACAAAAAAGGCATGGCATGGATCCGGAGAGATCTGCCGCTCTTAAAGAGGAGGTGGATAGGCTCAAAGATAATGGGTTTATTCACGACGCTCTCTACCCTAAGTGGGTATCTAATCCTGTACTTTTGAGAAAGGTGAATGGGAAATAGCGAACATGCGTTGATTGCTCGGACTTGAACAAGGCATGCCCAAAAGACAGCTTTCCCTTCCAAGGATCGACCAGTTGGTAGACTCCACCGTGAGACACGAAATGCCATCTTTTATGGATGTGTACTCAGGATATAACCAAATCACGATGCATATTCCCGATTAAGAGCATACCAGTTTCATTACCGATGTTGGATTATATTGTTATGTTGTAATGTCGTTTGGACTAAGAATGCAGGGTGACCTACCAATGTCTAGTCAACAGAATGTTTAAAGATCAGATCGGAAAAATAATGGAGGTATATATGGATGATATGCTCGTGAAGTCACGACGGTCTAGCGACCACATAAGAGACCAGGTAGAAATGTTCGATATTCTCTGGTACTACAAAATGAAGATTAACCCTTTGAAGTGTTCTTTTGGTGTAGCATCAGGAAAGTTCTTGGTTTTCATCGTTAATGCCCGTGGAATCGAATCTAATCCCAAGAAGATCCAAGCTATTTGCAATATCCAAGCCCCAAAGACTATCAAACAAGTACATAGCCCAAATAGGAAGGTTGCCGCCCTAAGCTGATTTATTTCCAGAGCTATCGATAAATGCATTCCTTTCTTTGACTTGATTAGGAGAGGAAAAAAGAATTTTGAATGGACACAGGATTGTAAAGACACATTCCAAGCTTTGGTGAACCATTTGGAGAGACCTCCCATGTTGTCAAAACTGGTGGATCATGAAGGTTTATATATCTACTTGGCCGTGTCGGTACACGCTATAAGTGCCGTGTTGCGTCGCGAAGAGAATTGAATCAAGAGACCGGTCTACTATGTTAGCAAGCAATTGACAGGAGCTGAAAGGAACTATCCGAAGATAGAGAAACTGGAATACTATTTGTTGATTGCTTCACGAAAGCTCCACCCTTACTTTCAAGCACATCCTATCAAAGTTTACACCGACCAGCCATTACGACAGGTCTTGCAGCGACCTGAGACGTCTGAAAGGTTACTTAAGTGGAATATCGAACTTAGCCAATTTGGCTTCACTTATCTTCCTCAGAGGGCTATCCAGGGTCAGGCACTGGCGGACTTTATAGCAGAATTTATTGCGCATGATGATTTCACAAAGAGCAATGGAACCCCTACCATAAGCTGGAAGTTATATACAAATGAAGCATCCAATGATCGTTGTTCTGGAGCTGGAATTGTGCATGTAACTCCTGAAGATCGGTCAATTTTCTATGCTTTAAAGCTCGATTTCCCTGCAACAAACAACGAAGCTGAGTATGATGCTCTGATTGCTGGACTTAAACTCGCCAGAAAACTGGGTATAAAGTCTCTTGAAATCTTTTGTGACTCACAATAGGTAGTATACCAAGTCAGGGGAGATTACCAAGCTAAAGGACAACGACTTGCTCCGTACCTTACCTAAGTCCAAGAGTTGTTGACTGACTTTGAGTACTGTGATATTGCGCACATTCCTCGGGATCAAAACAAAGAGGCCGATTCATTAGCAAAGTTTGCTAGTACCGGGGATGCATAACAGATGGGCTTGGTTCCCGTTGAAGTATTAAACGCTCCGAGCATAAGCCCATGGAAATTGACCGGATACTAGAGACGGAGCCTGAGAAGGAGTCGTGGATGACTTCGATTAAAGACTATTTGCTACAGGGGGTCTTCCCAAATGAAGAAATGAAAAATGATAAGTCCTTCATATAGCTTCACGATATATCATACAGGAAGGAGCTATGTACAGAAAGGGTTTTTTCGTTCCCCTGCTCTGGTGTATCGCTCATGATGAAATAAAACGAGTCCTGAAAGAAGTTCATGAAGGGGAATGTGGCGATCAAACTGGAGGGCAAACCATAGCAAAGTAAATACACCGTTACGGATATTATTGGCCGACCATCAATCGAGATGCTGCTGATTATGTAAGGCAATGCGACTAGTGCCAGATATATGAAAAAGTTCCAAGAGCTCTACCGATGGAAAATACACAAATGGTCAATCCATGACCATGTTCCATATGGGGCATAGATATTATCGGTTCCTTACCAATCTCTAAAGGTGGTGCAAAATACGCCATCGTCGCAGTTGATTACTTCACTAAATGTGCCGAAGTGGAACCATTAGCTATGATCACAATAAAGACAGTAATCAACTTCATCGTTCAGAGCATCATCTGTCGTTTTGGTCTTCCGCAAACTATTGTAACAGATAATGTTACTCAATTCGACAGTGCTGAATTCAAAGACTTCTGTCATTAACATCATATTAAAAAGATTTTTGTGGCAATCTCTCAACCTCAAGCCAATGGACAAGTTGAAGCTGTGAACAAAATCATAAAATCCATTCTGAAGAAGCGTTTGGAAAAGGCTAGAGGCAAGTGGGTGGATGAACTCCCGACAGCACTATGGGCTTATAGGACCACTCACAAGTCCACGACTGGGCATACACCATTCGCTCTTGCTTAGGGTTCCGAAGCCATTATTCCTATTGAGCTCGAAGTTCCTTCTCATCAAGTGAACTACTATGATCCCAGAATGAATAATGATCTCCTCTTGGAATCTCTAGACTTAGTAGATGAGAAGCGTGAAGAAGCAGATTTGAGGGAAGCTGTGCACTGACACCGAATCGCCCGATACTACAACACTAAAGTCCAACCTAAAACCTTTGAAATTGACGATCTCGTCTTGAAACGGGTTTTTCCTGCCTCATCACATATGAATCATACTTGGGAAGGACCATATGTCATTGAACAGTGGCTTGGAGAGGAAACTTTCAAGCTAGCAACTTTTGATGACATCATACTCCCAAGAGAGTGGAATAGCGAGCAATTACGATGCTATTTCACTTAGTTTATTTCTTTTTCATTCAATTGTATTTAATTTTAGGATTTTCATTAGCATTCGATTTTCAAAGATATGTAATAAGACAAATTATGTCATTTCTTTTTGTTTGGTAAAAAAAGTTTTGAATGCTTCATGTCTGTGTTTGCTGTAGCAGTACATATTAGTTACGATACAGGAATAACTAGTATTGACATGTCCGAGCTAGTTCCCCGAGTTTGGAGCTAGCTGGTTACATAAGTTAACGACTGGGATAAAAGAAATGAGAATGGTCCGACCGTTAATTTGATGATTCACGCTCACAACCCAATGGATGGAATGTTTAATGGGGGATGGATGTGATTCGACCATCCAGTAACCAACTTAATCCTGTCAAACGATGGGACAAATATGAATCAAAAGCGATCATGACATGACCGATTGCTCGCTAAGTTAACCCCCGGACTTGAAGTCTAATCAATCAATTAAGGAAGTACGATCCGACTATTTTTTGATATAACTCTAAGTCCCTAGAGTGTGGACTAGAGTATAAACACAAGCCGGGTGTGGTTCGACCACTCGCTAACTAACTCTTATCCCCAGAGTGCGGATATGAGTATAAACAAATAGACCAGAGTAGTTCTAGCACTCACTATTATGTGAACTCCGGCCTGAAACGAACATGGGGAGTATAAACTTTCTGAGGATGGAGTTCGACCATCCACTACCAAACTCCGCTAACCCGAGACTGGGGGTAGGAGTGTAATCACTTAAATCGCTGAATCTGACGGTGTAACACTAGGGCTCGAGCCCAGTGTTTGATACAACTTAAGGCCATGACTACATAGAGGCCTTAAGTAAAAAATTATGGACGATTGTCCGAATTAACGACCAACGAATTACAAGTACATTGAATGGAAAGTAATCCCACTTAAATAAAAATTCACATACGAGTTCGACAGAAAATAAAGAACTTTTATTTACATAATAAACTTCAAAAATTGTGATACAAGTTTAATCAAGGACGGGGGCCGCACCCACACAAACACAGGCAACAAAACGAAAAAGTAGCCATCCAAGATATTTACACATCAGATCAACCCAACAATTACTTCTTGGGTTTCTTCTCTTTCTTTTGTTTCTTAGGAGTGGTTCTGCCTGAACTGCCACTTGATCCTCTCTTCGATCCTTTTCTACCTCGACCTTCCTTCGGAGAGACATCTTCAGTTATGAGGATCGAGGCGGCAACATCTTTAAAAGCAGGAGGGAACGAGGCACTCTCTACATCGGAAGCAGGGGGACCTCATCTTATGGAATTGTCCCGCCAAGAGGAATTATCTGAAGCGGGATAGGAATTGGCTCATTGGAATCCACATCAACAGGCTCAGCTTTAACCTTCTATTTCAATAACTCTTCCTTCTTCACATGCTCCTTCAAGCTAAGCTCATTAGTAGGGTCCGAGGAGCCCGTGATTATGACATCCTCATCAAAGGAATTTCATGGTATGGGTCGGCTCCTTCCTTAAACAGTGTCTCCATGAATTGCTTATCGATAACGAAGGTTTCTTCTTGAGCACCCTAAGTAGTGGCTAAAGATGTAACTATAGTAGATTCCATCATGGCCGCTTGTCATCCCAATCGAGGCTCTTTTGATGGAGGAGGAACAATAGCTGACATATCTAAAGCCGAGGAAAAATAGGCAAAAGGATTAGAAATATCAACTGGTGACACCCCAACCGTTTGAAAGACGGGAGATGTCAACGAATTACCTTCCTCAGCGTGGCTCCTAAGTTGAGCCGAAGTACCCTAAGAACTACGTTCGGGAATTAGAGAAAGCTGAGGCTTGTCGGATCATAGTCGGGGATAGTTAAAGAATCTGCCATGCAGCTACGGTTAGCCTGGGATGCTAGAGGCAATTCGGATGTAACATCAGGTTGTGCCGACCTGGATCCTTCACCCACTCCAAGTAAAGAGGCAAAAGTAGATTCTTTCTTAAGTGTAAGCTGGATATCATGCAATGTTTTGGGTTCAACGCCCAATAGAATTTCACCTTCAAGCCTGAACAAGTCAACTTCCATAGTATTAAAAAGTCTCTTTTCCTCCATAACGAGAAATTCCCACACGCGCAAGTGCTGGTAGGGATAGTCATCGCCCCATGTTAAATTTTTGTGCTTGAGAACGCTGGCGTTGTAAAGAACAAGAAGTGGGTCAAGCTCGTTCGTCATCTCTTCCCTAGCCTTGTCCTTGGTAGCTTCTACTTCGCGCTGAACGAGCACATCATCATCTTTGGCCCTTTCAACGGTGTATCTCTCGCAAGTCTAACATTCACCAGCTCATCACAAGCATCTTGAGCAATTTTCCGAGCATCATCTTTCTCCTTGTTTGCGTATTCGAGCTTAGCCTTGAGTTCCGCTATCTCCTTTAAGGTTGTAGATTCATTACTTCGACTGTATCTCTCTCGAGTGCGATTTCTTAATTCTGATGATGCAACACCTGGACCATATCTAGATGACTGGACTTCATCTCCTTTATAGATTGGATGGCAGCATCAGCTTTACCCTCGGCCTCGGCCTGATATGTCCTAGAAGCCTCTAAATCATTTTTCAAAGTATCAATAATTCTTTTATTCCGAGCCTTCTAGCGCTTTAACTTCTCAATTTCCATCGCACGCTCGGAAGATACTTTCGACATCCTCTCCGCTGCTTTCATCCATTCACGGTACTACTTATGGATAACATTGACGCAATCGATAGTCATTTTTTGGACATGGTCTAGGACCCTCTTCAGATTAGGAGGGAAAAAGAACCCTTCAAAGCATAGGTTAGGAAACTCTTCTCGAAGCTATGCCATGTGAGCAACTGGATCGATCACAGGCTCTTCGGCAGCGATTTCAACTTCAGTGCTATCCTTGTCGGGCCTGTGAGCAGCAACATGTTGGCTATGGCGACGACGATCACTAGGTTGCTGAAAATGAGATGGAACTAAAGGCTATGAAGGAACTAAAACAGGAGGGGGACCACGAGAGGAATCGACGGGTGGGTCCCAAAGATCAGTTGGCTTATCGGAACCCTTCGGAGGAGGGGATCTAGATCTTGATCGATGCTCATCTTAAGATGGTTTATCCCTATCACCCATATCCTTATGACCACAGTCCTGACCGGAGTGATAACTTGAATCACAATACTCTCGCCTACCACCTTGATGGTACGAGTAGAGGATGAACCAGAAGACTGGTTGTGTATATCCCGAAGGGAATCGAACATACACCTTTTCTTCACCATCGTTCCTGCAAAGGAAAACAAAAGCTAATCAACTTTAAGCATTAAAGGACGCAAGTTAAGCATAACGCAATGTTGAGGAGTGCAAGTGTCCTTGTGTTTCCCCCCGACAGACCAAATGTAGGAGCTTTCCTCACTAGAGTACTTTCCCCTTTAGAAGTTGGAAATTTAGTGCCAGTTCTAATGGGAGATTCCGACCCACCAACACCCACGTCAGTGAAGTGGAAAGTGTCAAAGTTATGTGCCATTGGCAGACCAAACAAAGAATTGAGCGGCAGACTTAAATTCTCTGATGGTTGAGAAGCGGATTCATCTTGAACAACCTTGGGAGTGATCGACAACTTGAGTTGATCAGAAAGACGACTTTTGGGAAATTGATAAACAAGTGTCTTCTCTTTTTCTTTATCAAGAGCCAAAGGCTATGGGGTCTACGAGGATCCGATCGCGACCCCAAGACAGGATTTGTCATCGTCGCGACCTGGCACATCGCCTTTATCTCCTTCGACATCAATGTTAGTGATTCCTAGGCACCCATAATTGAAGACACGATGAGATCAATTCGATTGCCCCTTCGACCGGCTGCAACCCGTGGTCTCACCCCTACAGATCAAGCAGCTTTTGTTAGCCCTATGTTGAGGCCCTCTTCCATTAAACAAAACGTAACAAGGTGGCTTTCCATGAGAAGATAATCGATGTCCCTATCTTCAGGTGGTGCATTTTTAAGAGTTGTGACCGCCTCCTCATGAGGATTACCGCTGGGTCGTGCGATGGTACCTGTAAAACGAATTGCTTAGTCTAGAGTACGGCCTGGATATCGGTTTTCCATGGTAAAACCATAATGATGGATAACACTTACGTATTTCCATCCATTATCGAGAAAAACCGGGAGGACATCGAACAAAAATCCACTCACTTTTGAAAGCGGTTAATTTATTCCATGCACCAGTTAGAATCTGACACTTCTTCGCTGAATCAAGAAATATAAATAAAGACTCCCTGTTTGTCGCTTGAAAAAGAATATGAATCGAATGTCATTGATGGTCGAAGGACGATGCAGGAACTCCATAAATACTATATAAATACAATTGAGAAGAGCTTAGTCGTTCGGATGAAGCTGCACTAGTGCTATCCTCAAATAATGGAGAATTTCCTAGATGTATGAGTTAAATGGCGAAACGCATTCGGCCTAGCACATGAATTTGTTGCATTCCGTATATCCTTCTAGAAGTCTATAAGCCCTATCATCCTGTGATGGAACCAGTACATCATCAAAAGGAGTACCATTCCTTATGCAGATTCGGCAAAGAGCATCCTTCTTGATTTTAGAGGATACAAAATCAACTGGGTCCTCTAGGATAACTGCATCCTCCAAAGTGTCGGGAGCAGATAAACAACTTCTGGTGGAAGAATGGGAACTATGGAGAATAAATCAAACTGTTGGCCTATGCTCTTTGGTTGTTCTGAATGATGGCTGGAAGATGGACTATCAGACTCGGTTGTAGAGCTTGATTCCATCAAGGATCATCCTGCTGAGAAGATGGTCCAGCAGACATAGCAGCGAGATGCTCGGAACGGCTGGGACCTATTGCTATTAAACTCAGTAAAAATCATCATTAGAAAAAGTAAACTGTACCCCCCGATGCAGAGTGAGTGCCAGTGTCGTGTCGTGAGGTACTACGCAATGCAGTGTGATAAGTTATGCAAAATGAAAGGCGGAAAATACGACGAGACTTCGAGGTTCGACCGGAGTGATCGTCATCGCTGACCATCTCAACCGTTTCTCTACATCATTAGGGAACGATTCAGCTCGATTTTCATGATCGATTGTCAGCAAGTAGGAGATTTATTTTTATGTTCGAGTCACAGATGAGATTCAAAGGAATTGTCAAAGGCATCAGTTCACGCCGAAGTTCAAAAATCATATATTTCCAAATGTGCAGTTCAAGTCATATGCAAGTTCGAATATTCGTTTAAGTATGCAAAGTTGAAGCTCATCATTTATTTCAAGTTCACTTGTTTAAGTTCCATTTTAAAATTTCATTTGTTGACAATTGAACGTTCCCCAAACAAGGCCGATCGTTTATAAAACACACTCCCATCGATCGTTCACTCCCTCACTTCATCTGATCGTTCACTTAGAACATTCACACCTATCGTTCACCCAAGCACTTCCATCCGATCATTTTTTCATCGCCATCCTGCCGATCATTTGAACAAGTCACCCACTCTAAAAATTCCTCAAGTCCACAACTGTGGTCGATGTTTACAAAACGATCGTTCCACATTGAAACAACCACTCCACAACTTCGTCTTCCCTAAAAAACAGTTGGCTAAAGTCACTGTCTCCTCCAACCTCACTTCCTCCAACCAACTTCAAATCCATCGGTCCCATCATTCAAAACAAACACCACGAAATTGATGAAACCCAAAATCTCGTGTTCGAGTCACAATATGATTCCAAGGATCAACCTACATAAGTCTTGATTTGAAGGCAATAGAGGTTTCCTATACCAACTAGCAGTAAATGAGTGAATTACAAGTTTATGGATGAAGAAGAGTAGTACCCTAGGACCCATAGAAAACAAGTGTGATATTGATAAGGCGAAATAAAGACATGAAAGGAGGACTTTTCAAAGTTAGATTAAATCTTCCCCGTTAAAGTGAAATCCCCATTCTTATATTTGAAATAGATGCAAAAACCCTATTTACTTAAAACTTATAGCTAGAATGTTTCAACATTGGAATTGGACACTATATTGGTGGATAGACATGAGTTAACCATTTTTGAAGAAAAAGGGCTAAAATCATATGCACTTAAAGCCTTGTTAGATGTAGTCAGACTTGCATAAATTAGGTCGTTGTAACAACCCATCTTGAAACGTACCTAATTTCGAACCAACAAAAGCCCATCGAACCTTAGACCTATCTCAAGGAGAGCTGTTAGGTTGGTAAAATTAAAACAATACACAGAACATAGAGCTATCTATCTATACTTTCAGAATCTCACACTGAAAAGGATAAAATATAATATTATAAGTAAGTACCCATTTCATAAAAGTAAACCATTTCTGAAATATACACATTATTACCAAATCTCAGAGCATGTCTACATAAAATCTCTATAATACAATATAACATAATTTTTTGAACTGGGTACATTAGAAATATTCAAAAAAACATAAAGAGGTATATAACTACCACAAGTCTTCATCTCTACCTTCGTCTCCTAAATTAGCATTACTCTCTTTAACTTGTGTTGTAATGAGGAGTTGGTCAGAATAGCAAATGTCTGGTGAAATGAAAAACTCAACCTTTACCATAACTATACTTGGACAGTATTATTTAAATAAGAAATATGTCTTATGTATTTAAGACTATACCAATTGTAACAATCATCCTAAATGGTTGTGCTATAAATACTAATAACTTTTACTGTAAGGCCAGCATCAGTGATGTAAGAGAAAGCATCCAAATCAATAAATACCCCCTATTGGTGATTAGGCATACGGTAACCACTTAATACCTATAAAGTAGGCAGGTCCCTATCCTTTAATATCTAACTCCTTTCCAAAATTCTAACACAACCATCATTAACGATGCGAGAGAGAGAGCCTCCAAACCACTTAATACCTCTTTCCTTGGATTTAGGCAAACTATGACCATAGGCAGGTCCCCCGTCATTTAAGACTTAACCTAAGGTGGGTCCCTACATGGTTCTCACTAGCTGACATCATAATAAATCCCATCAGGTCACTTAATAGTTCTCCTAAAATAAGGCGGGCCCTACCATAACCACTTAAAACCTCAAACTCGAAGTGGACCCCTCCAAAGGATTATACCTACCACATCCAACACACAATTTATGACCTATAACCTACTCACAACGTCTCACATTAGTCCAACTATTCGTAGGTACTGGTAGCCAGATTAACTAAGCAGGTTTACCGTACAGAATTAGGACTAACCTCGCGTCCACTATGGATGTCCTATATTAGTCTGCAAAGCCACACCGCTGATAGCGATATTTAATGGGGCAGACTTCCATGTAGCTTTGGACTAACCTCGCATCCCTATAACTTAGTCATAACTTATATGTATATCTACTATATACATACATCATCCAACCCGAATAATAATTAAGGCCACATAAGGTGTCCCATTATTACGCCCCTAATTGGATATTAATTCCCTAATTTACTCTAACTATTTTCCTACAAATTAATATTACATAACTATTCTAATAATATTAATTGTCACGTTTAATACGCTATAATCAATACGTTATATTATATACACACACATGCACACACACTTATATCTACGCACGGAATTTAAGGTTTAATCATTACATTACAACAATTCGATAATAATTCTCTTACAAATGTATTTTGAAATATCAATCTCATACAATTCTATAATTTCAACAAGAAATGCTACTACCATAGCCAAATAAAATAGATTTGTACAAACATAGAAACCTACAACTTGTTCCTTATTAATAAATTAGAATCCCTTCTTTGTTGTAAAGAACAGATTTCACAAATTAGATCGTCCATGTTTAATTCAACCTTTATATACATCATTTTGGAGTGAGAAAGGAGCTCCTTATTTATTTAAGTGATAGAAATAGGCGCTGCAAACTACAAACAAATTCAATTCATACTTTACACACCATTTCTAATTTATTTCTTTTTGAACCCTTTAACACTCCAATTTAAAGTAGGGGAAATAGGTTGAATGGACCATTAATTATCTGATTCTAAATAAATAATTATATTATAATATATTAATGTCAAAAAAAATTATAGTTCCAACATATACAATGGTTGATATTTACTTAGGGAAATTTTGGTGGTTTTAGATGTTATATTTTCGTTACCAAATTTTCCCAACGCATACATCAAACCCAAATAAATACTATTCAATGACAAAAATGTGAAAAACTTGATATTTCCAATCATAGAGAATTGTTCGCTTTCTAATTGATTTTGATTCCACCATGCCTAATTCTCTTTCAGATCTCCCTCTTTTGAGATATACAACAAAGTGAATTATATATAGAAATTAGATTTAGAATCAGAAACTAGAGGAATTAAATTAGGAATCAAAAAAATTAAACATCCAAACCTTTTACTTGAAAATCCTAATTGATTCTGGAATCTAAAGAAGAAGAAGAAGATGAAGTCTGATTTATACCGCACCTAATTCTCTGTCAGATCTTCCCTTTTTTAAATATATAAAAAATTGATTGTATATACACAGACTAGATTTTAGAAATCAAAAGATAGGGAGAAGATGGATTAATTTGAATCAGAGATTAGAATTTAGAATTAATTACCATAAAGTTTAATGTTTCTGAAACCCAAAGAAGAAGAATTTGACGGAGCTTCACCGTTGCTATAAAATTTTATAAAGGAAAAGTGGAGGCCTAGGGGTTTATTTATAGACGTAAGAAGGAATGAGAACCATTGTGTAATGACCCACCTTTTTGACCATCGAAAGTCGACACCGAATAATATCTTTGTGTTCAAATGTCGAACATCCAATTGGCAAAAGGGCAGATTGTTGGGGGTAAATAAAAAGAAACCAACAGAGAACAGAGAAAATCTAAATCTCACAGTGGAGTCGACAACATATAATATAACAAGAACAGTGAAAACTATCCTCCAAAAATACATAGTATATTAGAGTTGAAGACAAACCTTATAAACATGACAGTTATAAAATCCTGACCTTACAATTACTGATATGGATACTATATAATACAGCGGAAAATAAAGTACTACAACAAGTGAACCTCCAACTCCTCTCCAAGATCTCCATAACACCAAAGCTAACCTGGGAAAATACTCGGTTTGACCTGAGCATTATAACAAAATAACACTCGGATCAGTCTAGAAATACCAGCGTGAGAAAACTCAAATAATGGGGAACATATAAAAGTTTTGTGTGACCACACTACTAACGCGGAACGGGTTTTTACCTTACAAGAATAACATCCATACAGGACGGAGTAGAGATAAAAAACAGGAAACAAACCCAAATAAGAATGGGCATAAATAGTATTAAAAACCAAACTTGAAAGAATGTAAATAACAAGCAAAACCCAAGTTGGACATAACGGATATAACAAGATAACAGTCCAAACTTGATAAAATGGACAAAAACCAATAATTAAACACTGCGAAGAGTGGTTGACTCTTCTCATTGCAATTAAAGAAAAATAGATTCAAAGGTTCGAATCAATAAGTAAGGGAAAATTTTCAACAAATGACTAGGAGGGTGCATCCCCCTTAAAAGAAGTATACCTCTAGAAATATACTTGAAAACCCTGGAAACTCCAAGCCGGACCCTACCAAACCGTACCAAGAATTTGAATATTTCACATCTAAATCATAACAGTTTTAAGGTGACAGTACACCAAAATCTAGATGAGATGTGAAAATATCCTAATGGGAGCAACCCCACATAACTTGTCCCCTAAAAACACGCGCTTTGGTTTAGTCAATTCCGACAAAGGATAACAAAGCTCACAAGAGCAACAAACCGTTTTTAAGGTGACAATACACCATGAAGAAAGCTGGATCCGATAGTAAATAAATCAACTATTGGAAATAATTAAAATGATCATATATGGAAATTAAATGTTATATATCTAACACTACTCATCAATTCCAAACAAGTGCTATCCCTCGATTAAAAATGAAGCCAGGAAGTTGAGGTAGTGTTACCTCTAGGCATTGCCTTGACGAAATTTTTAACCTTCAAGATAGAAACGAGCCCAAGCCTCAACGTTTAGCATTAAAAATTTGACTAAATCCTTTCCATATAAGCGACATCGATTTCAGAACTACTTTTCCATAACCAAAATCGAACTTTACTTTTAAAAACCGAACTTGTGCTTGATTTCCATATTACAGTATTGGTAAAACACTTTTAGAAATACCTTTCAAAATGTTCTTTTAAAAGACAAATTCTATAATACTAAGTGTATTAAAACAAGGGTCTAAAACAAATGTCATTAAAACATTGTTTACTATAACCCAAACAATTTACACTTAGCTTATTTATTAATAATTCCTTTTAAAGGATTTTCTCATTTAAAACCATCATTTGTAAATTTAAAACAATATTTATTATCCCAAAAGAAAATAAAACAATTTAAATACCTATATAAATTTAAAACAATATTAATTATCCCGAAAGATAATTAATCACATTTATAATCTCTTTTAAATAAACAAATATGTTATCTTTAATAAATAGTTACTTATTTCCAAACACTTTTATATCATCGGTAAATTAACTATAAAACCTTTATTGAATTAGTTTATTAACTTTAAAACACTTTCATCAAATTAGTTAATTCACTATAATCACTTTTATTAAATTAATATACTTTAAATATCATTAATTAAAAGATTTATTAAATTCAAATAATCATTAATTAAAATGAATAATTAATCTCAAACATCATTAATTAAAATGATTAATAAATTTTAAATACCATTAGTTAAAACAATTAATTGAGTTCAAATAATCATAAATTAATTGGACTAATTAAATTAAACCATCATTATTTAAAATGATAAATTAAAACATCATTTGTTAAAATGATAAATTAAAACATCATTTGTTAAAATGATTAATTAACTATAAAACATCATTAATTTAAAATGATTAAATAAATTACAAATAGCATTAGTTAAAACAATTAATTAAATTTAAAACAATCATTAATTAAAATGATTAATCAAAGTTCAAAGTCATTAATTGAAATGACTTAATTAATATTCAAATCTCATTAAATCGAATTGATTAACAAATTTCAAACATTATAAATTAAAATGATTGGTTACCTTCAAATATCAGAAATTTAGCTTATTAATTAAAATAATTAATTACTTTTAAATATCATTAATCAAAATAATCAATTAAATTCAAATAATTATTAATTAAAATGATTAATTAAATCCAATCTCATTTAAATCAAAAGATAAACCAATTTTAAACATCCTTAACTGAATTGGTAAATTAATTTTAAAATTATTAATTAAAATGATAAATTAATTTAAAATTATCGTTAATCAAAATAATTAATGAATTTTAAAATTCTGTTTAGTAAAAACATAAACTCAAGTTTAAAACACACAGGATAGGGTTTTAGGGATGAAAGTCAATAAACGATGGTTTAGAGGAAATCGCTATAACGACATTTAAACAATTTTAAATGAAATATCAAGACTTATTTCAATTAAACATTAATATCATAGCATATGGATGTAAATAAATAATTATTGGCGAGAAACCCCCTAGGGTCTCTCTACAAATTTTTCCTACAAAACAATGGTTACATATAATATATATAATCATATGGGTCCATAGCAATCAAATTAATATGACATCCATTTTCCATATCGAAATTCAATCAAACAATCAAACAATTTAATTAACATCAAAGTAATCAATAATAGTTTATAGCATCATAGATATGATATAGCAAAATTTAATGTGTGTTAAACTCACATTGACTTCAGTTTTCGCCTAAGCGTTCCGATTTGAATTGAAACCGAACGGGCATCCGATTTTAGCATAAATTCCAACAAGCTCTAAATCCAACCAAACTAATTCCATTGCATAGCCATCATCGCTTCGAGTCCAATGCAAAAAATGGCGTTTGAATCCGACCTCATACACAAAAGTTATTCAATTTATAAGTTATCGATTAAATTAAATTAATTAACAACTTCATTAAATAGTAATTACTCCTAATCACTCACTCATCCTCTTCCCTTGTACTAATCCCCTTCCTCACCTGTACATGTCAAAATGACATGGCTATGCACACAATTCCAATGACATGGGGCTCCACTCTGCTAAACGACGAACCGACTTCACCGATGGACTCCTCATCTCCTCCCCTTCGCAACGCACCCAATCTCCCAAAAGCTCGGCCACCACACAAAAACACGACATCGCCAGGTCCTACCCCCTCCACGCGCCAGGTTGCGATCACCCATAGGCTACCGAACAACCCCAAACTCCGGCCTAAGCATCTACTTCCATTGTTAAACCCAAATCCAAGCTTCAATTCGCCTAAATTCACCTAAAACTCCTAAATCAAGCCCTAGTTCCAATGCCATAACCACCTATCCACCAAACAAGAACACATGCGATGAAACTCATGTAGAGTTGAAGACTGGGTCTACAGGAGATCACCGAATCAAGAATTGCAATTTTTAGTTGAGTGTGGAATTTTATTTTTAATTTTGAAATTTGAATTTGAAAAGGGGAGTTAAAATTTTATTAACAGGCAAGAATTTTAGAAGGGAAGAGAGTATGGGTTGAGAAAGTGAGGGGTAAGGTGAGGTACGTGTTTGAAAAGATAGGGTATGGGCTAGCAATATAGGGTATATATTTTATTTTAAATTATTCAACATAACTTACCCAAAAATCTCGAACTCCAATGGAAGCGTGCCGACTAACGTTCTATACTAAATACCCCTATTTCGAACCCAATGGAACTAGTTTCGAGACCTAATTCCATAGTATATGAAAGTTAGCTTTTAAATCGAATTATATTTAAATTAATTTGCTAAGCGTTTCGAGCTCGTACGACTACACAGTAGGTCTGATCGTTATGAAACTTGATGTTATACAACAATTTATTATTCCAGATCTAATGGCACTGGTTTCGTCAAAATCCGAGACAGTGCCCCGAAATGATGATTTCACATATTTAAATATCGTTTTATTTTTTTGATCCAATTATCGATATTTATCCAACCTATTTATTTTTGTAAATAAATTTACATATTGAATTCATCACTATTATTTATTAATTAAAAATTATTAAATCCATTTAATTAATAATTAATTCACAATTCAAATATTTAAATGATTAATCATATTTGAATTTAAATTATTAAATTCCAGAAATCCTGTAATTTAAATATTTAAAATTAATTAAACATTTAAAATTAAATGACCAAAATTCTGGGATGTTACATTCTCCCTCCCTTAAAAGATTATCGTTCCCGAAATTTCCAAGGAGGAAAATGTTTTCAAATCCTTAAGTTTAAAACTATTAATTAAAATGAGTTATTAAACTTACTAATTAAATCTCATAATTTTACGAAAAATCTCGACAGCGTCTCCTTTCCGCGGCTCAATCGGAACAATTACAAATTGCCTCTATGGGCTCTCAACCTACCAAAGAAAACAAAAGCCAAGTGGCTTCCCATAATCGGGGCATAAAATCATCAACCAATTTAAATTTCTAAATTTATTGCATACCTTTTTGCGTTTCTTATATATTTTTGGCAAGTAATTTATTATCTCTATGCAAATGCAGGTGCACAAGAATCAAACAGCAATCACTTGCATACCTATACTTACAAAATCCAAAAGAGAATCAAGCTGATAAAATACAAAGAATATTCTATAATAAATACTATGCATCCAATAATTTCAAATGATAAATTAAGATCTAAATGTCCGGGTTCATAAATTCAAAATTTTATTTTCAATTTTCTCGAAGGGAATTAAATCAAAGGTCAACAATCAAAATGACAAGGAGGGAATTCCTCCTAATAAAGTATAGTGAAATTCTAGAATCAAAACAACATGGAGCATACAGTGGTATTCCGGTTCCTCCAAAAACATCAACTAGAGTGAATAAATATTATTTCTTTCCCAAAATCTTCAAAATCTTTTTTTTTTCAAAATCACCGGGATTTAGGTCCTAATAACAACAATTCAAAATCTCTTGTCTATAAATTTAAACTTTATAAACAATGGTATATAAAATCACACACTCAATCTATCAAATTCAGTCAAATCAAATCAAATTCCATATAGGAATAAACCAACATTATCAGTCAATCAATCAAATTCCATAAGGGAAAATCTAACACTTAACATTATTTAAAATGCCAAATGATTTACAAACAAATCTTAGCTTAGGTTCCAAACTTTCTTGATTGTTCAAAAATATAGGTAATTATCTAAGCGTATCAAAAGTCATCTTTGAAAGCATACTACATATATTTTTATATATAATACTTCAAACGATTTATTTATTTATTTAAATTCATTTTATGTTTGTTCAGATTTGAATTTATCTCGATCGCATAATGATAAAGAGAAAAATTTACTAAGTACTCCACAACGTTCGCCTAAGAAAACATCCAATCGTCACTTAGAATATTATTCAGATTACCACAAAACTAATCGAGATGTTTTTCTCCGAGTTATCCCAATGAAAATGCATTCCATTTAAAATTTTACTTCTTAAAATATTTTTACTTTTAAATACTTCCAAAAATATTACTATTTCATTTCTTAAATCCTTTTGAAATTATTTTCAAAACCTCTATGATTTAGATTCAAAAATCCTTTTTTTAAGCACATTTTATTTACTAAATTTATATTAATTTTCCTTTATATAAAATCATCTTATATTATAATAACTCTTCTTTATTATACTAGAATTTTCTCAAATATTTATTATCTAAATGTCTTATCCTACCATTTAGATTATATTCAACAATTTTTGATTAAAAGTTGATTTTTAACTCACCACTATTAAAAGGTGAATTTTAACTTAACATTTTCTCCGAACACCTTATAGTTAAATTGTAAAAATTAATTCACAAAGGGGTTCATTTATAAATTCAAACAACAAATGCTTATAAATAACCTAAACATAAATAATCAACAATCAACAAACATCGATCAAAACTCATGATTTAATCAAGCATGACTGGTCAAATCATAGTTATAATAAATAAATATTACCACATTCAAACAAACACACTCAATAACTATATAAAGTTTTGAAAATTATTCCTTTATATATTTAAAATATAATCCTAGGCAAAATATTTCATTTGCCAACTTTTCAAAAACCAATATCATGTCCGTTGGCCTTATTCAAGTGTTTAGAAACCCCTATCGACACCGTGGCGTCCCACGCTCGACCAAAATTCATAAACAACCCAATAGACCAATTAACACAATACATTTTTATAACATTAACAAATACGCTCTCGTATATTTATTACTCTCAAACTCATACTAGGGTGTCGCTTACCTTATCTCTAATGAGTTATACCCTACCAAAGCCAAGGTTCTCGCTTAACCTTTTGCTCAGATAACAAGCTGTAATGACCCGCCTTTTTTACCATCGAAAGTCGACACTGAATAATATCACTTTGTTCAAATGTCGAACATCCAATCGAGAAAAGGGCAGATAATTAGGGTAAATAAAAAGAAAACAATAAAGAACAGTGAAAATCAAAATCTCACAGCAGAGTCCACAACATATAATATAACAAGGACATTAAAAACTATCCTCCAAAAATATATAGTATTTCAAAGTTGAAGACAAACCTTATCCGCTGGACAATTATAAAATCCTGACCTTACAATTGTCGATATGGATATTATATAATACAATAGAAAATAAAACACTACGATAGGTGAACCTCCAGCTCCTATCCAAGGTCTCCATAACACCAAAGGCAACCTGAGAAAATACTTGATCTGATCCGAGCATTATAACAAAATAACTCCCAGATCAGTCTGTAAATACCAGTGATAAAACTCAAATAATGGGGAAAATATAAAAGTTCTGTGTGACCACGCCACTAACACGGAACGAGTTTTTACCTTCCAAGAATAACATCCATACATGACAGAGTACAGATAAATAATAGAAAATAAACCCAAATAAGAATGGGCATAAATAGTATTAAAAACCAAACTTGAAAGAATGAAAATAATCCGAGCAAAATCCAAATTAGACAGAATGGATACAATAAGATAACAGTCCAAACTTGATAGAATGGATAAAAACCAATAATTAAACACTACGAAGAGTGGTTGTCTCTTCTCGTTGCAATTAAAGAAAAAAAGATTCAAAGTTCGAATCAAACAAGGAAGGTAAAATTTCTAACAAATGACTAGGAGGGTGCATCCCCCTTAAAAGAAGTATACCTCTAGAAATATACTTGAAAACCCTGGGAACTCCAAGCCGGACCTCGCCAAACCTTACCGAGAATCTGAATATTTCAAATCTAAATCATAACCTTTTTAAGGTGACAGTACATCAAAATCTAGATGAGATGTGAAAATATCCTAATGGGAGCAACCCAACATAACTTGTCCCACAAAAACACTCGCTTTAATTTGGTCAATTCTAACAAAGGATAACCAAGCTCACAAGAGCAACAAACAATTTTCAAGGTGATGATACACCATGAAGAAAGCTGGATTCGATAGTAAATAAATCAACTATCGAAGATAATTAAAATGATCGTATATGGAAATTAAATATCATATATCTAACACTACTCGTCGACTCGAAACAATTGCTATCCCTCGATTAAAAATGAAGCCAGGCAAGTTGAGGTAGTGTTACCGCTAGGCATCGGGCGATGATGAAATTTTTAACCTTCAAGATAGAAACGAGTCCAAGCCTCAATGTTTAGCATTAAAAGTATGACTAAATCCTTTCCATATAAGCGATATTTATTTCGGAACTACTTTTCCATTACCGAAATCGAACTTTACTTTTAAAAACCGAACTTGTGCTTGGTTTCCATATAACAATATTGGTAAAACACTTTTAGAAATACCTTTTAAAATGTTCTTTTAAAAGACAAATTCTATAATACTAATGAATTAAAACAAGGGTAAAAAACAAATATCATTAAAACATTGTTTACTATAACCCAAACAATTTACACTTAGCTTTATTTATAAATAATTCCTTTTAAAGGATTTTCTCATTTAAAATAATCATTTGTAAATTTAAAACAATATTTATTATTCCAAAAGAAAATATACTAATTTAAATACCTTTATAAATTTAAAATAATATTAATTATCCCAAAAGGTAATTAATCACATTTATAATCTCTTTTGAATAAACAAATCTGTTACCTTTTATAAAATAGTTTCTTATTTCCAAACACTTTTATATCATCAATAAATTAACTTTAAAACCTTTATTGAATTAGTTTATTAACTTTAAAACCTTTATTGAAGTAGTTTATTAACTTTAAAACACTTTCATCAAATTAGTTAATTCACTATAATCACTATTATTAAATAAATCTACTTTAAATATCGTTAATTAAAAGATTTATTAAACTCAAATAATCATTAATTAAAATAAATAATTAATCTCAAACATCATTAATTAAAATGGTTAATAAATTTTAAATACCATTAATTAAAATAATTAATTGAGTTCAAATAATCATAAATTAATTGGATTAATTAAATTCAAACATCATTAGTTAAAATGATAAATTAAAATATCATTTGCTAAAATGATAAATTTAAATATAATTTAAAATGATTAATTAACTATAAAACATCATTAATTTAAAATGATTAAATAAATTTCAGAAATCATTAGATAAAACAATTAATTAAATTTAAAAAAATGATTAATTAAAATTCAAAGTCATTAATTGAAATGACTTAATTAATATTCAAATCTCATTAAATCAAATAGATTAACCAATTTCAAACATTATAAATTAAAATGATTGATTACATTCAAATATCAGAAATTTGGATGATTAATTAAAATCAAATATCATTAATTAAAATGTTTAATTACTTTTAAAATTGATTAATTAAAACAATTAATTAAATTCAAATAATCATTAGTTAAAAATGGTTAATTAAATCCAAACTCATTTAAATAAAAAAATAAACCAATTTTAAACATCATTAATTAAATTGGTTAATTAATTTCAAAATCATTAGTTAAAATAATTAATTAATTTAAAATTATCATTAATCAAAATGAATAATGAATTTTAAAATTATGTTTAATGAAAACACAAGCTCAAGTTCAGAATACACACGATAGGGTTTTGGGAATGGAAGTCAATAAACGACGATATAGCGGAAATTGCTATAACGACATTTAAACAATTTTAAATGGAATATCAAGATTTATTTCAATGAAACATCAATATAACAACATAAGGATGTAAATAAATAATTATTGGCAAGAAACCCCTCAGGGTCTCTATACAATTTTACCTGCAAAACAATGGTTATGGATAATATATATATATATATATATATATATATATATATATATATATATATATAAAATCATACGGGTCCATAGAAATAAAATTAATATGTCATCCATTTTCCAAATGGAATTAAACCAAACAATCAATCAAACAGCTTAACTAACATCCAAGCAATTAATAATAGTTTATAGAAACATAGATATGATAAAGCAAAAATCAATGTGAGTTAAACTCACATTGATTTCAGTGTTCGCCTAAGCATTTTGATTTAAACTGAAACCGATCAGGCTTTGATTTTAGCATAAATTCCAACAAGCTCTAAATCCAACTAAACCAACTCCGTTGCATAGCCATCGTCACTTCGAGTCTAACGCAAAAGGTGGCGTTTGAATTTGACCTCGTACGCAAAAGTTATTCAATTTATAAGTTATCGATTAAATTAAATTAATTAACAACTAAATTAAATAATAATTACTCCTAATCACTCACTCATCTTCTTCCCTTATACTAATCCCCCTCCTCACCTGTACATGTCAAAATAACATGGTCGTGCACACAATTCCAATGGCACGGGGCTTCGCTCTACTAAGCGAAGAACTGACTTCACCGATAGACTCCTCATCTCCTCCTCTTCGCAACGCAACCAATCTCCCAAAAGCTCGGCCACCACACAAAAACACAACATCACCAGGTCCCCCCTCCTCCACGTGCCAGGTCGCGATCACCCATAGGCTACCGTACAACCCCAAACTCCGGCCAAAGCATTTAGTTCCATTGCTAAACCCAAATCCAAGCTTCAATTCGCCAAAATCCACCTAAAACTCCAACCAAATCAAGTCCTAGTTCCAATGCCATAATCGGTTATCCACCAAACAAGAATGCACGCGATGAAACTTATACAGATTTGAAACTTAGGTCTACACAAGATTGCCGAATCAAGAATTGCAATTTTTAGTTGAGTGTGGAATTTCATTTTTAATTTTGCAATTTGAATTTGAAAGGGGGGTTAAAATTTTATTAACATGCAATAATTTTAAAGGGGAAGAAAGTATGGGTTGAGAACGTGAGGGGTAAGGTGAGGGTATGGGTTTGTAAAGATAGTGCATGGGCTAGCGATATAGGGTATATATATTATTTTATTTTAAATTATTCAACATAACTTACCTAAAAATCTCGAACTCCAATCGAAGCGCGCCGACTAGCGTTCCGTACTAAATAACCCTATTCTGAATCCAATGGAACTAGTTTTGAGACCTAATTCCAAAGTATACGGAAGTAGCCTTTTAAATCGAATTATATTTAAATTAATTTTCTAAGCATTTCGAGCTCGTACGACCACATAGTATGTTTGATCGTTACAAAACTTGACGGCGTACAATAATTTATTATTCCAGATCTAATGGCACTGGTTTCGTCAAATTCCGAAATAGTGCCCCGGAATGATAGTTTCACATATTTAAATATCGTTTTATATTTTCGATCCAAGTATCGATATTTATCCGACCTATTTATTTTTGTAAATAAATTTACAGATTGTATTCGTTACTATTATTTATTAATTAAAAGGAGTTAAATAAAAATTATTAAATCCATTTAATTAATATTTAATTCATAATTCAATATTTAAATGATTAATCATATTTGAATTCAAACTATTAAATTCCAAAAATCCCGTAATTAAAATATTTAAAATTAATTAAACATTTAAAATTAAATGACCAAAATTCTTAGATGTTACATGTTGGATTTAAAAAATAAAGTCCCCACCATTAAAAGTAGGCAAACCTTAGCCACCACTGAGCCTCACTCGTCAATTGCCTCGACCCATCATAGTGTAAGGGTTGATCGGTCCCATAGCCGACCGTCCACTTTCTTCTGCGATTAATTATTAGTTAATTAGTTATTTATTACTTAATTTAATTTAACGTTACACGTTATGTTTAACCCTTGCTTAAATGTTAAGCCTCCATTAACGTTAACCTTTTAGTCCGCAAGTAGTGGCGCAGTGGTAAGATACTCGCTTCCTGGTAAGCAGGTCGCAGGTTCGATTCCCGTCTGCCCTACTCCCATTTCAAGGCGCGGAGGTGGGTCCCCAGAAAACCTATAAACGGGTGGGGGGCATCAAATCTCTATGCTGGGCTGGCTTAAAACCCTCACGTTTGTGGTCGGACCAGGATAGGGGGGAGCTCCTCTCATCCCTTCGATTTCATCAGGGCTTTGGGTTGAGTTTTTTTTTTTAAAAAAACGTTAACCTTTTAGATTTAATTTTTAAAATTTAATCTTCATATTTTTAAATTCAAATACAATTATTTAAATTTTAAACTCGAAAACTTCAAACGTTCATAAATTCTCCATTTGAACTTGTAACAACCCTGGTTTGGAGATTACCTTTCAATACTAAATTATAATGGTAATTATAATTTAATATTGTAAATTAAAATTAAATTGGAGAAATTAAATTGTTTATTTGTAATAAACAATAAAATTGGAATTAAATTGTGAAAATAAAGCTTAGAACTTTATTTTATTTTGTTTGGGGTGATAATAAATGGAATATGGGCTTTAAATAAAGAAAATGACTTTAGAAGTTTAATTGTATAAGGATAGATATCTTAGAATAATTTGGTTTTAAAAATATATTATATGTAATTTTATTTAGAATATAATTTGTTTTATATTATTTTCTTTAAAGGATTTTATGTATATAAATTAAGAAAAGTATTTATTAATTAGGAAATTAAATACAAAAGCTTTATATTAACATTTAAAATAATTTAAAATTTGCTTAATTACAAGTGTTAATAGATTAAATCATGTTAGTAATAAGTGAGAATCATGTATGTTTGAATGTCTTAGAGTGTGCATGTCAGATATATTTATGTTCTTCTCTGTTTCATATTACAGAGTTTAAATTTGATAAAAATTTCAAAATCTCTTCATCTGTTCTCTGGTAGGATCTGGTTTTCAAACAAGATTTATTTGTTTAAACATAATCTAGATTTTAAAGATATATTTAAGCATGAAAGTTTGAATATCATCTGGAATTAGAAATGACAGTAAGAACTTTAGAAATATGTTAAAATTCAAACATCTAAATTCTTCGATTTTCTTATATAACCTGAATCACCATCTAAAATCATGATTTTTAAAAGAGAAAACACAATTTATAGTGTTGTATTGAGTGAGCATTTCGATGATGACCAGAAAGTGGACTTTGACCAATTTCTAGTGGCCGGAGGTCTCGGTACGGTGATCTAGGCCACGTACTGTGGCGGGCGGTACCCCAGTAGCCCTGCCATTGTATGAAATCCAATCTCCAATAAGTGCCTGTATGGTTTTGATTGTGCCCAGCTATGCTGGAACGTGAGATGTAAGCATTCCAGCTATTTCTGTATTTTATATTGAAAACCCTAGACACTATTATAATATAACCGGATTTCCTATCAAACATTTGGATATCGTAAGGGAAAAACTTGTCCGTGTTTATTTGCGGAGAGTCTTACGAGATACCTTTTATTTCAAAGGCTTTCAATTTAAATAACTTAACTGTTTACTCACACCAGACCCATGTATGACCCGGAGTTTATTATGTTTTCTTAAACTCTTGGGTACTCAAATTTTTTATGGGTAGCCAAGTGATCAGGTTTGCTTAGACGAATTTTGGGAAGGACCTGGAGTAGAAGTGTAACGACCCAGAATTTTGAACAAATTAAATTGAGAATATTTAATTTATTTTAAATATTCGAACGATAATTTAATTTGAATCCCCGATATAACTTTGAATTTGGCGATTAAATTATACAATTTAATCTATTGAACTGGATAAAAATTTGAATCTGCAATTCAAAGCTAAAGGAAAATATTTCAAACGCTTGTAAAATTTATATTGATAATTCTGAAGATAACAGAAGCTTCAGAATCCAATTTCGAATTGATTTGATCAGTTTTGAAATCTATATCGTTAACCGATATTTAAGAATAGTCATTTTTCAAACAGTCTCGGAATTCGACGAAACTAGTTCCATTGTGTCCGTAATATTGTATTGTTATTGGGTTTCAAATTTCGTAGCGTCCGGAGTTGTTTTGTGACCGTACGATTAGAAAACGTGTTGAAATTTTAAAGCGAATTCAATTTAAAAATCTAAATTTATATTATTTAACATTACCACGTATCTCCCCTAACTCACGCCTAAATTCACGTCTGAAATCACGGAGAAAATCGTGCCAACCATCCTCCTTTCAGTTTTAAATATTTCGTCCCCTCCCTCTTTAAATCAAAAATTTCAACATCCCGTTCGAAATTTAGGCAGATAAATTAATGGCCGCTTCGTTCAGATTTAAAAGCGTGACCCTCCATTCTTCCCCACTTCAAATTTACCATTCCATTTCCCTCTGATAAAAATCAAAAATCGAAATCATCTCGTTCCCTTTTCTCAAACAAAAAAAAAATCGAGCAGTTAAAATTCATGACCGCGTACGCGACTGAGATAGGGGGGTTCGCGTTCGATTTTGGGGAGGGTTTGCGAAACTGGGCGAACATGGCAGCGCATCTGGGTAGCTCGCGTGGGCACGAGCGCGGTGCTCACGAAGCTCGCGTTCGACATGAAGGCGCGAGCGAATGGGGGAGGGTCGACTTGTTTTCTGGCGTAGGCGAGAGTGGGAAATTCGATCGCGAGTTCGTATTGGGATTGCGAGGCAACATCGATGGGCGTGCGACAGCATTCAGGCGAAGGCGTTCGAACGGCGCTGGGCTTGGGGAAGCAAGTCGCGACGTCGGTCGTGGGATCTGATGGTCTCGTTCACGGCGATTCGCTGGCTGGAAGTAGGGATGCGCGATGGAATCGAAATCGTGGGTCGAGGCGTTCAACAGTGGGGCTACTCGATCTCAGCTGAGCTAGGGCACGGCGATCAGGCAGGGGGATTGCGAAGTCAATTGCTGGGTCACGGGTAATGTCGAGATGGTTTAGATTCGGCGTTGGCAAGTGGATGGTCGCGTGGTGGCCGGAGTTCATGTTCGACAGTGAAGGTATCATGTTATTTTAAATTAGTTAAACTAATGAATGTGTTAAATAAAGTAAATTAATAAAGTTATCTGAATATAAAGTTTACTGTGAAAAAAAAATGTTTATGCAAACAGGAAGGAAATTTAGCTTCGAATTTAATTTTTTGTTAAACAAAATTATATGTATTTAATTTACTGTAAATGATAAGGTTCTGTGAGATTAAAAATAAATAAGTATATGTATATAACTTTAGGAATTTACAGTAAACAAAAGATTTGTTTATATGGATAAAATTTAATGATGGATAAATTACATAAAGATTCGATTTTTAAAATCTATCTAACGGGAAAATAGTTTAGATTGAATTATTAGTTTAACTGAAAATTTTAGTTAAATTAAAATTGTAAATGGCAGATTTAATTATTCGATTATTTCGAATTTTAATAAATTGTATAATTGTCATACAAGGTTAATACAACGAAGAAACAATCTGGAATGGGAAAATGGATGGCAAATTAAATGCTAAGGTGAGATCTTCTCACTCAAAATAAATTGGGATTACAGTTATTGATTGATATGATTGCTATTGGATGTGATATTAGATATGATAGGATATATCTATATATATAGCAATATATACATATTGGCATATGTATATATTGGATTGATGATTTCCCGCCTCGTATAGCGGATGAGACCCTATTGCGCCGTTAGTATGCGGATATATTTATAAAACCCATATACCGCGATATTCCACCTCGAAGTGGAATTGGTATTGTGCTAACGTCTGTGGATGCAGGGAAACAGGTTGGAGGGATCCAACTGGATTCCTCACCAGTATTTATTTATTTACAGATATTGATGTATATTCTGTTATCATATGTTGATATATGATGTTTGATGTTGTGATTGACTAATTGGTGCTGTTGCATCATCGGATCCATTTTTGAAGTTTAAAAATAATGATATTATTTTTAAAAGGATTTCAAAGTGAATTTTTGAAAGTATACGTTTTATTAAATTTTGGAATTGATTCATTTTAAATAAATAAGTGTTAAAATTTTTATGTTATAAAAAATTAAGAATTTTGTGATATAAAACCAAAATTTGATGTTTGGGAATATGAAATGAACTATGTTGAAGCATAGTATGAATGAAGATTTTTGAATTTATTTATAAATGGTTTATAGATAAGATTTATAAAGAATTGAATTTTTATAAATCGAAAAAATGGAATTATAAAAGGAGTTTTTGTTAATGTTGAAAAAGGGTTTATAAATGGAATTTTTCAAGAAGTAGGATTTATAAATTTTGTAAAGTTATTAAAGGAATGACTTAAGTATAAAAATTGAGTTATAGATTGATTCGGTTAATAAAATTGATTTGTGAGTTGAAGTTGTTATAAATAGAAATGGGATTTATAAACGTTGTTTTATAAATCTGAAATCACTTATTTTAATAAGTGTATTATAGAAATTTATAAAAGGAGATTTATAAACCGAAGTTGTTATAAAACAGAAATGGAATTTATAAGCGTTGTTTTATAAATTCGAAATCAATTGAATTTGATAAATTAAATATAGAAGGTTATTAAAGAAGATATATTCGCGATTTTGGATAGCGAATTATCTTTGGAATAAATGTGTAGAAAAGATTAAAATTTGGTTAAGTGAAGTATATTCACGATTTTGGACAGTGAATATATTGTTGAATAAAATGGATTCATTTTTGAAGAAGTGATATTAAAAATGAAGTTAAACATTTTAAAGATGCATTAAAATGTATTGTGAATCGAAATCATAGATTTCAACATTCATTGTTGAAATAGACGTTTTCGAGAAATAAGGAAATGGTGGACTATAACACTGTTGTTATAGTAAATGATTTCCGGAAGGAAATGTTTTATATAGTATTGGGATTTATATATCTATCTTAAAATTCGAATCCCTATACTAGTGATTTTGGGTCGTCGTAACGATGTTTTACGCAACATTCGTTTTGACCCAAATAAATGTGTTAAAAGAATATTTTCCTTAAAGAATGAATGTATACTTAATTTTGATTTAAGTATAACGAATATTTTCAAATGTTGAAAATAAATAGATTTGTGAAATACTTATTATTAAATAAGTAGGGAAATGTTTTTCCAATATGAAATGAAACGTTTTTGAGATTTTATCTTCTTAAAGATAAATGAAAATGAATATTTGAAATCGATTTGAAAATCGTATATCAGTAGATATTTTTGAAATATAAATTCACTATGGAATTTATAAAAGAAAGGGAAACTGTTTAGAAAAATAAACGTTGATTTATTTTTGAAGTGGAAATTTTATATCTAGTAAAAGATATTTTTGAAGAATAAATAATTTGGGAAAATTATTTGGTATCTGATGATGTTGCGCATCTTTATTGATAGTTAAATAACCGACTATCAATAATTACCTTGAGTAGGTATTTGTTGTGAATTAGATGAATTTAAATGCCACACTTATTTTTAAATAAGCGCTCACTATTCGGGTTAGCCGGGAAAGGACCATGGGGTCGTATAACCCATTCCGAATATGTGATACGTCGATATGAATTGCATTCGAAGACCGGTGTTGAAGACCGGATATTTTTGAAAATGGAAGGATTACCGTCGAGTTACTCTACATCGACTGATCTTCGATTTAGAGGTTTTATCACCCTTAGTGACGGGAAGTCCGGACGTGATTAGAAATTTATCCGGAAATGCAAGGGCTTCGTGAGAAGTGCCTTCGGTTCTGTTCGATCCCGGAACAGACTTGTATGGATTGTGTGTCTGACGTTACAATTTGAGATATAAAGCTGATTTCTTTCAAATACATTTCTGTTGGTGGCGGAGAATTTATTCTCTTAGCTTAACACCCTTCTCTGAGACGTACGAGCTCAGAGGTTATGTAGTTGAAATTCATCGGCGATGTATCCCAATTTGGTAACGTGGCATACTGAGTGTTGCTGTGAAATGATCAGTGTTTGATCATTTGTGATATGATCATTTGTTTGATCTTATATCTTTGTGATCATAGGTTGATCATTTTTGTTTGACCCGAAGCATGGCTTTGTAGAAAGCGTAGCTTTGTGGACGAGACTTCGTCGAGCCTCACACCCCGGAAATGGTCGAAACAGGAAGGATGCAGCAAGGTTCTAGGGAGTAGCGCCCCTTAGTGTATGTCATTCCTTCTGGATAAAGGTGGTATCATGGTATGGAGCCCAGATACTTAACCTCTGTGGTTGCTGCAAATTTATTACTTTGTGGTTGTTGCGAATCGGGGATCCTCGGGAAGATCGGTGACGATCGGGGGATGGCATACGCGTGTCAGTAGTTACCTATTTTTGCAGAGGTAACCCGGCCTTGTGTTGGCAGAGATCCGGTTAGGTTCTCGGGTCGTCTATTCCAGGGACGTACCCATCGTGGATAGGAAGTTCCTTAGCCTGACCATTTGTTGGAAATCCAAAGAAACAATACGAGCCTTGTACGGTTTTAGTTGTAGAACCTGCCATTTAATATGGCAGCTATAGCAAGCATACTATAATGGTACCTATGCTGGCTAAGATTTATATTCTACTTTCGAAATGTTTTCTGCACTATGCACTAATAATAATATCAGAAATGATTTGATTTTGCGTAGTAAGCATCTTTGACTATCATAAGAAGAAATCTCCTCCAAGTCTGCGTTTGCATTGTGTGGCGGGAGGTCTTATGGTAGTTTCATTTTCCAAAAGCATTGCGAATTGACTTTAAAAATTATTTTGTTGTTATAAAGAATAACTGTTTTACGATCTCACACCAGTCACCATGACTGACTCGGAGTTTATTGTTTCCCTTCTAAACTCTGGGTGCCCACCAATTTCCACACGGGCAGCCTAGAGTTATGTTATCAGGATATTCTGGAGCTTTGGAGATAAGCTGGATGACGAGACGTAGTATTTGTATCTGATAGTATTTATTCCGCTGTGTATTCTGTATGAGGACAAGTTTATAAAACTGTCCATTGTTGTATATTGACTCTGATGATTGATGTATGTATAAACTGATATAGTTCTTTGTTTTAAAAGATTACTGATTATCTATTATATTTTGTTCCGCTGCGATATGTGAGATTCTGATATTGTTTTCTGTATCTGATGTTATTCTGTTGTTGTTCTTCCTTCTCTCTTCTGCTTTCTTCTTCTTCTACCCTTTTCTTCTTTCTTAAACCATCATATTTCAGGTTTCCGGCATTCGATTTCTCGGTAGTCGATAAAGGGAGTATCGATGTCGAATTTTCGAAAGTCGAAAATTTCGGGACGTGACAAGAAGGCTTGGCGTAGCTATCTATATTTTGGGATGTAATGTATCGACAAATATTCATGACTGTCAAATGTGATGATGTTGTGTAACTGTGTAACTCTGATGTGTAAAGACTATGTACTAGTTATGTGATGTACTATATTTTCCGTTTCCGCTGTGAGATTCTGATGTTGTTTAGTTCTTTCTTTCTATCTATTCTATTTCTACCTATTTCTTTCTTATTGATGATACGTCTTTCTGTGGAATGAAAGGCGGGTTGTCACAGTTTAGAGAAAATGCAATAATTATATTAATTATTGCCCAATTGCTTCTTTTAATAGTTTTTATAAGAAGTATTTGATTTTTAAGGTGTTTTATTTAAATAAAAAGGTGGAAATTGGTTTAAAAATATGTTTTTGCTATAAATTAAGTTTGGAATGGTTTGAAATATTTTTCTAAGTGAGAAAAGTTTTTATGTTAAATTTTAAAAGTAAAAAATATAGACTTTTTCATTTTATTGCAAAAATAAGTGCATTTTTGTGAAATAAATGATTTTAATAATAAAAATATTTTAAATATATAAATTTATCTTTCATATAGTATAAAATGTTTTATTTTATAAGTATACAAGTTTACATATTTTTCTTATGTAAAAATATGGAGAAAAATGCATTTTTGTTGTGTAATTAGTGTAAATATGAAGCCTTTATAATATAAGTGTGAATAATAAACTTAGGCCATTTATTTTCTTTTAATTTTTGGAACCCATTAGGCCCATTAGTGCTAAAACAGGTTTGAGAAATGAGAAAATAGAAGTCTGTACGTTCATTTCCCTCATCGTCTTCTTCTTTCAGCGACCAATAAACAAAACGCACCTTTCTCAAAATTAAAAATCCAAAATGTAACAACCCGACATTTTGTACCCATTTAATTATCGCCTCTTGACGATCTAATCTGGTTGCTAATAAGCTATTGCCATTTGATCGAATTGAAATTCTCTTCTTATCCGGTTTGAATTCTTTTCAAATTGGATTGAAATTCAATTATAAGATTTTTGTTAAAGGGGTTGTGGGCTTACTTTCTTGGTGCCGTATTCACCAACGACAAACCATCCCCTTTCCCCTTTTTCATTCAATTGCGTTCAACCCTAATCGAAAACAAAGCGAACGAAATAATGGCGGCGACTTCCTCTTCGTTTTCTCGATCAGACTAGGGCTTGGCCTCGTTCGTTCTTTCGATGCTTGCTTGGGCTCTCGTTCCTCTTGCGCTCTGATATGTGGGCTTTGTATGCCGAAGCACGTGATGGTTTCGATCGTTGTTGAATGTTTTCGATGTCGCCTGTCTCGATCGAAGTTTCTGCTCTTCGTGCTTGCTCGTAGAAGAAGCTCCTCTGTGGTGACTCTGGCTTCGCCTTCGCTGTAGCTTATTTGCTTGCGATCTCGAATTGAAGGTGAGTAAATTCTCACATCTAATTTATCCTCATTTTGGTGCTTCTGCAATTCGATTTTTGATTCGATATTGTCTAACTTGGCCAATTGTTTTCGTTCGATGTTGGGAATCTATGATGTTATGTTGAATGTTGACGTTTTCTGATTTGGGTCCATTTCTTGTTTTATCCATGACTTGATAAATTTTGATCGATTCGACCTCCTTGGTCATTATGGGTTGATTTACATTCTACTCCGGTCTCTTGGCATTGTTTATTTGGCCGGTTGCAGTTGTTCTTGTTTGTAACTGCAGTTTCATTGAATTTTTGATACTTGTTCGATTACTGTATTGATCTTGGATTTGTTTGAACTTGATGCATTTGGAGTTGAGCATACTTGAGTCTAGTTGTCACGAGCACACTCTTGCCTACACTTCAGTTCACTGTTTAGAACTTCTGGCCAGATTCAGTTTGCAAATAGTTTTGTATATTTTTATAACTTGAACCTTTGCTTGAATTGGTCTCGGCCTTGATTTGAAACTGTTTAGTCGACTTCAATTACTTTGATTATGTGATACTTTTTGATGGCTTCAGCCTTGATTGATACTGCTTTTCTTGGTTTCTGACTTTACTCTCTCTGGTTTCATGTTGATGTACTGGAATCAGTTACTTTTCAAGGTTGCCCTGTCCAGTTTACATAAAATACTTACCTGACCCCTTGCATATGTTCTCTGATACATTTCGAGGCATGTTGGTATTTGCTGGTAGTTACAGCTTGCACTTTGAACACTAGTGTGTATTTTGCCTTGTTATCCCCTGCCTCTAGTAGCACTGTGCTTGAATCTTTTGTTATGTCATCTGAACTGCTTTTCGAGTTACCGTTGCATTATGGTTTGTCTGACCCTGTTTTGATTTGATAGTGCAGTTGCCTCCTCACTTGAACCTGAATTACATTCATTCGACATACTGCCCCCAGTTCACTGTTTTATGCATTGAGTTGCACCATTGACCTTGAGCTGCTGTAGTCATGTGCTCCGGTCATTCACTTGTTGCTTGTCTATCCATTCATAGTTGCATGTTGTTGTTGTGCACTTGTCAGTGTAGTCTTCATCTTGTTGCCAGTAGCATTCATGCTTTATTTGTGTTACCATTCCTGTGTACACGTTTGATCAGCTGCTAGTGTACTTGATATTGATTTTGTTGGTCACTTGATCTTGTAGTTGATTCACCTGTGCATTCATGTACATTTGATTTCCCTGTGTACGCACACAGTTCATTGTGCAGAAATCATTGATATTTTGGGTCGAGACTTGATTTTATGTCTTGACCATTTATTTGAAATGCCTTGATTGTTATCACCTGTGTTGAACCCGATTTCGGGGTTTGACCTGGTGATCATTTGTGTCTTTGAACCTATGCGTTTGTGGCTGCACTTCATTTATCAGTACAGCACTCGTTCCATATTGTCTTGAGTTCGAGACTTCTTCATTTGCACATCTGTGTTGCCATATTGATCACTCGTTCATCTGTACATGTTTATCCTCGAGTTGTCCATCTCAGTTGAACTGCACTTGGTTCCGCTTCATGGTGTACTCGAATTCGTCTCTGTTGCTGTATATGCTTGAACTGTTGATGACTTTTCTGCAGTTTAGTTGCAGCCTGCCTTCGTCCTTATACCTGTTGGCCACTGCAGTTTCATTGTGGTGGTGACTTTATATTCGGTGGTGGCGAGGCAGTGCACGCGTGCGTGCACTGCAGCCACACCGAATTGACAGATTTTAATCGATATCTCTTTTGTTCTTAATTCATCGACCTGTTGCGTAATTCGTAGGCTGTATTGGCGAGGTAGTACACGTTAGCGTGTACTGCAGCCAATTAGCATTGATGTTTTTAAATTGACATTTCAATTGCTTAAACTGCTTTGGATTTCTGTTTTGTGGATTAACACTGTTTAGTGTTATATTCGCCGTTATCCAATTCTCGTATCGAGAGTTGGATATACGAGATTTCTGTGACTGTCATCTATACTGAGATTGATTATTATTGCTTCTATGCGCTAATAACTGAGTTTGAATTAGACTGATCCGAGTATTATTTTCTTTTGAATGTAATACTCGGGTCAGACCGAGTATTTACAGGTTGTAGATTTTTAGCTTTGGGGTTGCTGCTAGAGCTATGAAGACTTTTTATATCATTTGAAGTGGTCTTCGTCGTGTTGTAGTAGTCAGTGTGTCTGTTTTAAGATGATAATGTATTCATGTATATTAGTCGATAATGTACTTGTATATATAACTTCTTGAGTCGACAGTTGTAGTTGTATCATTTGTATTGTGTCAAATGTATTGTAACTGATATCAGTTATTGTATATATGAGACTTTTCGTTCCATCTTTATTCCGCATTTATGTTATCTGTGTTATTTTTATATCTATTGTCCTAAACTATTATAGCCACTGTGTAGTAGCTTTGAGTTTGTATCGGTATGTCGGGTATCCTCTAAAAATGAAATGCAATGTTTTATTATCTGACATATCGGTGCTCGCACAAGGCAATTACATAGATGGTCGCTCCTCAACAGCCTTATTCTCCGTGCTAGTTGACAGCACTACACCGTAGTGTTCTTGGCTAGCGTGGGTATAGAGGTGGGGCGTCACATGTTGGTATCAGAGCCTGGGGTTTAGGACAATTATAAAACATAACTTAGATGGAACATGTGTTACAACTATTTGTCGATGTTTTATCTCTCATCTTTACATATGATTATTTTTGACTGTTAGGTATGAATTCCTAACGCTTATTCTTGTGTTTTCGGCTTTGAATTGATTTAGCCGATGTTGATATTGTTTTAATTTGGCAAATTAAAGCCATTTTGACTTTTGGACTTTGTTCCACTTTTGTTCTATGCTATGAGTGTCATTGTGTACCTGTTACACTGTGATGAAAAATAGCTGGACCAGTTGCAAATTGAGTGATTTTGATTTCTCATTCACATCTAGTTTGAATCTCAGCGATTTTGAACTTGATATTTTGTGTTTTCCTCACCTGGAATTTCATTCGACTTCGGTCACTTTGTTTTTTTTTTTGAGAAATTGCTAATTTCTTGATTTTCAAGACTCTGATTTTGTTTGCCGTTGGTTTCCTAATTTAATCGATTCTTGATCATTTCCCCGATTTGTTGCTATCATTTATTAGCAACTTTGATGACATTTTCTTCGGGATTTTTGTGAACATACTTTCTGATGGATTCAGTATCGATTTCTTTGGATTCCATTCACATCTTCGTATGTGAATTCTTGTGATTGAATGTTTCTACAATCATTTTTGTGATTTGTCACTTTAAAAATATAAAGGTTTTCTATACTAGTAGTAAATATCAAAATCCTTTTCTCCAAACGATTTCAAAACTATTTTACTACAAAGCTCTTTTCCTGAATCATTTTCCAATCTATTAATATATACAAGCCTTTATTTCACTCGTATGAGAAATTGAATTAAACGGCCTAGTAAAACAAGTGGTATGAAACGCTTGCGTTTACTTCGTCGGTTAACTCCTGGACTTGTTCGATTGAACCCTTTTCGTGACAATTTCCTAGTGAAGATTTACAGCTTGTTCGTAAATATTTAAGTTAAGCAAGTGGTTATGGGACATGAAGCTAAACTCATATATTTACTAGCTTGGTGTGATTGACACTTCTTTATGATCATGACGATCATTTTTATGATTTAGACTGGACCTCATCGGTGTGATTTCGTCTCACACATATCTCTTGGGCTTTGAGGATTGTCTAGACACCAGTGTGTGATTTCGTCTCACACATATTGCACGGTTAGACTAGGCCTCATCGGTGTGATTTCGTCTCACACATATTTCTTGGGCTTTGAGGGTTGTCTGGATACTCTTTGTGTGATTTTTATGATTTAGACTAGCAACTGTGCGATGTCTCTTTGTCTGCGAGGGAGACTAGACCCCGCTTTGTGTGATGTTTCTCCATCACATATGTAGGGTAGCGCCCTACGGTCTTCGGGCCATTCCTGTGTGAAAATTTAATGGATGGCTTCCATGAGATAGCGTCTCGTCATGTGATACCGGTCGGTGAGTTTTCATACTCCCATTTTTGTGATAGGCCTTTCCCCTTTTCTTTTTATGATTTAGACTAGCGATTATGCGATGTCTCTTTGTCTGCGAGGGAGACTAGACCCCGCTCTGTGTGATGTTTCGCCATCACATATGTGGGGTAGCGCCCCACGGTCTTCGGACCATTCCTGTGTGAAACTTTATTGGTTAACCACCATGAGATAGCGTCTCGTTCATGTGATACCGGTGTTTTGGAGTTTTCATACTCCCGTTTTCTGATAGGCCTCCCCCCCTCTTTTTGTGATTTCTGGATTTCTTATGATGATTTCTAGAATTTGTGCTTCACCAATTTTCGTGATTTCTATTGACAAGTTTTGTCAATTTATGTGTATTGGTGAATTCATGTGTTATTGACTTGTTATGAATACAAGTTTAGGGTATGATATCCCTTTCTATCTTTGAGAAGATTCTTGTGACATCTTTGATGAATGAAAATTCATTTGGTATTATATTTTGATGCCAGTTATTTTAATGAGACTTTGACGTGTTAACTTCGGTAACCGTCAATTTTGAAATGGATTTACAAGCGGTTCTCCCGCAACACTGATATTGCTAATTTAATCACGTGTTTTCAAAATTCTTTATTTTTAAAAGTTGTTTCAAAAATATAAATTAAAATTGTTTTCAAAATTTTTACAGTTTACAATTTTCAAAAGAACGAGGAAGCGATTTAAACGTTTCAGCAAAATCGAGGACTATGACCCCTTTCTTTTACTGATTCGCTTAATTCCGGACTTGTCCGTTTGAGAATGTGAAATGTTATTTTTAAAACACACAATCTTGCACTTTCAAGGAAACGATAAAGAGATTTAAACGATTTAGCAAAAGTAAGGAGTATGGAACCATACTTTTACTACTTCGGTTAATTCCGGACTCGTTAATTGAATATTTATGACTTTTGATTATCGTTTTTGATAATCAAATATTTGTGATTTCTGATTATCGTTTTTGATAATCAGATATTTGTGAAATTTGATTATCGTTTGAGATAATTAAATATTTCTCGATTTGATTAATCGAATATTTGTGATTTCTGATTATCGTTTTTGATAATCAGATATTTGTGAAATTTGATTATCCTTTGAGATAATTAAATATTTCTCGATTTGATTAATCGAATATTTGTGGTTTCTGATTATCGTTTTTTGATAATCAGATATTTGTGAAATTTGATTATCATTTGTGATAATTAAATATTTTCCAATTTAATTATCGTCTGAGATAATTAAATATTTTTTCGATTTGATTAATCGAATATTTGTGGTTTCTGATTATCGTTTTTTGATAATCAGATATTTGTGAAATTTGATTATCATTTGTGATAATTAAATATTTTCCAATTTAATTATCGTCTGAGATAATTAAATATTTTTTCGATTTGATTAATCGAATATTTGTGTTTCTGATTATCGTTTTTTGATAATCAGATATTTGTGAAATTTGATTATCATTTGTGATAATTAAATATTTTCCAATTTAATTATCGTCTGAGATAATTAAATATTTTTTCGATTTGATTAATCGAATATTTGTGTTTCTGATTATCGTTTTTGATAATCAGATATTTGTGAAATTTGATTATCATTTGTGATAATTAAATATTTTCCAATTTAATTATCGTCTGAGATAATTAAATATTTTTTCGATCTGATTAATCGAATGTTTGTGTTTCTGATTATCGTTTTTGATAATCAGATATTTATGAAATTTGATTATCATTTGTGATAATTAAATATTTTCAAATTTAATTATCGTCTGAGATAATTAAATATTTTTTCGATCTGATTAATCGAATGTTTGTGTTTCTGATTATCGTTTTTGATAATCAGATATTTATGAAATTTGATTATCGTTTGAGATAATTAAATATTTTTGATAGTTAAACCTATTTGCGATTTGAAAATTCGACTATCGTATTAGATGATTGAATATTTGCGATTTTGAAATTTGAGCTTCGTCTTTTTCTTTGGCAATTCAGATGAGTAATTTGATTTACTCACATTCAATTCGTGCAGTACGTGAATTCTGCTCTATTTTCTTTTTCTCTTAAATGCTGGAACTCGATTGATTCTTGCTTTTGATAGTCGTCTGATTTTGATTCCTTGATCCCCACGATTGTTGATTCCTTTGATTTGAATCAGTCGAACCTTTTGATTCTATATCTAATACTTCCCATGCTGACATTTGCTTTGCTTATGTACTCGACATTGTTATGTTCTTATGGTTGTTACCACTTTCCCACTTATCTCTTAGGATTGCGAGGACGCAATTTCTTTAAGGAGGGGATTCTGTAACAACCCGACATTTTGTACCCATTTAATTATCGCCTCTTGACGATCTAATCTGGTTGCTAATAAGCTATTGCCATTTGATCGAATTGAAATTCTCTTCTTATCCGGTTTGAATTCTTTTCAAATTGGATTGAAATTCAATTATAAGATTTTTGTTAAAGGGGTTGTGGGCTTACTTTCTTGGTGCCGTATTCACCAACGACAAACCATCCCCTTTCCCCTTTTTCATTCAATTGCGTTCAACCCTAATCGAAAACAAAGCGAACGAAATAATGGCGGCGACTTCCTCTTCGTTTTCTCGATCAGACTAGGGCTTGGCCTCGTTCGTTCTTTCGATGCTTGCTTGGGCTCTCGTTCCTCTTGCGCTCTGATATGTGGGCTTTGTATGCCGAAGCACGTGATGGTTTCGATCGTTGTTGAATGTTTTCGATGTCGCCTGTCTCGATCGAAGTTTCTGCTCTTCGTGCTTGCTCGTAGAAGAAGCTCCTCTGTGGTGACTCTGGCTTCGCCTTCGCTGTAGCTTATTTGCTTGCGATCTCGAATTGAAGGTGAGTAAATTCTCACATCTAATTTATCCTCATTTTGGTGCTTCTGCAATTCGATTTTTGATTCGATATTGTCTAACTTGGCCAATTGTTTTCGTTCGATGTTGGGAATCTATGATGTTATGTTGAATGTTGACGTTTTCTGATTTGGGTCCATTTCTTGTTTTATCCATGACTTGATAAATTTTGATCGATTCGACCTCCTTGGTCATTATGGGTTGATTTACATTCTACTCCGGTCTCTTGGCATTGTTTATTTGGCCGGTTGCAGTTGTTCTTGTTTGTAACTGCAGTTTCATTGAATTTTTGATACTTGTTCGATTACTGTATTGATCTTGGATTTGTTTGAACTTGATGCATTTGGAGTTGAGCATACTTGAGTCTAGTTGTCACGAGCACACTCTTGCCTACACTTCAGTTCACTGTTTAGAACTTCTGGCCAGATTCAGTTTGCAAATAGTTTTGTATATTTTTATAACTTGAACCTTTGCTTGAATTGGTCTCGGCCTTGATTTGAAACTGTTTAGTCGACTTCAATTACTTTGATTATGTGATACTTTTTGATGGCTTCAGCCTTGATTGATACTGCTTTTCTTGGTTTCTGACTTTACTCTCTCTGGTTTCATGTTGATGTACTGGAATCAGTTACTTTTCAAGGTTGCCCTGTCCAGTTTACATAAAATACTTACCTGACCCCTTGCATATGTTCTCTGATACATTTCGAGGCATGTTGGTATTTGCTGGTAGTTACAGCTTGCACTTTGAACACTAGTGTGTATTTTGCCTTGTTATCCCCTGCCTCTAGTAGCACTGTGCTTGAATCTTTTGTTATGTCATCTGAACTGCTTTTCGAGTTACCGTTGCATTATGGTTTGTCTGACCCTGTTTTGATTTGATAGTGCAGTTGCCTCCTCACTTGAACCTGAATTACATTCATTCGACATACTGCCCCCAGTTCACTGTTTTATGCATTGAGTTGCACCATTGACCTTGAGCTGCTGTAGTCATGTGCTCCGGTCATTCACTTGTTGCTTGTCTATCCATTCATAGTTGCATGTTGTTGTTGTGCACTTGTCAGTGTAGTCTTCATCTTGTTGCCAGTAGCATTCATGCTTTATTTGTGTTACCATTCCTGTGTACACGTTTGATCAGCTGCTAGTGTACTTGATATTGATTTTGTTGGTCACTTGATCCTGTAGTTGATTCACCTGTGCATTCATGTACATTTGATTTCCCTGTGTACGCACACAGTTCATTGTGCAGAAATCATTGATATTTTGGGTCGAGACTTGATTTTATGTCTTGACCATTTATTTGAAATGCCTTGATTGTTATCACCTGTGTTGAACCCGATTTCGGGGTTTGACCTGGTGATCATTTGTGTCTTTGAACCTATGCGTTTGTGGCTGCACTTCATTTATCAGTACAGCACTCGTTCCATATTGTCTTGAGTTCGAGACTTCTTCATTTGCACATCTGTGTTGCCATATTGATCACTCGTTCATCTGTACATGTTTATCCTCGAGTTGTCCATCTCAGTTGAACTGCACTTGGTTCCGCTTCATGGTGTACTCGAATTCGTCTCTGTTGCTGTATATGCTTGAACTGTTGATGACTTTTCTGCAGTTTAGTTGCAGCCTGCCTTCGTCCTTATACCTGTTGGCCACTGCAGTTTCATTGTGGTGGTGACTTTATATTCGGTGGTGGCGAGGCAGTGCACGCGTGCGTGCACTGCAGCCACACCGAATTGACAGATTTTAATCGATATCTCTTTTGTTCTTAATTCATCGACCTGTTGCGTAATTCGTAGGCTGTATTGGCGAGGCAGTACACGTTAGCGTGTACTGCAGCCAATTAGCATTGATGTTTTTAAATTGACATTTCAATTGCTTAAACTGCTTTGGATTTCTGTTTTGTGGATTAACACTGTTTAGTGTTATATTCGCCGTTATCCAATTCTCGTATCGAGAGTTGGATATACGAGATTTCTGTGACTGTCATCTATACTGAGATTGATTATTATTGCTTCTATGCGCTAATAACTGAGTTTGAATTAGACTGATCCGAGTATTATTTTCTTTTGAATGTAATACTCGGGTCAGACCGAGTATTTACAGGTTGTAGATTTTTAGCTTTGGGGTTGCTGCTAGAGCTATGAAGACTTTTTATATCATTTGAAGTGGTCTTCGTCGTGTTGTAGTAGTCAGTGTGTCTGTTTTAAGATGATAATGTATTCATGTATATTAGTCGATAATGTACTTGTATATATAACTTCTTGAGTCGACAGTTGTAGTTGTATCATTTGTATTGTGTCAAATGTATTGTAACTGATATCAGTTATTGTATATATGAGACTTTTCGTTCCATCTTTATTCCGCATTTATGTTATCTGTGTTATTTTTATATCTATTGTCCTAAACTATTATAGCCACTGTGTAGTAGCTTTGAGTTTGTATCGATATGTCGGGTATCCTCTAAAAATGAAATGCAATGTTTTATTATCTGACATATCGGTGCTCGCACAAGGCAATTACATAGATGGTCGCTCCTCAACAGCCTTATTCTCCGTGCTAGTTGACAGCACTACACCGTAGTGTTCTTGGCTAGCGTGGGTATAGAGGTGGGGCGTCACACAAAATTTCTTCAAATCAATTCAACAATTACAATCCTTTTCAGCCTAGAGTGTTAATACAAAGGCAATATAACTCTAAACACCACAATTTCATCAAAATTTCTGATTTGTGAAAGTGGTTTTGTAATTTACCATGTATTGTATCTTCCTTCTACAGGTTCCTAGAGGCTAATTTCTCCACCAATGCTTCAATCTTTTTGCTTAAATCCGGGTATTTGCACAACTACAGCAAGGTGAGTTACAAAACTCATAAAAACTAGCCGAGCTAAGCTCAAATTCGCCAATAACAGTGAATTATTTGCTTACTGTATTAATTTTTGTAGTAGTTTCTCTGTTTGAAATTTGTTTCATATTGTCTCTTTGAAAGCCTATAACTTTTGATTCCGGCAATGAAATGCTGCCGGATTTCTTGCATTTGGTAGATTGTATATTGAACTTCATTTCTACAAATTTTGGTTGAAAAATATTGTCATTTGGATGTTCAAAATAGTGGTAGAAAATCAACTAAAACGTAGATTTTTGCCTGTAGAAATTGTTTTCTGAGTTGCTGCAAATATGGCCTGAGTCCATGTTTGAGATAGCAAAACTCTTTCATTTCTTACTGAAATTCATCGATTCCTTTTTTGTTTGAAAGATAAAGTTTTGTACTATGTGCTTACCAACTTGCAGCTCAATCAAAGATGGTTTGGCCCTCTGCTTCATGCCTGAAAGTTGAACCCGAAATAGTTTTCAGGCCTATGCATTTTTGGTTTTTTTAAACTGTTGCAAACTTTGCCTAAGTCCATGTTTGAGACAGTGTAACTTTTTCATTTCCATTCGGAATTCATTGATTCTTTTTTTTTTGAAAGATGAAGTTTTCTAGTATGTGCATACCAATTTTCAACTCAATATGAGGTCGTTTGGTCCTCTGTTTTAGGCCTGTAAGTTGAACCCAAGATGGTTTTCAGGCCTGGGCACATTTTTTTGAACTGTTGCAAACATAGCCCGAGTTCATGTTTGAGACAACATAACCTTTTCATTTCCAGTCGGAATTCATTGGTTCTTTTTTGTTTGAAAGCTGAAGTTTTCTACTATGTGCACACTAATTTTTAGTTCAATTAAAGGTCGTTTTGCCACCTGTTTCATGTCTGAAAATTGAACCCAGATAAGATTTCAGACCAGAGTATAATCTTGCGTATGCATTTTTATGTTCTTTTACCATCCAACTTTTGACTTTTACTTCATGTTTTTATGATATTTCTAAAATGTTTTGAGGGCTATGATGCCTATCAATAGGCTAGCCAAGTTTTGATGAATTTGAAATTCAAATTTGAATTGAATTTGAATGACGGTTTGAGTGATTTCTTTGATTTCGAGCATGGATTTTTCCAAAAAATATTGAAATAATTTTTAAAATAAATTGGCATTTAAAATAATTATTATATAATACTTTTAAATTATTTTAAGCTATAAAATCTATTTATTCTCTATAATAAGGGAATTTTCAAATATTGTCTTTAATATTGATTTCAAAAAATGGTTTTAAAAGCTTGTTTTCTCAAGAAAATTATTTTATATATAAAATACATGTTTTTGCACTATTCGAGTGAATAAGAAGGAGAATTAAACGGTTTGGTAAAAGACGAGGTATGGGACTCGTGCGTATACCTTATCGGTTAATTCCCGACTTGTCCGTTTGATCGTTTTGACCTTCGGGTCGAGTTACCGATGAGATGAGGTAAACTTTTTACTGCATTGAGTGTGAAATTTACTAGCGGTTAGCAAACCATTTAGTGCGAACGTGTGGTGTGGGACACACGTTAACACTGTTCGGGTTCCTATCCGAGAGTTTGTGACACATTTGTCTAAGAGACGTATTTGCCAGTACTAGACCTTCGGGTCATTTGTCCTTCGGGATGTTTGTCCAAGAGACGTTTGTCATTGCGACATATTTGTCCTTCGGGATGTTTGTCTAAGAGACATATTTATTTGTCCTTCGGGACGTTTGTCTAAGAGACGTGGCACCTTATTTTGGGAGAACTGTACTTGGCGGGCTTCGGCCATAAGCACGTGCTATATCTTTGAGATGATTTCATTAATTTCCTTGTGATTTTCCAAGTGTATCTCCATTTTACGTTATTGGCTATTTGAGCCGTTCGAGATATTATATATGGCGATTACATCTTTGAAAATTGAACCCCTTATCGAGTTCTATATTTGAGATTTGGGTTTGCCAACACTGGCGTTATTTGAGATTTTCCTTTTGGCGTATTATATGAGATTTGCCTTTTAGCATTTATTTGGGATTATAGTCTCCTATGTTGGAGATTTATATTTGATTGCCTTATGGCGTATTTTGAGATGGTGATTTCTTTGACGTTGTTTTGAGTTGCCGATATGGCGGGTTTGGGATTTCTTCTCTTTGGAGTTATGTTTTTCTCCTAAACCATATTTGATGTTTTGTGATACGCCGATGAGATGAGGCGTTCTTTTATTGTGAGATTTGTTATAGAGTTTTATCGCCTTTGAGTCGCATTCATATTTAGTGATATCCTTATATCACTTGAAATTACTATACCTACTTAGTTATGCCATTTGAAGTAACCATATACCCTTGAATTATTCCTTCTCACTTGAGAAGATTATCACCTTGCCTTATGCTCATATTATCACTTATCCTTATAAACTGATTTGTTTAGCTAGACTGACCTGTGTATTTTATACTTGGGTCAGACCGAGGTGTTTCAGGTTAGGTACCCTTATGGACTTAGCCTATTCTGCTTCCGCATGGACTTACCTGTTAGCCCTTTTTGTTATTGTCTTCTTGTTGCTACTCTGATATGTATATTGTTTTGACTCGTGTGTATATTGTGGTCGTCATACCACTTATGATGTATTATTTGTGTTGTATTGGGATGTATCATTATATATGTATATATATCTGTTTGCTGTTCTGTGATGTGTTATGCATTTGAGTTGTTGTGTTTTGTTCTGATAGATCTTATAGCCAACTGTAGTTTTGTATTAAGCATTTATTGGATATGTCGATCCACTTGAGATATCAAAGAAAAAAATATAGAGCACTAATCGACGTATTTAATAGATATATAAGACAAGACTATAGATGGTCGCTCCTAACCAGCTCTATTCTCTGCATTAGCAGTCAGTATTACCCAGTAATACTCTTTGTTGATGTGGGTCTCGGGGTGGGGCGTCACAGCTTGGTATCAGAGCTGAGTTCAGAACAAAATAGGATAAACACAGAACATAAGCATATATTATGATACATCCGAGTATAGTACGAGTGTATGAATCCCTTAATCATCGTGTCCTTTATCTTAAAGTGTCCTTTGAGATTGAAGTTTGGGATATGTCTAGGAATATTTTTATTCCATAGTATTCCAAAAATAGAATTGATGACATCTTACCTTAGGAGTAATCCTAATCGTGATTGTTTTATTCGAGTCCTCTTCAATACGGGTGCTTGACACTCATCCGTTTTGGAGGAGTTTGTTAATGCTTTTGGATGTTCTTGTCTTGTTATTTTATAAGGATTGCTAGTCCTATTGAGGGGATCCACAATATTTGGCATGATGTATGAGGATTTGGGATTGTTGCTTATAGCTTACCTTTTCGTGCGAATTAGCACGCCGTTTTCTGTTTGGAGTTTGGAGTGTTTGAGATGAAGTGGCTTGCCTATTATCAAGCCACATTCTATGATTCGAAGAATCCTATATTAAGTATCGTTATTCGGCTGATTTGTTGCTTCTTGTCCTTCAAAATGTTAATGATGATTTCGAAGTCTCTGTATTCACTCTTGAGTTTCGAGATGTTGATGATATATCTCAAATTCCAGTCACTGTGACTCTGTTGATTTCTGTGAGTCCGTTTCAGGTATGACACCCAATCGGGCAATCGAATATTCTATTGATTCCATTCCCGGTTCTTAGCTTTTTGGTAATCCTCCCACGAGGATGTCCACTAGAGAATTGAGGCGATTCATTAAATTTAACTGATGTTGTCGTTCTTGCCTCCTTTTGAGATATCCTCTTTGGATACTCAATTGTTGGTATACTTTGTAAAATTACTTCACTCGAAGTAATGATATGTTGTTAGTGTTCTTCTTCTCATTCGAGAAGATATCTTAACCTTAGTCTGATACCTACTTTCTCTCTTTTTAATCTATTGTGTGGTGCTAGGATCATTCCTCAGTTTGACCTTACACCGATTTTTCATGAGCTACGAGTCGTGGAGGATAGCATTACTCTTACCGCATTCCGCACTCATTATGAATCTTGTGAGTGGTTCGTTATACCGTTCAGAATAATGAACACTCTAGTCTATTCCATCAATCTTGAGGATCGAGTATTCTAGGAATATCTCGATGAGCTCTATTTGTGTTCCTTGATTTTGAGAATAAGTAATAAATTGTGTTTTCAAATTTTTCAAAAATTGAAGATATGTTTCTAAGAGAAATTGGATTTTGTTTTTGGGAAAAACAAAGAATATTTTGATTATTATATATGAGGTATTTCTTTTTAAAGAAAATGAATTTTTGTGTTGAGTTGTCCGTCTAGTGCTTTAAGAATTCTGGTGATGCGTTTGGCCAACGTTATCGATAGGAATTTCCTAAACGCTGTGATGAGACAGTCAAACACGGTAAATTGAGTTTTAATAAGTAAAGTTTGAAAATAATTAATATGGTGGAGTATTAATTTTTATTTTAAATGTTTAATGAAACCATTGAACCATAGTGAGTGTTGGATGAGTGGCGAGGCAGTTTTGATCATTTGATCAACTCTGCAGCCAATCGATGGGGCCATTCACTATAAAATCAATGGCGAGGCAATACCCTTATATTTGTTAAAATTTGAGAAATTGAATATGTAATTTTGGTAAGTAAAAGTGAATAATTCTAATTAAGGGGATGTCTTAATTAGAAGAAAATACCATTTGATGCTTTGATTAATAAAACGATGTATTTAAGGTAAAAGAATACTTTGGTTTGAAAATTTAAAATATTAATTGAATGTTTTAGTACAATTTATTAATGATGACTATAAAATTTGTTTTGGCACTTATATACTTGAGTAATAGTAGAGGATAGATATAAAACTCTATCTTAAGAGAAAATAAAGGTGTTAGTTTAGAACATTTAGTATAAATTTGTGAGCTAGTTTTTGTTTAAAACTTAAATGGTATTAAAACTTGTGGGTTTGAAATTGCAAAATTCTTTTGAAAACAAGTTTGAATTAATTATCAACTTTAATTAGTTTTATGTTGATAATTAGATGAAAATTTAATTTTTGTGATAAGTGGAAATGTGAATTTGGATTGTTTTGATAAATGAACAATTCATTTAGTATAATCTTTTTAAATTGTGAGAATAATTTTAAACTTTATATAATATCCCAAAAATTTATTTTAGTGGATAATCAATAATTATCTCTTGATAATGAAAGAGATTAGTTTTCTCTTCCAAAATGAGTTTTCAAGTTAATTGTTTTAAAGTTGATTTTGGAAAGTAATGGAGATATTTCCACTTAATAAAATGTTTTATGATAATTACATATACTTGATCATAATTTTGTATGTCTTAGCTTTCCAGGAAAAAAGAAAATCATTTAATAAATGATTTAGCAAAAATCTTGTTTGGAAATGTAGTTTGAGCTTAAAATGGTTTGGGTAAATTTCAAATTTTAAATTGATTTAAAAGCTGAAATTTTGTTTGGAAATGTGCTGTACTAAAGTAGCGATAACTTAAGATTTATAACTCCAAATGAGTTCAATTTTTTTGCAAATTAAAGAGCTTTCAATTAGCTATAAATTCTATTTTTACCACTTTGGAATATTTTGCATTTTACTAAGTCTAAAAATGGGTTTGAAAGTGGATAGGCAGTTCTGCTTTATTACAAAATTCTCTAAGATTTAAGCTGAAAATAAATTTAACATAACTTTCAAACCGTAAATCCAATTTTGATGACCTTTATATTGCTGGAAAGCTTAGCCTTAGCAGAACAACTTTCATTTTGTAGATTTTTTTCAGTGTCAAAACATGTCTTCTTTACAGCAGGTCTGAAATGAAATTGATCTATTTCCCTTAATAGTTAAGTGTAGTACTTCTTATTTATGAACATGAACTAATATCATCTCTTTGAGTTAACTACAGGTGAAAAGAGGATAGTTGGACTATATTTTAAGCAAAAAGATTATATATAAGATTGTGCAAACTCACCTTAAAATGCTAAAAAAAAGGTATGTTTTCGGATTAATTTTAAGAGTTAAATGATGGTATATATTGTGTTTTTGACCTAATGGTCGATGTATATTATATAAATCATTTTTATAATATTGTATACGGCCCTCCGTACAAAGGAGACTCCGTCGATTTTTTCAGAAATTTCTAACACTTAGAAAATTTGAGAAACAAATTGAAAAAAATATAATATATGTTGCAAACTAGAGAATACCTATGGAAGAATTAGGGAATAAACAACTTAAACTTTATTTACTCTAATGAAGAGTAACGAATTTAAATTTGAAATCTAAGTAAGAAGTTTTGAAAATTTTCAAGCGTTGTAAATTGTGGTTATAATTATAAAAATATTGAATTTTGAAACTCTAAGAATTTTTGATTGAGAGTTTATACACATATTTTAGTTCCTTGTTTTTATCTTACTCTCGTATTATTTTCTAATGACGTGCATTTATGCGGTCGTTTGAGTATGGTGGCGTTTGAAAAAACCACCTTTTGGTTTATCTATCTTACCTCTTTTGTGTCTATCTTGTATTGGTGTGGTTCCTTTCGTAGTGTCATACAGAAAATCATATCGATAATCATTTTGTTGGTTAGAGTTCGGGTTGGAGTTGTGCTAAATCCCAACCCTACTCGAGGAGCTTATGAGAAATCAATCTCATTCGATTGATCCTTTGTGTAGCATCTTGTTGTGTTCTCATTTGAAGGTGAGACGCCTTTGAAATCTTGTGTGTTGTTCAGAAAATTCAATGGTTCGCTAATTCCAGTATGAGCACTTTGGAAACCATAGAATTATCGAGCGAGCCTTATCTTGGTTTTCTACCATTCTATTTTGAGAGTGAGAGAATTCTTAAACTCGAGTTTGTCTATCTTTCTTTTGATTGATGAAATTAATAGGCTGAACATAAACTCTTCTCTAGAAATTGCGTGGATGTAATTTTGTTAAGGGGGAGAGTCTGTAACAACCCTGGTTTGGAGATTACATTTCAATACTAAATTATAATGGTAATTATAATTTAATATTGTCAAATTAAATAAAATTGGAGAAATTAAATTGTTTATTTGGAATAAAAAATAAAATTGGAATTAAATTGTGAAAATAAAGCTTAGAACTCTATTTTATTTTGTTTGGAGTGATAATAAATGGAATATGGGCTTTAAATAAAGAAAATGACTTTATTTTAGAGAAAATGCAATAATTATATTGATTATTGCCCAATCGCTTCTTTTAATTGTTTTAAAAGAAGTATTTGATTTTTAAGGTGTTTTATTTAAACAAAAAGGTGGAAATTGGTTTAAAAATATGTTTTGGCTATAAATTAAGTTTGGAAATGGTTTGAAATATTTTTCTAAGTGAGAAAAGTATTTTTGTTAAATTTTAAAAGTAAAAAATATAGACTTTTACATTTTATTGCGAAAATAAGTGCATTTTTGTGAAATGAAGGATTTTAATAATAAAAATGTTTTAAAATATAAATTTATCTTTTATATAGTGTAAAATGTTTTATTTTATAAGTATACAAGTTTACATATTTTTCTTATGTACAAATATGGAGAAAAATGCATTTTTGTTGTGTAATTAGTGTAAATATGAAGCCTTTATAATATAAGTGTGAATAATAAACTTAGGCCATTTATTTTCTTTTAATTTTTGGAACCCATTAGGCCCATTAGTGCTAAACCAGGTTTGAGAAATGAGAAAATAGAAGTCTGTACGTTCATTTCCCTCATCATCTTCTTCTTTCGGCCAGTAAACAAAACCCACCTTTCTCAAAATTGAAAGTCCAAAATTTCTTCAAATTAATTTAACAAATTACAATCTTTTTCAGCCTAGAGTGTTAATACAAAGGTAATATAACTCCAAACACCACAATTTCATCAAAATTTCTGATTTGTGAAAGTGGTTTTCTAATTTACTATATGTTTTTGCTTGCATGTATTGTATCTTCCTTCTACAGGTTCCTAGAGGCCAGTTTCTCCACCAAAGCTTCAATCTTTTTGCTTAAATATGGGTATTTGCACAACTACAGCAAGGTGAGTTACAAAACTCACAAAATCTAGCCGAGCTAAGCTCAAAATCGCCAATAACTGCGAATTATTTGCTTATTGTATCAATTTTTGTAGTAGTTTCTCTGTTTGAAATCTGTTTCATATTGCCTCTTTGAAAGCCTATAACTTTTGATTCCTGCAATGAAATGCTGCCGGATTTCTTGCATTTGGTAGCTTGCATGTTGAACTTCATTTCTGCAAATTTTGGCTGAAAAATATTGTCATTTGGATGTTCAAAACAGTGGTTGAAAATCAACTAAAACGCAGATTTTTGCCTGCAGAAATTTTGTTTTCCGAACTGCTGCAAACATGGCCTGAGTCCATGTTTGAGATAGCATAACTCTTTCATTTCTTACTGAAATTCATCGACTTTTTTTTTGTTTGAAAGATAAAGTTGTAATATATGCATAACAACTTGCAGCTCAATCAGAGGTCGTTTGGCCCTCTGTTTCATGCTTGAAAGTTAAACCCGAAATGGTTTTCAGGCTTGTACATTTTTGGTTTTTTTAAACTATTGCAAACATTGCCTGAGTCCATGTTTGAGGCAGTGTAACTTTTTCATTTCCAATCGGAATTCATTGATTCTTTTTTTGTTTGAAAGATGAAGTTTCCTATTATGTGCAAACAAATTTTTAGCTCAATATGAGGTCATTTGGTCCTCTGTTTAGGCCTGTAAATTGAAACCAAGATGATTTTCAGGCCTAGGCACATTTTTTTGAACTGTTGCAAACATAGCCCGAGTTCATGTTTGAGACAGCGTAACTTTTCATTTCTAGTCAGAATTCATTGATTCTTTTTTTTTTTGAAAGCTGAAGTTTTCTACTATGTGTGCACTAGTTTTTAGTTCAGTTAGAGGTCGTTTTGCCACCTGTTTCATGTCTGAAAGTTGAACCCAGAGAAGATTTCAGACCTAGGTATTATCTTGCCTATGCATTTTTATGTTCTTTTTCCGTCCAACTTTTGACTTTTACTTCATGTTTTTATGATATTTCTAAAATGTTTTGAGGGCTATGATGCCTATCAATAGGCTAGCCAAGTTTTGATGAATTTGAAATTCAAATTTGAATTGAATTTGAATGACGGTTTGAGTGATTTCTTTGATTTCGAGCACGGATTTTTCCAAACAATTTTAAAATAATTTTTAAAATAAATTGGCATTTAAAATAATTATTATATAATATTTTTAAATTATTTTAAGCTATAAAATCTATTTATTCTCTATAATAAGGGAATTTTCAAATATTTCTTTAATATTGATTTCGAAAAATGATTTTAAAAGCTTGTTTTATCAAGAAAATTATTTTGTATATAAAATACACGTTTTGCACTATTCGAGTGAATAAGAAGGAGAATTAAAAGGTTTAGTAAAACAAGAGGTATGGGACTCGTGCGTTTACCTTATCGGTTAATTCCGACCTGTCCGTTTAATCGTTTTGACCTTCGGGTCGAGTTACCGATGAGATAAGGTAAACTTTTTACTGCTTTGACTGTAAAATTTACTAGCGGTTAGCAAACCGTTTAGTGCGAACGTGTGGTATGGGACACACGTTAACACTGTTCGGGTTCCTATCCGAGAGTTTGTGACACATTTGTCTAAGAGACGTATTTGCCAGTACTGGACCTTCGAGTCATTTGTCCTTCGGGATGTTTGTCTAAGAGACGTTTGTCATTGCGACGTATTTGTCCTTCGGGATGTTTGTCTAAGAGATGTATTTATTTGTCCTTCGGGACGTTTGTCTAAGAGACGTGGTGCCTTATTTTGGGAGAACAGTACTTGGCGGGCTTCGGCCATAAGCACGTGCTATATCTTGAGATGATTTCATTGATTTCCTTGTGATTTTCCAAGTGTATCACCTTTTTACGCTATTGGCCATTTGAGCCATTCGAGATATTATATATGGCGATTACATCTTTGAAAATTGAACCCCTTATCGAGTTCTATATTTGAGATTTGGGTTTGCCAACACCGGCGTTATTTGAGATTTGCCTTTTGGCGTATTATATGAGATTTGCCTTTTGGCATTTATTTGGGATTATAGTCTCCTATGTTGGAGATTTATATTTGATTACCTTATGGCGTATTTTGAGACGGTGATTTCTTTGATGTTGTTTTGAGTTGCCGATATGGCGGGTTTGGGATTTCTCCTCTTTGGAGTTATGTTTTTCTCCTAAACCATATTTGATGTTTTGTGATACGCCGATGAGATGAGGCGTGATTTTATTGTGAGATTTGTTATAGAGTTTTATCACCTTTGGTTGCATTCATATTTAGTTATATCCTTATATCACTTGAATTACTATACCTACTTAGTTATGCCATGTGAAGTAACCATATACCCTTGAATTATTCCTTCTTACGTGAGAAGATTATCACCTTGCCTTATGCTCATATTATCACTTATCCTTATAAACTGATTTTTTTTAGCTAGACTGACCTGTGTATTTTATACTCGGGTCAGGCCGAGGTGTTTTAGGTTAGGTACCCTTATGGACTTAGCCTATTTTGCTTCCGTATGGACTTACCTGTTAGTCTTTTTTGTTGTAGTCTTCTTGTCGCTACTCTGATATGTATATTGTTTTGTCTCGTGTGTATATTGTGGTCGTCATACCACTTATGATGTATTATTTGTGTTGTATTGGGATGTATCAGTATATATGTATATATATCTTTTTGTTGTTCTGTGATGTCTTATGCATTTGAGTTGTTGTATTTTGTTCTGATAGATCCTATAGCCACCTGTAGTTTTGTATTAAGCATTTATTGGATATGTCGATCCACTTGAGATATCAAAGAAAAAAATATAGAGCACTAATCGACGTATTCAATAGATATTTAAGACAAGATTATAGATGGTCGCTCCTAACTAGCCATATTCTCCGCATTAGCAGACAGTATTACCCAGTAATACTCTTTGTTAATGTGGGTCTCGGGGTGGGGCGTCATAGAACTCCAATTTCAACAAATTATATATGAAAATTGATCGGAAAATCACCATGGACGCAATGGTGCAACTTCAGTGATCAAATTTCGACATTTAGAAAATTTCCATTTCTATCCTTATTTTAATTACTTAATTTCTTATTAAATTTAATGGGGTGTTATATTCTCCCCATTTGAAAAGGATTTCGCCTCGAAATCATCAAGGGAAGATAGTGTAACGTGCACTCTACAACCATGTTATACAACCAATTTATTTACAATAAATTACACATCCATCTACTCAACCAAAAATGCAATATGATTATGTATGCAAACAAATGGTAGGTGAGCTCAATCCTAGCGTGAATGCAAGGTCATGACATATAAGCATGTAGCAAACACCCTAAATATACATGAAATTCTATGTGAGTACAAAAATAACAATAAAAATTATGGCAACCATCACCTATCATCCAATTTAGCAACCACGACGCAACCAAAAACCTATATTTTTAGAGAGAAGTTTACCGGACAAAACCTCGAGATGAGAAATATTCATCTTTTCTTTGGTTTCCCGTGTGGTTTCCTGTGTGTTTTCCGTTGAGTTATCTCCCCATTTACCCATACCAACCCAATTTTCTTTGTTACGAAGTCTCTTAATATGATGCTCCACAATGCGTGTGATGGCATGGGAGGGCGATGGGCTCTATTTCAACATCAATTAACAGATCAAGCTCTATTATAGGGGCAATGTCATGCAAACATTTCCTCAAGTGTGGAACATGAAAGACGTCATGGACTATCGCTAACTAGTTCGGAAGCTCCACCTAATAAGCAAGTTTCCCCATTTTCTCCAAAATCGGAAAAGGCCCAACGAACCTTGGCACCAACTTTCTAGATGTACTAAACCTCATAACCTTTCTTAGGGGGGAACCTTAAGGAATACCATGTCCCTAACTAAAAATTCTAATCCCTTCCTTCGCCTGTCATCATAGGACCCCTAACGGTCCTGTTTGGTCTACATTCGCCGCCTATACACTTCTACCATTTCCAAGGTCCTCCAAAATCCCTGAAGCAAGCTCTCAACAAATCTTCTAAATTCAAAGTCATTTCCAAAGCAGACTACAAACTCCTCCAAAATTCCCTAATGAACAAAAGGTCTCTATCACTAATAATGCTAACTACAACTCCATGTAGTTGCACCACTTCCTTGACATAACCCGCCCTAGAGATGCTGCATCCTATTATTTTCAGTTAAAGTAAAATGAGCCAATTTACTATAACCTAAATTGCATCATTACCATTTTTGACTCCTTGGCAACCTATCTATAAAGTCTATCGATATATGCTCTCATTTGCAAGTTGGAATCTCCAATAGTAACAACATCCCTCCGGGCTTGCCTTGCTTAGCCTTAATCCATTGGCATGTCAAATATCTGGGGCAAGTTCAGTGACACTCCCATCATTTTTGACCAATTAGAAAATTCTCCCCATATCTCTATACACCTTATCACATTTGGGGTGAATGGAGACACTGCACAAGTCTACGGTTTGAAGCATTCTAACCTAATCTCCTTACTAACTTCCATCCTTATCTTTGGTTTATCACTAGTTAAGTATCCTTATGAAATTTTCCTATTTACGATGTTCCTTAATATATATATATTTATTTAGTAGTCTAGTCCTGTGACGCCCCACCTCTATACTCACACTAGCCATGGACACTATGGGGTAATGCCGTCGACTAGCATAAAGAATAAGGCTGTTGAGGAGCGACCATCTGTGTAATTGCTTTGTGCGAGTACCGATATGTCAGATAATATAACTTACATTTCATTTCAATAGGAAATCCGACATATCAAATACAAACTCAAAGCTACCACACAGTGGCTATGAGGACCTCGGAAACAAATATAGAAATAAATATAACACAAATCAGTCACAAATATTCATATCACAAAGGCGGAAACAGATATGAATATAACACATAGAAGTGCACATCAAAATAGTGGTCATAGAAGATCCACAATATCACAAAAGAATAGGTACAAGTGCTAGACAAAAGAATAAGTATACAATAAGGAGTCTCTATCTCAAATGTATACTAACAAAAACTACTATGCTAAAGTAGTTAGCCAAAAGTCAGATGTCGGACCCTGATAAGAAGTCAAGCGGAAGCATCTGTAACATCTCGGTCTGACCCGAGTATTATTTAAGAAGAAAATAATAAACGGATCAGTCTAGCTATAATTATCATATATAAAAATGAGATATAAGAAGAGATATAACAAAAACGTACGATAACAATAATTTCATATGGTGACAAGTATACATTAAACAACAACAAAATCATACAATATCTCAAGAATCTCAAAGCACCAAAAAGAATCACATTCTTTAAATTATTCACCAAAACACAAATATTGATAGAGCCTATCAATGCCTATCATCAAAATTGGTGAAACATAAATTCTAGAAATCATCAACTAGAAATCTAGAAATCACAAAAAGGGAAAGGCCTATCACAGACAGGAGCATGAAAACTCACCAACACGTGTATCACAAATGGGTCGCTATCCCATGGTCGCTAACCATAGAGCCGGTGCCACGACGTAGTACAACGAACGCCCGAGGAACCAGAAACTCAAATAATCCAGAATATCGACGTAGTACATCATTACGCCCGATGAACCAAACTCAAATAATCAGGCACAACGGCGTAGTACAACAAACGCCTGATGAACCTGAACAAAAATAATCCGGAACATCGACGTAGTACAGCGAACGCTCGATGAACCAAACTCAAATAATACGGAACAACGACGTAGTACAGCGAACGCCCGATGAATCGAACTCCAATAAGCCGAAACAACGATGTAATACAGCATTACGCCCGATGTACCGAACTCCATAAAACCGTAGGTCGCTAGCCTATAAAAATGAGACGAAGCTCCATAAATCGGGGTACAGTCCCCCACGTGGACAAAGAGACATCGCAAATCGCTAGTCTAAACCATAAAATGATCACCACTGATCAATAAGAAGTGTCAATTACACTAAGCTAGTAAATAGATGAGTTTAGCTTCATGTCCCATAACCACTGGCTTAACTTAAATATTTACGAACAAATTGTAGATTTCCACTCAAAAGTTGTCACAAGATTTTCAATCGAACAAGTCCAAAAATTAACTGACGAAGTAAACGCAAGCATTTCATACCACTTGTTTTACTAAGTCGTTTAATTAGATTTCTCATACGAATGAGGTAAAGGTTTGTATATACTAATAGATTGGAAAACGGTTTTATAAACGGGCTTTGTATTAAAAAGTAGAGTTGAAATCATCTTTGTAAAAGAGTTTGAATATTTACTACTAGTATAGAAACCTTTGTAATTTAAAGTGACAAGCCATAGAAATGATTGTAGAAACAATCAATCACCAAGAATTCACATACGAAGACGTGAATCAAATCCAAAGAAATCGATACCGAATCCATCAAAATGGATGTTGTCAAAAATCCCGAAAAAGAAATTATCAAAGTCAACTAAAGTGATAACAACTAATCAGAGAAAGGAGAATTGATCAAAAATTGGAAATCCACCCAAATTTGCCTAAAATAGACAAAATAAACATTTCCCAGAATCAGTCGACTGGACTACAGAGTCAGTCGACTGACACAGACCTGGAAACACTCGGTTTCCAGGCTCAGTCGACTGACTCAGTGTGTCAGTCGACTGATACAGACCTGGAAACACTCGGTTTCCAGGCTCAGTCGACTGACTCGGTGTGTCAGTCGACTGATGCAGGGGCAGAGAATTTTATGCCCCCTGGTTCAGTCGACTGACCTCCTGGTTCAATCGACTGAACCTATTTCATCAGTAGTTTTAGCCTAGCCCCCTTGTGGGGGCAAAATCAATGACACGGAACGGAAGCGAACGAGCGAGCAACAACGACTAGGGATTTATGCCAAGCGACAACCCAGCCTTGTATGGCCCTCCGAAACACCCCACTAACGTGATCAAACATCAAAGATTGGATTTTTAAAGATTTGACCTCAAAACACCAAAAATTGGAATATTCACCAATTCAATTCAAATCAAAAGCAAATGATCATAAATAAGTGTTAGGAATTCATACCTAACAACAATGATATCTATAGAAGTAGTTATGAGTTCAAAAACTCACCTTTAAACCCAAAAACACAAGAGAGAATCTATAAAGCAAGGCAAGAACAATCACTCTTCAATTTTAACCCAAGAAGCTTCAATCTAAACTCAAAAGAAAAACATTTCCTAAGCTAGGGTTTAGGAAATTTCTGAAATTGAAGAGGAAATGAGATGGGGAAGATGAATAGGATGCTTACCTAAGCTTCTCTTAGATTTTGGAGCTAGAAATTGAGTTAGCAAATGAATCTAGGGTTTAGGAATTTATAATCCCTTTTCTCTTCCCCCATTTTTCTAAAGCTTGAAGTGTTAGGAAATGATAGTGTATGAATGAAGAGGAGAGGGGGTGGAGTTAGGATATATGATGAGTTGGGTTAGTGGGCTGAAACCCAAGCCCAAAGCCCTAAGTGAAAAATAGCAAAATTCACTCAACTCCAAACATATCGATGTTTATACTCAAAAAGGTCGCAAACGCCATTTTGGACTCAATGGAAGTAGTCTCGAGTCCCAATTCGACTGTTTGCAAAAAATGACATTTCGAACTTGAATTCGATTAACGATGCTATATTTAAATAAAACATTTAAATATACAATCGTAAAATATGCGGGTTATTACAAACTCCCCTCCTTAAAGAAATTGCATCCTTGAAATAATTAAGAGGAGAAATAAAAGTAACAACCATAAAAGCATATCAACACAAAAGAAAATTTGAAATAAGAAGTTCACCATAAAGAGCACGAAAGAGTAAGTCCGGATGTGTTTGCTCGATGAATTCTCAAGATTCCCAAGAGAAATCCTTAGGATTTGAGGACCATTGAACTTCCACAAGAAGAACATCTTTATTTCGAAGGCGTTTAACCTCTGAAATAATGATACGAATAGAATGTTGCTCATAAGTCAAATTTGGTGAAACTTCAATTTCCTCAATAATACCGGGCTCAAGATTAGAATCGGAATCCCTAAGGCATTTCCGTAGTTGAGAGATGTGAATACGTCATAAATAGCAGAAAATTGAGCCGGTAAATAAAAGGCGATAAGCCACAGAACCAATGTGTTCGGTGATGGGAAATGGACCAACATATCGAGGTGCTAACTTTCCCGATCGACTGAAACGCACAACACCCCTCATAGGTGAAACACAAATGAACACTAATAAAATCTGGACCTAAAACCGACTTCAAGCCAATCACGAAGGAAATCGGCATGGCCTTCCGTAGAGTACCTTGAAAGGTGCCATACTAATACTAGATTGGAAGCTATTATTATAGGAAGACTCAACAAGAGAAATATGATCTTCCCAACTGCCACTAAAATTAAGAACACATGCTCGAAGAAGATCTTCAAGAATGCGGTCTAAAAGAGAAGGATGAGCCTCAAGGCTACATAAAATAGGAGATGAACATAAATTGGATTCACGATCTCGAATCTCACAAGTGGATAAAGTCTTGAGATCATTCCATTCGGATATCAACAAAGAAACATCCGCTTGATGCTCTCAGCTAAGGGCATCGACAACACGATTTCCCTTTTCGGAAGTATAAAGAATATTAAGATCATAAGATGCAAGGAACTCGAGCCAACATTGTTGATGCAAATTAAGTTCCTTTTGAGAAAGTAAATACTTCAAAAATTTATGATCGGTGTAGAGAACAAATTTTCTCTCCCAAAAGATAATGGCGCCAAGTTCTAAGAGCGAAAACAATGGCTGCGAGCACTAGATCATGAATGGCATATCTAGTCTCGACAAGCTTTAATTGTCAAGAAGCATATGTGATAACACATTTCCTTTTGAAAAAGAATGACACCCAAACCAATACGACTACCATCGGTACAAACGATAAAGTCTTGGTTCCCTTCGGGAATCGCAAGAATAAAAGCATCGGAAAAGAGTTCTTTTAATCGATCCTCTTTCCCGAAAAGCTAAGACATTCAAAATTATAATTAACTTTATGTAATCATCCTTTTTAGAAAAAATTACTTATTACAAGTCAATTTACTGTGTCTATCTGTCTCATCATAGTGTTTAGGAAATTCCTATCGATAACGTTGATCAAGCGCATCGACCAGAATTCTTAAAGCACTCAATGGGCAAAATAACACAAAATCATCTTCTATATGATAAACATGTCACTTATGAAATTTACAAATATTCTTTGCTCGTTTTAAGAACAAAATCCAATCATACTTATAAATATCTTATTAAAAAGATTTGCAAATTTTAAATTGTTGTTTTCATCCATAATCAATAAATACAAAGATAAACTTATCGAGATATTCGTAGAATACTCGATTCATAAAATGGATGAGATAAGGTAGAAGGTCCGTCAAACCGAATGACATAACGAACCACTCACAAGAATCATAACGAGTGTGGAATGCGGTAAGTGGAATGCTACCCTCCGCAACTCGTAGCTGATGAAAACCGGTGGCAAGGTCGAGCTGAAAAGACCTTAGCACCACTCAATAGATTGCTTAGGTGATAATCCTAAGACAAGCTCAAATATACTGGAAAATTCACAAACTACTTGAATGAGAGAAATAATATTCTCCTCATCATGTAGGTTTAAAGAACAAAAATGTTGCCACCAGATTTGGAAATCAAAATCTTTAAAATCAATAGAAATCTGCTTAACAGATTGAGAATGTCGAAGATAAATAGTCCGCTCAGGACATAAGATGTGGGCTTCATAATGATCAAGCCAATCCTTTCCCAAAAAATCAATTTCGAAGCCTAAGTAACGCATAACATGCAAATCGGCTCGAAAAGAATAATCTCATAAAATAATCTCGACATTTCATAAAGTAAACTGAGTGTTGCGGATCCACCAACCGGATTCGCAATTCTCAAAGAAGTCATCAAGCCCAAAATATTTAAAGAAAAAGAATCAACAAGTTCTTTTGATATAAAATAATAAGATGAACCCATATCAAAAAGAACTTGAATAGGATAATCACAAAACAAGTTAATTTCATCAAGGGTAGAATGAGAAATACCTTGACCAAGAGAAGTGCTAGTAGAGGCTTGCACAACCTTTAGCTTTCCCTCTTTCTTGTTTGGAAGTTTGGGGCATGAAGATAAAAGATGACCCAAACCTTTGCAATAGCGACAAGAAAAGGGTTTTGGACACTTATTTGCATAGTGGTCCGTAGAACCACAATTGTAGCATCGTCCCCGACTAGTGGTAGGAGTCTTTGCTACCGAAATTGTCTGCTTCCCTTTCTTATTTGGATTAGGACTTTTGAACTTAATATGCCTCTTCTTGTTGATGTTGAAGTTTTGTTTGGCATCCACAACTTCAACATCACTTTTTTTATCGGCCTCTTCTAGTCGAAGAGTGATATCTACAAGCTGATCGAAAGGAACTTCAAGTTTCAGAGGTAAAACCATTTTGGGGTTCTTACTCAAAGCTTAGATAAACCTTTGATTCTTTACAAGATCCAAAAGTTGTTGGGCAGACATGAATACGCCATCCAGAGAAGGACTATTGGATTGACCAGCGCTAGGACTGCCAGATCTAACCATTTCTCTTCTTTAAGAAAGAAAGAAGAGGAAAAAGGTTATTCACAAAATGAATATCAAACAAACTTGATTGATAAAACAAGGCATCATAAAAAGAAATAGGATAGAACGGTACAAAGACTCGAATTAAATCCTATGGAACGATTCCTAAGAAAGACTTAGGACAAAGATCCTTGCTAGATTATTCTACATTGTTCCGAAGTTAGGCTCTGATACCATGCTGTGATGCCCCACCTCTATACTCACACTAGCCAAGGACACTACGGGGTAATGCCATCGACTAGCACGAAGAATAAGGCTTTTGTGGAGCGACCATCTGTGTAATTTCTTTGTGCGAGTACCGATATGTCAGATAATATAACTTACATTTCATTTCAATAGGAAATCCGACATATCAAATACAAACTCAAAGCTACCACACAGTGGCTATGAGGACCTCGGAAACAAATATAGAAATAAATATAACACAAATCAGTCACAAATATTCATATCACAAAGGCGGAAACAGATATGAATATAACACATAGAAGTGCACATCAAAATAGTGGTCATAGAAGATCCACAATATCACAAAAGAATAGGTACAAGTGCTAGACAAAAGAATAAGTATACAATAAGGAGTCTCTATCTCAAATGTATACTAACAAAAACTACTATGCTAAAGTAGTTAGCCAAAAGTCAGATGTCGGACCCTGATAAGAAGTCAAGCGGAAGCATCTGTAACATCTCGGTCTGACCCGAGTATTATTTAAGAAGAAAATAATAAACGGATCAGTCTAGCTATAATTATCATATATAAAAATGAGATATAAGAAGAGATATAACAAAAACGTACGATAACAATAATTTCATATGGTGACAAGTATACATTAAACAACAACAAAATCATACAATATCTCAAGAATCTCAAAGCACCAAAAAGAATCACATTCTTTAAATTATTCACCAAAACACAAATATTGATAGAGCCTATCAATGCCTATCATCAAAATTGGTGAAACATAAATTCTAGAAATCATCAACTAGAAATCTAGAAATCACAAAAAGGGAAAGGCCTATCACAGACAGGAGCATGAAAACTCACCAACACGTGTATCACAAATGGGTCGCTATCCCATGGTCGCTAACCATAGAGCCGGTGCCACGACGTAGTACAACGAACGCCCGAGGAACCAGAAACTCAAATAATCCAGAACATCGACGTAGTACATCATTACGCCCGATGAACCAAACTCAAATAATCAGGCACAGCGGCGTAGTACAACAAACGCCTGATGAACCTGAACAAAAATAATCCGGAACATCGACGTAGTACAGCGAACGCTCGATGAACCAAACTCAAATAATACGGAACAACGACGTAGTACAGCGAACGCCCGATGAATCGAACTCCAATAAGCCGAAACAACGATGTAATACAGCATTACGCCCGATGTACCGAACTCCATAAAACCGTAGGTCGCTAGCCTATAAAAATGAGACGAAGCTCCATAAATCGGGGTACAGTCCCCCACGTGGACAAAGAGACATCGCAAATCGCTAGTCTAAACCATAAAATGATCACCACTGATCAATAAGAAGTGTCAATTACACTAAGCTAGTAAATAGATGAGTTTAGCTTCATGTCCCATAACCACTGGCTTAACTTAAATATTTACGAACAAATTGTAGATTTCCACTCAAAAGTTGTCACAAGATTTTCAATCGAACAAGTCCAAAAATTAGCCGACGAAGTAAACGTAAGTGTTTCATACCACTTGTTTTACTAAGTCGTTTAATTAGATTTCTCATACGAATGAGGTAAAGGTTTGTATATACTAATAGATTGGAAAACGGTTTTATAAACGGGCTTTGTATTAAAAAGTAGAGTTGAAATCATCTTTGTAAAAGAGTTTGAATATTTACTCCTAGTATAGAAACCTTTGTAATTTAAAGTGACAAGCCACAGAAATGATTGTAGAAACAATCAATCACCAAAAATTCACATACGAAGATGTGAATCAAATCCCAAGAAATCGATACTGAATCCATCAAAATGGATGTTGTCAAAAATTCCAAAAAAGAAATTATCAAAGTCATCTAAAGTTATAACAACTAATCGGAGAAAGGAGAATCGATCAAAAATTGGAAATCCACCCAGATTTGCCTAAAATAGGCAAAATTAACATTTCCCAGAATCAGTCGACTGGACTAGAGAGTCAGTCGACTGACACAGACCTGGAAACACTCGGTTTCCAGGCTTAGTCGACTGACTCAGTGTGTCAGCCGACTGATACAGACCTGGAAACACTTGGTTTCCAGGCTCAGTTGACTGACTTGGTGTGTCAGTCGACTGATGCAGGGGCAGAGAATTTTCTGCCCCCTGGTTCAGTCGACTGACCTCCTGGTTCAGTCGACTGAACCTGCTTCATCAGCAGTTTCAGCCTAGCCCCCTTGTGGGGCAAAATCAATGACACGGAACAGAAGCGAACGAGCGAGCAACAACGACTTGGGATTTACGCCAAGCGACAACCCACCCTTGTATGGTCCTCCAAAACACCCCACTAACGTGTTCAAACATCATAGATTGGATTTTTAAAGATTTGACCTCAAAACACCAAAAATTGGAATATTCACCAATTCAATTCAAATCAAAAGCAAATGATCATAAATAAGTGTTAGGAATTCATACCTAACAACAATGATATCTATAGAAGTAGATGTGAGTTCAAAAACTCACCTTTAAACCCAAAAACACAAGAGAGAAGCTATAGAGCAAGGCAAGAACAATCACTCTTCAATTTTAACCCAAGAAGCTTCAATCTAAGCTCAAAAGAAAAACATTTCCTAAGCTAGGGTTTAGGAAATTTCTGAAATTGAAGAGGAAATGAGATGGAGAAGACGGAGAGGATGCTTACCTAAGCTTCTCTTAGATTTTGGAGCTAGAACTTGAGTTTGCAAATGAATCTAGGGCTTAGGAATTTCTAATTCCTTTTCTCTTCCCCCATTTTTCTAAAGCTTGAAGTGTTAGGAAATGATAGTGTATGAATGAAGAGGAGAGGGGGTGGAGTTAGGATATATGATGAGTTGGGTTAGTGGGCTGAAACCCAAAGCCCTAAGTGAAAAATAAAAAAATTCACTCAACTCCAAACATATCGATGTTTATACTCAAAAAGGTCGCAACGCCATTTTGGACTCAATGGAAGTGGTCTCGAGTCCCAATTCGACTGTTTGCAAAAAATGACATTTCAGACTTGAATCTGATTAACGATGCTATATTTGAATAAAACATTTAAATATACAATCGTAAAATATGCGGGTTGTTACAAGTCCCATTTCTAAAATCAATAAAATAATAAAACAGGAACATGCCTTATACCATATCAAACACTTTAAGGAGACAAATAGCGATTACAACCCAAAAACTCTAAAAGAAAATTTTACTGGAAGCTACCCTTAATCATTAACTGGTGTTAATGATGTTGGGGTCCAAATGCTCCTTACTAGTTTAAGATGTACATTCCTAGAATGGCTTTCCACCATTACCCACCATCTTAATTATCCTTCTTAGTTCTAATAAATATCCATTGCCCATAACAACTGGCCATTAATGTCAAAATCGACAATCTCTAATCAATCCTTATTAAATCCATTTCAACCTATTACCAGTTTCAAGATTACTTATTATGAGTATTCAATTCCTCCATAAATACCATATTAGATTCCTTAATCAGTCCCTATTTAATCCTTTTTCTCTATTAATTACGAATTTATTTTCCATTAAATCTGTAATTAATGTCCATAAATCATAGTCCTATAATTACTACGCTGTTTATAATTAATACGAATACTATTGTAAATTATTCTATTTATATATTTCTTATTTATAATTATTAATTTCTAAACTATAACATTCGTTTTCATATTTTATTTTCTCAAAGTCATCCTTGCTAATAGAATTACTGTCAAAATTTTCCATAAATTAACCACAAGTGATATTTTTGCCTAGTTTTAAATTACAAGGGATTATTTCCTTTTCTTTTATTGAAATCGACAGTATAAACAACGAAAAAGAATATCCATATCTCACACATCTCTTTCCCTTTTTGGTATATCTCTTATAAATTCAAAAGCCGTACGTTTATGCATTTAAGTAATTAAGTAGTTTACGGAAATTACACGGAGCCTGCTCCTAATAAATCAAAATATGGAAATTCACATTCCAAGAGCAGCCTAACTTACAACTCAATTATAGATCTGTACTATCTTTACAATCTTACCAACATTCTACAAATAAATGCTTGGGGACTGATTTCCAATTTCCAAATCAGGTTGTACATACTACTCTTATTTATTCAGATCCTGAAACCTTAATCTTTCTTTACTGGATAGCGATCCCTATCTACTGCATAAATATAAACTTAGAAATCCACATTACGCTAGTATGCTACATTTGAAATTCAAACTAGCAAAAGAATTTCCACATCTCGAAAGAAAACTTTTTAAGCATACTTTTCAAAAGAATTTCCAACTTTCAAAATAGTTTAGAGAAGTGAATTCTTAAAAACATATAAACACCATGTTCTATTTTATTCCATATATCTATTCCATTTTTATTAAACATTTGGACAAAACCTTCAAAAAATATTTAAATCCAACTTTTCACAATTTTCAAAATATTTACAGCTTTATTCTTAACCCTAAATTTAAAGATTCTAAAATTGCTTAGTAAAATAATTTCCCTTCTCTAATACGTGTACTTCAAAGACTTCTTTAAAAGTAGGGTCTTTAAGCTAAAACATTCAAAAACTCAATTGCTAAATCAAACAATCAAAAATTAAAAAAGGCTTGCTCAATCCTAAAAAGGGGCAAAATAACTTTTCTCTTTCAAAAGCTTTCTACATCTAAGATTTATTTCTTTGAAAGTCGGTCTTTTTGTTCAAAATATCCAAAAACATCTTCTATAACTTTAAGCAATAAAAAGTAGAGTAGACAAGGTAAACTCCTATTCCAACATTTTGCTCTCTCATTCTCATTATTTCTCTCCTACATTATGTAACGACCCGTATTTTTGGGTCATCAAATTCGAATATTTAAAATGTAACGACCCATAATTTAATCACTTTGAATATGAATAGTTAATATGTTTTTAAATGATTAAATAATGGATTTTATATCTAGAATTATTAACCCTGCCTATTAAAACAAAATAGTATAATTACTTGCCTAATAAAACAAGAGAGAATTATTAACCTTGCCTAATAAAACAGAATAGTATAATTACTTGCCTAATAAAAACAGAACAGTATAATTACTTTCCTAATGAAACAAAATAGCATAATGATTATTATATTCCATGCGGATGGTTGTGATTGGACCAAAATCTGGTCGAATCATGTTCTGCCATGTGGATGGTTGCGATTGGACCAAAATCTGGTCGAATCATGTTATGCCATAGTTGATAAGGAGGATTCCTATTGGACCAAAATGTGGTCGAATCAAATTAAGCCATCAAGATGTTTTCTATTGGACCAAAATGTGGTCGAATCAAATTAAGCCATCAAGATGTTTTCTATTGGACCAAAATGTGGTCGAATCAAATTAGGCCATCAGGATGGTTTCTATTGGACCAAAATGTGGTCGAATCTGGTTAGGCTGTAGGAAATGACTAAAGTACCCTTCTCTTCACCTATAAATAGCCAAGTCAATATCTCATTTTAATTCGTTCACAAACTAAAGATAAGAACTAAAATTCATTATTAGAGGTGAAGTATTCCAAGTCTCCATCAAAGCAAATAGGAAGTGAGTATATTCCCTGTTTTCATAGTTTAGTGAGTTATTTCTTCCTTTAAGTTTGTTAAAATCATTGCTAAAGGAACTTTAAGTGTTAAGTGTTGTTTGAAAACCCTTGTTGAATGCTTGTATACTTTGTTTGCAAAAAAATGGTTTTATTTCCTTGTTTGGCTATTTGGATGGTTAATTAATTATTTTAAAATTTAGAAGTTAAATACTTAATGGGGTATGCGGAAACGACTAGTACACGTGTTTCGTCTGTGAGATCCAAGGACACTTGGACAAGGGACGGAACATGTCGAAGGAAAAGCCCGGATGCTCCAAAATAAATATCAAATCATTTTAACCCAAGATAAAATAAAAAGTGTTACAAATATTTGATAGATTGAACCGTTGATTTATCATTTATTGTTGTGTTTATTTTGTTAATTAATTGTTTGGTTGTTTGGATTGCGCTCGACCAGTTTATGAGCACTGATTATTATTTATTGATCATTGACTTTTCTCAACCAGTTTATGAGAAATTAATTATCCATATGCATGGGCTGGGTAGAAAATTATTATAGGATAACACCTTGTGATTTATTTCATGATTTGACTATAAGGTGTTTATTTGGTTCACTTCAATTAAATGAATTATTTTGAAAATTGGTTTTCAAATGGAAATGTTATGAAATGTTTTCCCTTTAAAAGAAATAGAAATGTTTGGTAATGAATATTTTGAAGTTATATTATATAAAAGTGATTTATATAAGAATGGTTTTATAAAAATGTTTTATAAAACGGAACGAATTTCGAGGACTAAACTCTTTGGTTTTAAGATGATTTTTGAACATATTTGGTAAATGAAAATTATTATAGATTTGAAAGTACTTGTGAATATTAGTGTGAAATGATTTATCGCTTCGGGATATAAAATGATTTGTTATGATTCGGGTAACCCGTAACTAAAAAGTGGGCATGTGTTTTTGTTATAGTCCGCTCTTGGAATAGAGGGATATACTTATTTATTGACTGTATTAAGGCTAGGACCCAGTTGCCTTGTTCTTGGGAGAAACCTCCCGATCTGGTTTCATATTGTTTGATATGTTTTTATTACAGTATTTGGGATTTCCAAATAAGCTTTTCAAAGGTGATTTGATTTAAGATCCCGAAGTAAAGTATAATATGAATATAAAAGATATATATATTTCAAAAGTTTTGAAATAAGAATTTGAGAATTAAGTCTAAAGAGATAATTTCCATAAAGGTAATTAGATTTGAATATCTAAAATTGAAGATGAAGCCAAAGTGGGTAGTTTGGGAGTTGCATATTGTTTGTTGCATCGTAGGCTCCATGAGTCCTATTTGCGGTAGGAGAACTACGTTGGCTTGATCCTGTATCTAATTGGGTACCCAATTAGATAGGGGTACGTAGGCAGTCACAAGTGGTAGTGATGCAGCCCCAATAATAACCTAACATTTTCTGTTTGTTGTTTGTCATATATCATGTATTGTTGTATCTTTCATGCTTACTATTTTATTCCGCATTTACATTGATTGGGTGAATTCTCACCACCAAATCAACTAACGCCCGAACCAAAACATACAGGCTACCGATTCAAGCCTCACCGAACCATCTCCCTATCGAACACCTGCCGAACCAACCTGCTTCGCATACAACGACTCCACCGAACCAACAACTTACTCACTACCTAACGCCGAACCAATCCACTTCCCACCTCACTGCCGAATCAGCCTCAAACCAACGAAGCCACCGATCCAAACCTGCCGAACCATATCACCAACTCAACGCCGAACCAACACTGTAAAATCAACTCCTCTCCACGACCCCACCGATCCAACCAACCACCGAACCAAATACTACCGGATCACTTCACCTCCGGACCAAGTCCTACCAAAGTCCTACCGAACCAAACTCCGTCTACTTACAACTGGGCCAGAGCTATACCGAACCAAGGTTGCCAGGCCAGACTACATCAGCCCAAGCCCACCAGCAGCTGTATACATCCAAGACCCTTGCTCCCAGCCTCACTCTATAAATAGAGGGGCAGGGGTACAACAATGGAGGAAAAGTTTGAGAGCTCAAGCACGGAGAGAACTTTCAAACAACTTTCTTTTACTTGTATCAAAGCTTTGTACTTGTAATCTAAAGAAGAGAAGAGAAATAACATATAAAGTGGACGTAGGCACATTCTGGCTGAACCACTATAAATCTGCGTGTCTTTTTACAGTTTAGCCCCTTCTTTTCCCATATTTGCATAAATCACCCAAATCACTAAGAACAACATAAGATCTACTAAATCATACGACTTTGAGGTGTTTGTCCATTTTTTGTGCAAACATTTTTGGTGCTTTCACTGAGAACTAGAAGCTCGAAGCTTCAGCTTCTTCCACTTAACCTTTTTCCTAACAGCATCGTTCATCGCTTGGAAAACATGCCTCCCAAGCAGAAGAAAGATGTTAACAAAGGAAAAAACATCGCAACCAGTAGTCTTCCAGATCCAGTGGACACAGATCAAGTAAATCGTCCCCCTTCAGGAGCAGTACCAAATGAAGGTCGGGCAAATCCGACCACTCCTGCCGCAGAACAGCCTGCAGCAATTACTAGGGCAGATCTAGACAGGGTTGTGGCTGAAGTAACTAACCGCTTCATGTCCCAACAGGAAGCCTTGGTGGACCATCTCATGTCACGCTTAAGGGATGCTGAAGAGTCCAACCGCAACACTGAGTCATGGGGTGAGTCCCAGTCTGGAGGATCTCAGAGACAACAAAGATCTTCCTTCTTCGAAGGAGCTAACGGCAGAAGCAGCCATGGTAGGAGCCGAGATCAAGCACAGCCCGAAGTTAGGCCTGAGGAAACGCCTGGAACCGAACCCAACGGGGGAGGTACCAGGCGGAGGTCAGCTGTAGCTGAGCCGATCGTACTGCATAACCACGGAAACGCCAATGAACGGGGCCGAGCTAGAATCCAGCCCGAAGTTGGACCCGAGGAAGTGATTAGATCAGAACCCAGCAGGGGAAGATCAAGACAAGGGCCAACCGTAGCTGACCCTAGCATGCTCCCAGAAGACCAAAGGCAGCCACTGGAAAATATGAGGAATGATAGACGGTACCATCCCTACAGGTCATCTGGACGGAATCAATCCCATAGAACAGAACCGAACTCGTTTCTATCTGCTCCAAATTCTGATGAAAGGATGGCACGCTTGTTCAGAGAGTGCGTCCAACGGGATCAAAGAGATCGAGGGATAGGCGCTAGGGTAACCAGCCCTTTCGCCCGCAATATCGAAATTGCTATCACCCCCCGAGAATGGAAGATGCCAACAATGGAACCTTACAAAGGAACCTCCGACCCCGTTGTACACTTACAGAAATACACACAGCATATGCTCATGAGTGGAGCAACAAAGGGAGTACTATGCAAATGCTTTCCACTATTCGTAGCAGATCTAGCTACCTCCTGGTTCTGCCGTCTACCCCAAGGATCCATCAACTCGTGGGAGATGTTGAAAGAAAAGTTTATCAGTCAGTTCCGCATTCATGTGGAACAACCCAAGGACGCTTATTCCTTATCCAATATCAAACAGAAACCTGGAGAGAAGCTACAGCAATATTTAACCCGATTCAATGCCGCAGCGGCCGTAGTCCAAGATGCCAATGAGAAGCTTTTCTTAATGGCCCTCTGTAGTGGTGTGCATCCGGATACTAAATTCGCTAGAAGACTAACAAAAGAAAAACCAGCTACTTTACCCGATTTCTTCCATGAAGCCGGGAAATATATGAGGCTTGAAGACGCTGCCATTGAGGGGCAGTCAGGGCAACAAAATAAGGCAACTCACAGCAACGCGCCCGCTGTAGCAAAGGACATTCGAAGAAATGATTCTAGAGACAATGCTGGGGGCAAGAAGGGAGGAAAGCGCCTATATCGGCCAGGACCGAGATTCGACACTTACACTCCTTTGAATGAAACCGTCGAAAAACATCTTCCTTGCCACCCAAGGCGAAGTTAGATACGAACGCCCACCATATAAGAAGGAATCAGATAACGCACAGAAGTCTGGAAAGTTCTGCCGCTTCCACGAATCTCATGGGCATGATACCAATGAATGCCATCATCTCCGGGACTTGATTGAAGAACACATCAGAAGGAAGAAACTACAACGCTTTCTTGGGAAGGCCAGCCCTGTCTGACTTCCAAATTGTCCTGGCCCCATAGTGCCTAAAGATGAAATTTCCAACGGACAATGGAGTAGGGGAAGTAGAGGGAGACCAGGACGTTGCTCGAGACTGCTATGTAACTGAACTTCGCAACAACCACAGGAAGGATAAAGGGAAGAGTGTAGAGGTTGCCCTCTGCACAAAAAGTTTGGAAGCATAGCAACTAAAGAAAGCCCCTCCTCTTCGATATACCACGATCCCTTCAATGAATTAGACCCCAGGGACAGGGTGGGGGAGGCCACTGCCGAGCCTGCAGAGGCTATGGAATTTGTATCTATAGACAAACATGACTCGAGTAGACTATTGAAAATCGGGTCCCAACTAAAAACAGAGTTGAAGGAACAACTCATTGACTTTCTCCACCACAACTTGGATGTATTTGCATGGTCACATGCTGACATGACCGGAATCTCCCCTGACATAGCATGCCACATACTAAACTTGAGAAGCTAGCATACTGTTTACTAATCACATCACGGAAACTGCGCCACTACTTCCAGTCCCATTCCATCAAAGTTCTGACCGACCAACCACTGAGGCAGGTACTCCATCGTCCCGACACTTCCGGGTGACTACTTAAATGGTGCATTGAACTAAGTCAGTATGATATCACCTATCACCCTCGCACCGCTATCATGGGACAAGCCATGGCCGATTTCATTGCAGAATTCACTACCAACGAAAGTAAGGAGCAATCGGAAATAGCAGAAGACATCAAGTGGAATCTCTTCGTGGATGGTGCGTCAAACGAACAAGGCTCGATGGTAGGTGTGGTAATAATCACTCCTAGGAGAAATAAGCTGCACTATGCTATAAGGTTGGAGTTCGCTGCCACCAACAACGATGCAGAATGTAACGACCCAGAATTTTGAACAAAGTAAATTGAGAATATTTAATTAATTTTAAATATTTGAACGATAATTTAATTTGAATCCCGGATAAATTTTCGTAGCGTTCAGAGTTATCGTGCGATCGTCCGATAAGCAAACGCGCTGATATAATATAACAAAATATTTTCGAATATAAAAATATAAATTTTTAATCAATTTTTTTTATGCCGACTTACTTTCTCTGCAAAGTCACGCTCTCTTGTCCCCCACTCGTACACGCGACATACTCCTTCATCTCAGAGCATGGTCGCATATCCTTTATCTCTGCAAAATAACAAAATCCTTCTCCTAATTTTCTCAGATCATAATCAAAATAAAAATAAAATGGCCTCCCACGTTTAAAATCCAACCGCTTCTTCTTCATTCGTTCAAAAATCAAACTTTCCCTTATCAAATTCTGGAGGGAATCGCGAGCCCTAAATCGCGATTGTCTGAGGCCTTAGATCGATCGTGCGCGCGCGAAATGAAGGTCACGAATGAGATAAGGTGTCGCGAGCTGGAGCTTGAATCTTGGAGGCGCGATTGTGGAGTCGCAATAAGAAGGCAGCGTTGGAGTTGATCGACTTGGGATGTCGTGCGACTCGAAGCTTTGAGCTAGGGTTTGGAAACATCGCGATTTCGGGGTGTCGTTCGATGATGGTGGTGGTTCACATTCGCGTGGGAGGCAGCGACGAATTAGGGTGGCGGTGCGATGGGAACAATCGCGATGTAGGCGATTCCGGCATCGTGTGTTGTCGCGAGTCTGATCAGTGATGGAGCTCAGGTGGTGGTCAGGCCCGGTGATGAAGGCTTGGTCATCTCGAAATCGATCGAGCAGTGAGGTAATAGACTTCTATCTGTTTAAGTTTTTATGTAATATACATGTTTAATCGAAGAAAAATATTATATGCTGATTTGTGGGAAATTTAATTAATAGTGAAGTTGTTAAAACAGTTTATTTCTTCGATTTATAAATCTATTTAATGTTTACAGTAAAGAAAAATTTGTTTAAAGTATTTTGTAAAAGAAGATTCGTTAGAAATTTAATTTATTGGATAAAAAGATTTATTTAAGGGAAGAAAATTTGTTAAGATAAAATCATTGGTTAATATAAATTATCAAATAGAAGTTTGTTTAAAATTTAAGGTGTTATTTTACAATAAGAAAATTTGTTAAAGAGAATTAGTTTGAAAGTAAATCATTGGATAATTAAAATTACTAAAAATGAAATTGAATTTTAGTTAGATGAATTTATAAAAAGAAAACGGGTTTAAAGAAATTTAAATGTTGGTTAAATAAGATTATTAATTGAGAAATTGGTTTAAAACAAAACCCTTGGATAACTAAAATTACCAAATGAAAATTTAAAAAGTTCGATTTAATTCGGATATTGATAAACTGTGTAAATATTTATTTAAGGTATAAATCAAGAAATCGAGTCAAGCTGGAATAAAATGGATGACGAATAAAAAGCTAAGGTGAGATCTTCTCACTCAAATTGAATGTGGAATTTTTGCAGTTATTGATTGCTATTGGATGTGATATTAAATATAGTAGGATATATATATAGCAATATATACATATTGGCATATGTATATATTGGATTGATGATTTCCCGCCTCGTTTAGCGGATGAGACCCTATTGCGCCGTTAGTAAGCGGATATTTTTATAAAACCCATATACCGCGATATTCCACCTCGAAGTGGAATTAGTATTGTGCTAACATCTGTGGATGCAGGGAAACAGGTTGGAGGGATCCAACTGGATTCCTCACCAGTATTTATTTATTTACAGATATTGATGTATATTCTGTTATCATATTGATATATGATGTTTGTTGTTGTGATTGACCAATTGGTGCTGTAGCATCATCGGATTCAAGTTTTGGAATTTAAAAATAACGACCTTTACTTTAAAAGGATTTTAAAGTAATTTTTGAAAGTAGACGTTTTATTGAATTGTTGAATTGATTTATTTTAAACAAATAAATGTTTAAAATTTTAAAGTTATAAAAGTTAAGATTTTTGTGAATTATGACCGTAAGGTGATTTTTGAAATAAATAGTTTAAGCAATTTATAAAATGGTTTGAACTGAGATTTTTGAATTTTTGTGAACAGTTATTTAAAAAGATTTATAAAAATTGATATTTATAAATCAAATATTGGAATTATAAAACGAGTTTTTATAAGTGTTAAAAATGAAATATTTATGGAATTCATAAGTAAATGAAATTTATAGATTTAAAAATTGTGAAGTTATAAAATGGATGAAACTGTCGAATAGGAGATTTATAAGAAATTAACTTATAAATTGGATTTTTTCCTTTAAATGGAATATTGATCGAATTTGTTAATAAAAGAGATTTATTAAATCAAAGTTGTTATGAATTATGAAGATGAATTTATAAACGTTGTTTTATGAATTCGAAAATAAATCAAATTTGATAAGTTGAATATAGAAAGTGATTAAAGGAATTTTATCCACGATTTTGGATAGTGGATAATTCTTGGAATAAATGTGTAGAAAAGATTGAAATTTGGTTAGTGAAGTATATTCACGATTTTGGACAGTGAATATATTTTTAAGTAAAATGGATATGGTTTTGGGGAAGAGATATTATAAAATGAAGTTAATTGTTTTAAAAGATGTTTTAAAACGTGTTAAGTATCGAATACATAGATTTCAACATTCATTGTTGAAATAGACGTTTTCGAGAAATATAAGGAAATGGTGGACTATAACACTGTTGTTATAGTAAATGATTTCCGAAAGGAAATGTTTTATGCAGTATTGGGATTTATATATCTATCTTAAAATCCGAATCCCTATACTAGTGATTTTGAGTCGTCGTAACGATGTTTTACGTAACATTCGTTTTGACTCGAATGTTTTCCTTAAAGAATGAATATATACTTAATACTGATTTAAGTATATAGAATATTTTCCAAGCGTTGAAAATAAATGATTTGTGAATTACTTATTATTAAATGAGTATGGAAATGCTTTTCCAATATGAAATGAACGTTTTGAGAATTTATCCGTGTAAAGATAAATTGAAATTGAATATTGAAATCGATTTGAAAATCGTATATCAGTTGATATTTTTGAAATATAAATTCACTATGGAATTTATAAAAGAAAGGGAAATTGTTTAGAAAAAATAAACGTTGATTTATTTTTGAAGTGTGGAAATTTTTTATCTAGCAAAGATATTTTTGAAGATGAAATAATTTGGGAAAATTATTTGGAATCTGATGATGTTGCGCATCTTTATTGATAGTTAAATAACCGACTATCAATAATTACCTTTAGATAGGTATTTGTTGTGAATTGGATGAATTTGAATGCCACACTTATTTTTGAATAAGCGCTCACTATTCGGGTTAGCCGGGAAAGGACCATGGGGTCGTATAACCCATTCCGAATATGTGATACGTCGTTATGAATTGCATTTGAAGACCGGTGTTGAAGACCGGATATTTTTGAAAACGGAAGGATTACCGTCGAGTTACTCTACATCGGCTGATCTCCGATTTAGAGGTTTTATCACCCTTAGTGACGGGAAGTCCGGACGTGATTAGAAAATTTATCCGGATATGCAAGGGCTTCGTGAGAAGTGCCTTCGGTTCTGTTCGATCCCGGAACAGACTTGTATGGATTGTGTGTCTGACGTTACAATTTGAGATATAAAGCTGATTTCTTTCAAATACATTTCTGTTGGTGGCGGAGAATTTATTCTCTTAGCTTAACACCCTTCTCTGAGACGTACGAGCTCAGAGGTTATGTAGTTGAAATTTATCAGCGATATACTCCCAATTTGGTAACGTGGCATACTGAGTGTTGCTGTGAAATGATCAGTGTTTGATCATTTGCGATATGATCATTTGTTTGATCTTATATCTTTGTGATCATAGGTTGATCATTTGTTTGACCCGAAGTAGGGCTTTGTAGAAAGCGTAGCTTTGTGGACGAGACTTCGTCAAGCCTCACACCCCGGAAATGGTCAAAACAGGAAGGATGCAGCAAGGTTCTAGGGAGTAGCGCCCCTTAGTGTATGTCATTCCTTCTGGATAGAGGTGGTATCATGGTATGGAGCCCAGATACTTAACCTATGTGGTTACTACATTATTATTATTATGTGGTTGTTGGAAATCGGGGATCCTCGGGAAGATCGGTTACGATCGGGGGATGGCATACGCGTGTCAGTAGTTACCTATTTTTGCAGAGGTAACCCGGCCTTGTGTTGGCAGAGATCTAACCGTAATGTTAGGTTATTTCTCGGGTCGTCTATTCCAGGGACGTACCCATCGTGGATAGGAAGTTCCTTAGCCTGACCATTTGTTGGAAATCCAAACTCCAATACGCACCTTGTATGGTATTAGTTGTAGAACCTGCCATTTACGTACGGTGGTCACCACTGTTTAGATGGTAGCTATAGTAGGCATACGATACTGGTCGTATGTTGGCTAAGATTAATATTATATTTTCAAAATGTTTCTACACTATGCACTAATAATAATATCAAAAATGATTTGATTTTGCGTAGTAAGCATCTTTGACTATCATAAGAAGAAATCTCCTCCAATTCTGCGTTTGCATTGTGTGTGTGGTGGGAGGTCTTATGGTAGTTTCATTTTCCAAAAGCATTGCGAATTTGTTTTATTTTCTTTGTGAAAAATAACTGTTTTACGATCTCACACCAGTCACCATGACTGACTCGGAGTTTATTGTTCCCTTCTAAACTCTGGGTGCCCACCAATTTTCCACACGGGCAGCCTAGAGTTATGTTATCAGGATATTCTGGAGCTTTGGAAGCAAGCTGGATGACGAGACGTAGTATTTGTATCTGATCTTATTTATTCCGCTGTGTATTCTATATGAGGACAAGTTTATATAACTGTCCATTGTTGTATATTGACTCTGATGATTGATGTATGTATAAACTGATATAGCTCTTTGTTTTAAAAGACTAGTGTTTATTTATTATATATTGTTCCGCTGCGATGTGTAAGATTCTGATATTGTTTCTGTTTCTGATGTTGTTCTGTTGTTCTTCTTTCTTCTTCTGCTTTCTTCTTCTTCTCTTTTTCTTCTATCTTTCTCCCTTTTCTTCTTTTTAAAACCCTCACTATTGGAGTTTCCGGCACTCGATTTCTCGGCAGTCGATAAAGTGAGTATCGATGTCGAATTTTCGAAAGTCGAAAATTTCGGTATGTGACAGCGTGGTATCAGAGCATATGGTTAAGCGACAACCCTGCTCTGTTGGGTGTTACTCATTAGAGATAGAGTCAGTAGTACTCTAGAATGAGTGTGAGTGTAATAATAGATATGAGCGCATATTTGTTATTTGAATATAAAATTGTTTTGTATTGTGTTGACTTATCGGTTGATTGTTTATGAATTCTGGTCGGAACAGTCTAGCTAACTATAATCGATAGGGGTTTCTAAACTTTTAAACAAGGTAAACCGACACGGTATTGTTTTAAAATAGGGTGAATGAGATAATTTTGCCCAAAACTATTTTTGTATATAAAAGAAATGATTTTTCTGTAAATTATTACAGTATATGGTTGCATGGTTGTTAGGAAGTGATAATATTGAAATGATATCATTATTATATGAAATTGGATAAGAAATTGAAATTGTAACTCCAAAGTTAAGAAATGAATTCATAAACAAATGAAATTTGAGAATATAAATTATAAATGTGATTTGTAATTTGAAACGGAATTCCAGAGAAGTATTTGGAAATGTTTTGAAAAGAATTTGAAAATTTTGGAGCTTTGAAAAGTTTAATTCCTTTTTGATTTGAAAATGATTTTCAAAGGATTTTGGAAAAATGTTTTGAAGGAATGAAAAGCTCTAAACTCTTTTTGGTCGTTGGAAAATAACTTCGATGGTGACCGCGGCATCATTGGTGTTCATTTTCGGGTTTCCAAAAGAGGAATTGCTGCTAAATTGTTTTAAATGGAAGTTGTTTGGAAAATTGGGTTTTGTTTTGGAAATTCAAAGGATAATTTGAATTGATTTCAAAATGGTTTTTGAAAGGGTGAAAAGACTCTGGAATACTATATAAAAATCCTATGGAATATTATTAAGTTGATAACTTATACAAATTGGATTTTGATAGAATAAATTTAACTTAAAAATGGAGTTAAATTAATGTAAGTACAAGTGAATCAATTTAATGAAAGTAAATTGAATGTTGAAAAATTCATTTCGAATTTGTAAAGTAAAGTATTGAAATAAAATTAGTAACTGAAACTAATTGAAAAAATGACAAATTAATATGGTTTGAAATGAATTAAAATTCATATGGAATTTGAAATCCAGTTTAATATGAGTGGTTATAAACCATAATAGTGAATTGAAAATAAATATAATGTGTATATGGAATATTTACATTGAACCTAAGAAATGAAGAGTGAAATTCTTAAGTAAATTTGATATTGAAATTATTCTAAGTTGATGATTGAATGAAGATAAAACTGGAATTAAAACTGAATGTTGAAGACAAATTTGAATAAATGAATTAGAATTTGTGATGAATTAGTAACTGGAACTAATTTAAAATAGTATAGTTGTAAAGGAAAGTAAATTGATAAATTCAATATTTAGAAGTTAAATTGAATTGAAATGGTGAATTGAATTTAAATGAAATTTGAAATGTAAAATTGAATGATAATGAATATGTAACTTCAACAGTGAAGTAAGCTAAAGATATATAAGCAGTTGATATTGAAAATTTTGTAATAGAATTTGCAAAATGATTTGAATATGTAACTAGATATTATGGCTAGTAGGATATACAGGTGTTATAAAAGGAATTGGATTTGATTTCAAAGATAAGATTTGAATTGCTCGACAAAAAGGTAAGTATTTGAATTTCAATTTGAGATTTGACGATTTCTTGTCTGGCCGCTTGGCATTTTTCTTTTCTTTTTGAAATTTGAGAGTTCGTAGGGACATTTTGTAGTCGTACCGTATTAGCCGCGCAAAGGAGACGCTGGCGAAATTTTTCGGAAATTTAGAGCGTTAGAAAATTTTTGAGAAAATTTGGAAGTTTAAAATTTGAATTTAAACTTAAATTTAAATTGTTAAGAAACAATGTTGTTGAAACTTATAATTGAAGTTGAAAAACTAGTTGAAATGATAACGAATCTTTAGTAGAGAGATTTGTTTTGACAAATTGATAAAACTATTGGATTGTGAAAAATAGTAGACGAGTTAAGGACTTTTTTTTCCTAACTTGAAATTTCGAGGACGAAATTCTTTTAAGGGGGGAAGTCTGTAACGACCCAGAATTTTGAACAAAGTAAATTGAGAATATTTAATTAATTTTAAATATTTGAATGATAATTTAATTTGAATCCCGGATAAATTTTCGTAGCATTCAGAGTTATCGTGCGATCGTCCGATTAGCAAACGCGCTGATATAATATAACAAAATATTTTCGAATATAAAAATATAAATTTTTAATCAATTTTTTTTTATGCCGACTTACTTTCTCTGCAAAGTCACGCTCTCTTGTCCCCCACTCGTACACGCGACATACTCCTTCATCTCAGAGCATGGTCGCATATCCTTTATCTGCAAAATAACAAAATCCTTCTCCTAATTTTCTCAGATCATAATCAAAATAAAAAGAAAATGGCCGCCCACGTTTAAAATCCAACCGCTTCTTCTTCATTCGTTCAAAAATCAAACTTTCCCTTATCAAATTCTGGAGGGAATCGCGAGCCCTAAATCGCGATTGTCTGAGGCCTTAGATCGATCGTGCGCGCGCGAAATGAAGGTCACGAATGAGATAAGGTGTCGCGAGCTGGAGCTTGAATCTTGGAGGCGCGATTGTGGAGTCGCAGTAAGAAGGCAGCGTTGGAGTTGATCGACTTGGGATGTCGTGCGACTCGAAGCTTTGAGCTAGGGTTTGGAAACATCGCGATTTCGGGGTGTCGTTCGATGATGGTGGTGGTTCACATTTGCGTGGGAGGCAGCGACGAATTAGGGTGGCGGTGCGATGGGAACAATCGCGATGTAGGCGATTCCGGCATCGTGTGTTGTCGCGAGTCTGAGCAGCGATGGAGCTCAGGTGGTGGTCAGGCCCGGTGATGAAGGCTTGGTCATCTCGAAATCGATCGAGCAGTGAGGTAATAGACTTCTATCTGTTTAAGTTTTTATGTAATATACATGTTTAATCGAAGAAAAATATTATATGCTGATTTGTGGGAAATTTAATTAATAGTGAAGTTGTTAAAACAGTTTATTTCTTCGATTTATAAATCTATTTAATGTTTACAGTAAAGAAAATTTGTTTAAAGTATTTTGTAAAAGAAGATTCGTTAGAAATTTAATTTATTGGATAAAAAGATTTATTTAAGGGAAGAAAATTTGTTAAGATAAAATCATTGGTTAATATAAATTATCAAATAGAAGTTTGTTTAAAATTTAAGGTGTTATTTTACAATAAGAAAATTTGTTAAAGAGAATTAGTTTGAAAGTAAATCATTGGATAATTAAAATTACAAAAAACGAAATTGAATTTTAGTTAGATGAATTTATAAAAAGAAAACGGGTTTAAAGAAATTTAAATGTTGGTTAAATAAGATTATTAATTGAGAAATTGGTTTAAAACAAAACCCTTGGATAACTAAAATTACCAAATGAAAATTTAAAAAGTTCGATTTAATTCGGATATTGATAAACTGTGTAAATATTTATTTAAGGTATAAATCAAGAAATCGAGTCAAGCTGGAATAAAATGGATGACGAATAAAAAGCTAAGTTGAGATCTTCTCACTCAAATTGAATGTGGAATTTTTGCAGTTATTGATTGCTATTGGATGTGATATTAGATATAGTAGGATATATATATATAGCAATATATACATATTGGCATATGTATATATTGGATTGATGATTTCCCGCCTCGTATAGCGGATGAGACCCTATTGCGCCGTTAGTAAGCGGATATTTTTATAAAACCCATATACCGCGATATTCCACCTCGAAGTGGAATTGGTATTGTGCTAACATCTGTGGATGCAGGGAAACAGGTTGGAGGGATCCAACTGGATTCATCACCAGTATTTATTTATTTACAGATATTGATGTATATTCTGTTATCATATTGATATATGATGTTTGTTGTTGTGATTGACCAATTGGTGCTGTAGCATCATCGGATTCAAGTTTTGGAATTTAAAAATAACGACCTTTACTTTAAAAGGATTTTAAAGTAATTTTTGAAAGTAGACGTTTTATTGAATTGTTGAATTGATTTATTTTAAACAAATAAACGTTTAAAATTTTAAAGTTATAAAAGTTAAGATTTTTGTGAATTATGACCGTAAGGTGATTTTTGAAATAAATAGTTTAAGCAATTTATAAAATGGTTTGAACTGAGATTTTTGAATTTTTGTGAACAGTTATTTAAAAAGATTTATAAAAATTGATATTTATAAATCAAATATTGGAATTATAAAACGAGTTTTTATAAGTGTTAAAAATGAAATATTTATGGAATTCATAAGTAAATGAAATTTATAGATTTATAAATTGTGAAGTTATAAAATGGATGAAACTGTCGAATAGGAGATTTATAAGAAATTAACTTATAAATTGGATTTTTGCCTTTAAATGGAATATTGATCGAATTTGTTAATAAAAGATATTTATTAAATCAAAGTTGTTATGAATTATGAAGATGAATTTCTAAACGTTGTTTTATGAATTCGAAAATAAATCAAATTTGATAAGTTGAATATAGAAAGTGATTAAAGGAATTTTATCCACGATTTTGGATAGTGGATAATTCTTGGAATAAATGTGTAGAAAAGATTGAAATTTGGTTAGTGAAGTATATTCACGATTTTGGACAGTGAATATATTTTTAAGTAAAATGGATATGGTTTTGGGGAAGCGATATTATAAAATGAAGTTAATTGTTTTAAAAGATGTTTTAAAATGTAACGACCCGTATTTTTACGGATCGAAAAATTCGTTCAAATCTGGAATTTTCAACATTTTAGGTTGTTTCAGATTTTGGGAAGAATTTTGGTTAAGTCCTAAGTCGTAGCCGACTTATGAGTTCTGGACGAGTTAGTGATGAGTCTGGGCGAGTTAAGGACTTAAGGGGTGAGTCGGCGACGACCTAAGGAGATAAGTCGTAGCTGGGCTAAGTTAGTAGGTCGAAGTTAACTCGGCAAGTATTAAGTCGTAGGTTGTAAGTCGTTGCCGAGTTAAGGGATAGACAACCTAAGGAAGTGACCGACTTATGATTTTGTAGACGACTTAAGGTTTTGAGTTAAGTGTTAAGTCGGCTGACGAGTTTAGGTAGTGGTCGACTTAAGGACTGGACGAGTTGAGGGATGAGTCGTATACTTACTAAGTCGTAAGTCGTAAGCCTAGTTGAGTCGTCTGACCAGTTATTTGTTAAGTCGTTGCCGTGTTAAGGATTGGTCTGATGAGTCATAGACGACTTAGTAGTTGAGTCGTCTGACCAAGTAAGACGCGTGCGTGTTGAGTCGTAACCCAGTTAAGTCGTAGATGACTTAAGAGTTTAACCCGGTTTTGTTGAGTCGTAGGCGCGCATGCTATAAGTCGTGACCGACTTAGGAGATAGCAGTTGTTAGGTCGCAGATGCTTCTGGTTAAGTCGTAGGATGGCAAAGCTTTAGGTCGTAGGTCGGCATAGTGTTAAGTCGGCAGCGACTTAAGGAGATAGCCGAGTTACGACTTAGGGTATTTTCTGCTATAAATAAGAGAGCTTCTCTTCATTTTTTGGGATCCGGATTTTGAAGCGACGAAGTGCTGCCATTTTGAGAGCTCGACTTCTACACTTCTTCACTTCTTTTCTCCACTCTAATCTAGTGCTTCCATCCATCCAAATCGAAGATCAAGATTGAAGATTCAAGAGCTTAGATTGAAGATCTTCATCTTTTCAAGAGAGATTTCTTCGTTTGAAGCGGATTCGTGATAGATCAAGCTTCATCCTTCGCTGTCCAGATCTGAAGCGTGTTGATTTGGGTTTGTTTAGGTGATTTGGTGAGTGGTGATTATCTCTCACACGGATCCAAAGGAGTATATCGGATTGTTGGCTCGATTTGGTGTTAAAATAGTGATTTCCATACATTTTCTTCATCCTAAGTGTAGATCCATATAGATCCATTGTTCATGATGATGTTACATCCATTTTATCATATGTTAACCTATGCAAGTTCATTCATCAAGTTTGTAGAGATATAATCCATGTTTTCATGCTTATTGGACTTTCAACTCTTTAATTACGAAAATGCCATTTATTGTTATAATTGTCTACTTAGATCATTTTAGAATGCTTGATTGCTTGGATTGATGTTTGATTTGATTGATTGTTATGAACTAGATGATTGATGATTAGATTTAGATCGAAGATGATTCAAAAGCTAAGGGAAAGGCTCTTGAATTGGAAAAGCTGCTCGTGGCATATGTAGCGGGATGATGAAGCTCTTATGCATAGATTTGATGATGTGATGTGGAGATGAGGCTTTGCGAGGATGTAATGAAGCGAGGCAATCATGTGATGAAGACTTGGTCTAATCCAGACGGGATCATTCCAAGCATGTTGATAACTCGGTGAAATGATTCGAGTTGAGGATAATGAATGGATATGAGAATAGTCGTCGAGGAGGATGACTAGGAGGCTTGGATAGCATCGTTGTTGAAGGTTCTAGCATGCTCTAAGCAAGAGTACGTTTGGGCAGATTCGATAGTCCCAACGGCCAACTGTTGATGGTCGAGTACTCTGGGCAGATTCGATAGTCCTAGGCACGGGCTACGACGACGTGCGGGAGTTATGTCTAGAACCGGGGTTTCCATTAGCCCTTGACGGACGGCTGAAAGAATGTGCCGGTCATTCAATTAACGGTGATATCGAAGCAACGATAACAGTGATAGCCAGAGTCATGGATGTTTGGTTGTATCGTCATTCGGACTCAAGAGCGGTATTTTCAGGGTGCTTATCTGATTTAGGCCTTGGTACTTGGAAAACATCGCCCTTGACTCGAGTGATAGTAGCTTTACTTTAAATTGTATGCTCTGCTATGTTTACTTCTGCTTAGTGTGTGTCTGGGGGCTATCACTGTAGAATGAGGTTGGAGTGGGAGGGTTGTATTCCTATTCCTTTTCCTTTATGCTCTTTTGGTATGTTGTTAGTTAATTTACTGCTCACTAAGACTGTTGTCTGACTCAAGGCTTTATGTCTTTAATTCTTATTGCCTTGGGCTGTTCGTCCATTTTGGGACGGGCAGACTAGGTAGCAGGTGACAGGTGCTGTTCTCCTCTCACGATGCTGATATCGAAGACTAGCTGGAGGGTTGCATATTATCTTCTTATTATATGTACTGGATATTCCGCTGTTTTGTATTCTCTGAGAGATATGTAGTGAGGCTGGATGTATTGACTATGTGGATGCTTGTATTCAACTATTATGGAGTTTTATATGATGTCATTTTGTTCTGTAAAGCTTCACTATACATATGTTCTATTGTATTTTGTCCATGCGCTGTGAGTAATACGATAGATTCTGTTGTTTTAAATCTTACCTTGACAATCGTCCATGGTCGCCCGGCACACTTTACAGCTCTCTATCTCTAGATTCGGTGCAGGGGTCATGGGCGGTCGTCACATTTGGTATCAGAGCATTGGTTAATCGATTTTACCCAACGCTCACTGTCGTAACTACGTATGAGAGACGTAATTGTATTTTGATGGATGAATACTATATATAATATAGTAGCTTAGTAGAGTTTGAGTCCTTTATGCAGTTGTTTCTCTAGATGATCTAATCATTCCTTTTTATAGATATTGAGAATGAGTCGAAGAGGGAGACCAGCTGCTAGGGAAGGCCGTGCTACTGAAGAGACTGCTGATTATGCAGCCATGTTCGAAGCTATGATGACTTCGATCATGAGGAGGATACCAGTCCCGGGGGCGGCAGTTGATGTTGGAGTTCAAGTTCAAACTCCAAAACCGGTGGATTTTGCTAAGTTGTGTAAAGACTATACTGCTCTTGGAGGGAAGGTTTTCTTAGGAACAGAATCAACTATCGAAGTCCAGAGATGGATAGATGCTTGTAGAAGGATCTTTGGTGATTTGGGAATTGATGATGCAACTAAGAGGAAGTTGGCATCAAGGCAGCTTCAAGGGAGAGCCTCTGATTGGTGGAACTCTATTACCATCACTACTCCGGAAGAAGAGATTACTTGGGAGCAATTCCAAGTCAGATTTGAAGCTAAGTTCATTTCTACAGCTCAGAAGTCTGTTCTGTTCAAGAGGTTTGTGGAGCTCAAGCAGGGTGGAAGATCTGTTCTTGAGTATGTTTCTGAGTTTGAAGCTTTGTCCAAGTATGCTCGGTCATATATTGAATCTGCTTATCAGAAGAATGAGAAGTTTGTGACCGGCTTGGATAGTTATCTTGGGAGACAGTTGGTGGATCATTTGGACGATTCATTTGAGAAGCTTGTAGAGAAAGCTCTTAGGCATGAGAGTCTGTTTCCTAAGGAAGGATCTGTTGTTGCTGTAACCAAGGGAGAATCTAAACCACAGCAGGGTGGAAACTAGAAGAGGAAGCAGCAGCAGCAGAAGGGTAAGGATGGCCAGAAGAAGCCGAAAGGTGAGGTGACTTGCTACAACTGTCAGCAGAAGGGCCATTTTTCGAAGGATTGTAAGAATCCTAAGGTGCCGATGAAGTGTCATAACTGTGACAAGCCGGGGCATTTCAGGAAGAATTGTCCAGAACCAAGGAAGGACAGGCAGATTGTGCAAGCCTATGCTTTAGGAGCTGTTCCGTCGTCTTCGAAAGCTCCTACTGCTGAAGAGAAAGGAAAGAGTGTGGTTGTTCAAGGTACTCTTTTCCTATGTGGTGTTCCAGTTAGAGTTTTGTTTGATACTGGAGCGTCGCATTCATTTGTTTGTAGTGAACTCGTAGGCCGGTTAGGTTTGGAACCGGATATTGTTGATAGGCCATTGGTTGTGACTAATCCGGTTGGGGGTTCATCTTGTTTGTGTATGTTATGCCGTGGTCTGATTGTGTCGAGTCATGGTTGCTCTTTTGTTTGTGATTGCTTTGTTCTGAACTTTGCGGGGTTCGGAATTATTTTGGGTATGGACTGGCTTAGGAAGTATGCGGCTAAGGTTGATTGCGAAAGGTTGGAAGTGACAGTCGAGAATGTGGAGGGGCGAAAGATTGTGATACGATGTAAGCATGAAGAAGGCGTCTTCATGAGCTTCATGTATTCGCTAGTTGTTCCACGGGATGGACTGTCCTCAGTGCCGATCGCTAATGGATTCGAGGATGTCTTTGACGAAGTCAAAGGGTTGCCGCCGCATAGAGAGATCGAGTTTCGTATAGATCTAGTTGAAGGAGCCAGACCTGTTGTGATGCCTCTTAGGCGGATGGCGCCTAGGGAACAGCAGGAGTTAAGGGTGCAAGTTGATGATCTTTTGCAGAAAGGATTCATTCGGCGTAGTGTGTCCGAGTGGGGTGCACCAGTTGTGTTTGCAACCAAGGCAGATGGGTCGTTGAGATTGTGTGTGGATTATCGTGAGCTGAATAAGGTGACTAAGAAGAACAAGTATCCATTGCCGAGAATAGATGACTTGTTTGATCAGCTTCACGAGGCTAAGGTGTTTTCTCAGATGGATTTGGCAACGGGATTTCACCAGTTGAGAGTAGCTAAGGATAGTGTGCCGAAGACTGCTTTTAGGACACCATCCGGTTTCTTTGAGTGGCTGGTAATGCCGTTTGGATTGACTAACGCGCCAGCATATTTTGTGGATCTTATGAATAGAGTGTTCAGAGATCAGTTGAACAAGTTCGTACTTGTGTTCGTGGATGATATTCTGATTTATTCCAGAACGGAAGAGGAGCACAAGACGCACTTGCGTATTGTTCTAGAGATCTTACGGAAACATCAGCTGAAGGCTAAGTTTTCGAAGTGTCACTTCTGGAAGAGTGAAGTGAGGTTCTTAGGCCATGTGATTTCTGGAAATGGAATAGCGGTTGATCCCGCTAAGGTGGCAGCAATCCAGGATTGGGTTAGACCTAAGAATGCATCTGATGTGAGAAGTTTTCTTGGATTAGCAGGATATTATCGACGGTTTATCAAAGACTTCTCCAAGGTAGCTGCACCGTTAACAGGATTGACGAAAAAGAACCAAGTGTTCAGTTGGGATGCTAAATGTGAGCAAGCTTTCGGAATCCTGAAAGAGCGATTGACGAGTGCTCCTGTTTTGACTATTCCTAGTGGGAATGATGAGATGGTGGTTTACACCGACGCATGTGGTACGGGACTTGGAGCAGTGCTGATGCAGAAGGATAAAGTTGTTGCGTATGCCAGTCGACAACTGAAGCCGCATGAAAGGAATTACCCAACTCATGATTTGGAATTAGCGGCGATTGTATTTGCTCTGAAGATGTGGAGGCATTATCTGTTGGGAGTTCGATTCGAGTTGTTTACGGATCACAAGTCGTTGAAGTATCTTTTCTCCCAAAAGGATTTGAATCTTCGGCAGCAGCGTTGGCTAGAGTTTTTGGCATCATATGATTTTGGTATAGCTTATACTCCGGGAAAAGGTAACGCAGTGGCAGATGCGTTAAGTCGAAGACATGCAGGATTAGGAGCCATGTTTTCAGAATGGAAGAGTCTCGAGTATTTAGCTGGATTTGACTTCAGGCCTAGGTGTGAATTAGAACCTGAGATGTTGGCAAACTTATCAATAAGACCCACTCTTGTGGAAAGGATTGGCGAGAGCCAAAAGCGAGATGATAAGCTTGTCAAGATTATCCGTGAATTGGAATCTGGATTGGATCCAGAAAAGGATAAAGGATTCGAGGTCGATCGAGAGGGTTGGCTTCGGAAGCAAGGACGACTAGTTGTTCCCGATATAGATGAATTGAGGAGTGAAGTTCTGAAGGAAAGTCATCACTCAAAGTTGACAATTCATCCAGGTGGAAATAAGATGTATCGGGATATGAAGAGAACCTACTATTGGGAAGGTATGAAGGAGGATGTTGGAAATTTTATTTCCAAATGTATGAACTGCCAGTTGGTAAAAGCCGAACAGAAGAAGCCAAGTGGATTGCTTCAGCCATTAGAAGTTCCTACATGGAAGTGGGAACAAGTGTCGATGGATTTTATTGATGGATTGCCTAGAACCAGAACGGGAAATGAAGGGATTTGGGTTATCGTTGATCGTTTGACCAAGAGTGCAAGATTCATTCCTGTTCGATCGACTAGGACAGCATCAAAGTTGGCTGAGTTGTATGTTAAGTGGATAGTTCGATTCCATGGTATTCCGAAGAGTATAGTGAGCGATCGAGACCCATTGTTCACTAGTGGATTTTGGAAGAGCTTCCAGGAAGTTTTGGGAACCGAGTTGTGTTTGAGTACAGCTTATCACCCTCAGACGGATGGTCAGACCGAGAGAGTTAACCGAGTTTTGGAAGATCTCCTCAGAGCATGTGTTTTGGACTTCGGAGGATCATGGGAAGATCACCTTCATTTGGTGGAGTTTGCATACAACAACAGTTACCAGTCAAGTATTGGTATGGCACCATATGAGGCATTGTATGGAAGACCGTGTAACTCTCCAACATGTTGGTTGGAAACTGGAGAAAAGCTGATGCTTGGGCCAGAGATGATTCGTCAGACTTCAGATTGCATAGAGATCATTCGGCAACGAATGAAGGCAGCCCAAGACCGTCAGAAGAGTTATGCTGATAAGCGTCGAAAGGATTTGGAATTCGACGTAGGAGATATGGTTTTTGTGAAGATTTCTCCACTGAAGAATGTTATTCGATTCGGGAAGAAAGGAAAATTGACTCCGAGATTTGTTGGACCATTCCCGATCATCGAGCGAATTGGAAAGCTCGCCTACAGATTGGAGTTACCGGAGAAGATGTCGGGTGTGCACAATGTTTTTCACGTATCATATCTACGGAAGTATGTGCATGACTCGAATACCGTAGTTTCTGCTGATAGCTGTGAAGATTTCGAAGTTGATCCAGTTGATAGAAGACCTCGTAAGCCGCTTCGTGTTGTTGAAACTGACACGAAACAGCTTAGGAGGAAGGTAGTTAAGTTGCTCAAGATACAATGGAGTGATGATGATAACGACTGTACGTGGGAGGTGGAAGAGAGGATGAAGGCAGCTCATCATGAACTCTTCAAGGTATGGCCCTACGGTGTCATCTCATCTCGCGATATTGTAACTTGTTCTAAGTCTTAGAATTCTGTACGCTAAGCTAGAATTGGATGCATGGTTTGTTGATTGCTATGGATGGTAGGCGTACAGAATAGTCTTTGATTGCTTTGTTTGCTTGGAATTTCGGGGGCGAAATTCCTAAGGGGGAGAGAATGTAACGACCCGTATTTTTACGGATCGAAAAATTCGTTCAAATCTGGAATTTTCAACATTTTAGGTTGTTTCAGATTTTGGGAAGAATTTTGGTTAAGTCCTAAGTCGTAGCCGACTTATGAGTTCTGGACGAGTTAGTGATGAGTCTGGGCGAGTTAAGGACTTAAGGGGTGAGTCGGCGACGACCTAAGGAGATAAGTCATAGCTGGGCTAAGTTAGTAGGTCGAAGTTAACTCGGCAAGTATTAAGTCGTAGGTTGTAAGTCGTTGCCGAGTTAAGGGATAGACAACCTAAGGAAGTGACCGACTTATGATTTTGTAGACGACTTAAGGTTTTGAGTTAAGTGTTAAGTCGGCTGACGAGTTAAGGTAGTGGTCGACTTAAGGACTGGACGAGTTGAGGGATGAGTCGTATACTTACTAAGTCGTAAGTCGTAAGCCTAGTTGAGTCGTCTGACCAGTTATTTGTTAAGTCGTTGCCGTGTTAAGGATTGGTCTGATGAGTCGTAGACGACTTAGTAGTTGAGTCGTCTGACCAAGTAAGACGCGTGCGTGTTGAGTCGTAACCCAGTTAAGTCGTAGATGACTTAAGAGTTTAACCCGGTTTTGTTGAGTCGTAGGCGCGCATGTTATAAGTCATGACCGACTTAGGAGATAGCAGTTGTTAGGTCGCAGATGCTTCTGGTTAAGTCGTAGGATGGCAAAGCTTTAGGTCGTAGGTCGGCATAGTGTTAAGTCGGCAGCGACTTAAGGAGATAGCCGAGTTACGACTTAGGGTATTTTCTGCTATAAATAAGAGAGCTTCTCTTCATTTTTTGGGATCCGGATTTTGAAGCGACGAAGTGCTGCCATTTTGAGAGCTCGACTTCTACACTTCTTCACTTCTTTTCTCCACTCTAATCTAGTGCTTCCATCCATCCAAATCGAAGATCAAGATTGAAGATTCAAGAGCTTAGATTGAAGATCTTCATCTTTTCAAGAGAGATTTCTTCGTTTGAAGCGGATTCGTGATAGATCAAGCTTCATCCTTCGCTGTCCAGATCTGAAGCGTGTTGATTTGGGTTTGTTTAGGTGATTTGGTGAGTGGTGATTATCTCTCACACGGATCCAAAGGAGTATATCGGATTGTTGGCTCGATTTGGTGTTAAAATAGTGATTTCCATACATTTTCTTCATCCTAAGTGTAGATCCATATAGATCCATTGTTCATGATGATGTTACATCCATTTTATCATATGTTAACCTATGCAAGTTCATTCATCAAGTTTGTAGAGATATAATCCATGTTTTCATGCTTATTGGACTTTCAACTCTTTAATTACGAAAATGCCATTTATTGTTATAATTGTCTACTTAGATCATTTTAGAATGCTTGATTGCTTGGATTGATGTTTGATTTGATTGATTGTTATGAACTAGATGATTGATGATTAGATTTAGATCGAAGATGATTCAAAAGCTAAGGGAAAGGCTCTTGAATTGGAAAAGCTGCTCGTGGCATATGTAGCGGGATGATGAAGCTCTTATGCATAGATTTGATGATGTGATGTGGAGATGAGGCTTTGCGAGGATGTAATGAAGCGAGGCAATCATGTGATGAAGACTTGGTCTAATCCAGACGGGATCATTCCAAGCATGTTGATAACTCGGTGAAATGATTCGAGTTGAGGATAATGAATGGATATGAGAATAGTCGTCGAGGAGGATGACTAGGAGGCTTGGATAGCATCGTTGTTGAAGGTTCTAGCATGCTCTAAGAAAGAGTACGTTTGGGCAGATTCGATAGTCCCAACGGCCAACTGTTGATGGTCGAGTACTCTGGGCACATTCGATAGTCCTAGGCACGGGCTGCGACGACGTGCGGGAGTTATGTCTAGAACCGGGGTTTCCATTAGCCCTTGACGGACGGCTGAAAGAATGTGCCGGTCATTCAATTAACGGTGATATCGAAGCAACGATAACAGTGATAGCCAGAGTCATGGATGTTTGGTTGTATCGTCATTCGGACTCAAGAGCGGTATTTTCAGGGTGCTTATCTGATTTAGGCCTTGGTACTTGGAAAACATCGCCCTTGACTCGAGTGATAGTAGCTTTACTTTAAATTGTATGCTCTGCTATGTTTACTTCTGCTTAGTGTGTGTCTGGGGGCTATCACTGTAGAATGAGGTTGGAGTGGGAGGGTTGTATTCCTATTCCTTTTCCTTTATGCTCTTTTGGTATGTTGTTAGTTAATTTACTGCTCACTAAGACTGTTGTCTGACTCAAGGCTTTATGTCTTTAATTCTTATTGCCTTGGGCTGTTCGTCCATTTTGGGATGGGCAGACTAGGTAGCAGGTGACAGGTGATGTTCTCCTCTCACGATGCTGATATCGAAGACGAGCTGGAGGGTTGCATATTATCTTCTTATTATATGTACTGGATATTCCGCTGTTTTGTATTCTCTGAGAGATATGTAGTGAGGCTGGATGTATTGACTATGTGGATGCTTGTATTCAACTATTATGGAGTTTTATATGATGTCATTTTGTTCTGTAAAGCTTCACTATACATATGTTCTATTGTATTTTGTCCATGCGCTGTGAGTAATACGATAGATTCTGTTGTTTTAAATCTTACCTTGACAATCGTCCATGGTCGCCCGGCACACTTTACAGCGCTCTATCTCTAGATTCAGTGCAGGGGTCATGGGCGGTCGTCACATAAAACGTGTTAAGTATCGAATACATAGATTTCAACATTCATTGTTGAAATAGACGTTTTCGAGAAATATAAGGAAATGGTGGACTATAACACTGTTGTTATAGTAAATGATTTCCGAAAGGAAATGTTTTATGCAGTATTGGGATTTATATATCTATCTTAAAATCCGAATCCCTATACTAGTGATTTTGAGTCGTCGTAACGATGTTTTACGTAACATTCGTTTTGACTCGAATGTTTTCCTTAAAGAATGAATATATACTTAATATTGATTTAAGTATATAGAATATTTTCCAAGCGTTGAAAATAAATGATTTGTGAATTACTTATTATTAAATGAGTATGGAAATGCTTTTCCAATATGAAATGAACGTTTTGAGAATTTATCCGTGTAAAGATAAATTGAAATTGAATATTGAAATCGATTTGAAAATCGTATATCAGTAGATATTTTTGAAATATAAATTCACTATGGAATTTATAAAAGAAAGGGAAATTGTTTAGAAAAAATAAACGTTGATTTATTTTTGAAGTGTGGAAATTTTATATCTAGCAAAGATATTTTTGAAGATGAAATAATTTGGGAAAATTATTTGGAATCTGATGATGTTGCGCATCTTTATTGATAGTTAAATAACCGACTATCAATAATTACCTTTAGATAGGTATTTGTTGTGAATTGGATGAATTTGAATGCCACACTTATTTTTGAATAAGCGCTCACTATTCGGGTTAGCCGGGAAAGGACCATGGGGTCGTATAACCCATTCCGAATATGTGATACGTCGTTATGAATTGCATTTGAAGACCGGTGTTGAAGACCGGATATTTTTGAAAACGGAAGGATTACCGTCGAGTTACTCTACATCGGCTGATCTCCGATTTAGAGGTTTTATCACCCTTAGTGACGGGAAGTCCGGACGTGATTAGAAAATTTATCCGGATATGCAAGGGCTTCGTGAGAAGTGCCTTCGGTTCTGTTCGATCCCGGAACAGACTTGTATGGATTGTGTGTCTGACGTTACAATTTGAGATATAAAGCTGATTTCTTTCAAATACATTTCTGTTGGTGGCGGAGAATTTATTCTCTTAGCTTAACACACTTCTCTAAGACGTACGAGCTCAGAGGTTATGTAGTTGAAATTTATCAGCGATATACTCCCAATTTGGTAACGTGGCATACTGAGTGTTGCTGTGAAATGATCAGTGTTTGATCATTTGCGATATGATCATTTGTTTGATCTTATATCTTTGTGATCATAGGTTGATCATTTGTTTGACCCGAAGCAGGGCTTTGTAGAAAGCGTAGCTTTGTGGACGAGACTTCGTCGAGCCTCACACCCCGGAAATGGTCAAAACAGGAAGGATGCAGCAAGGTTCTAGGGAGTAGCGCCCCTTAGTGTATGTCATTCCTTCTGGATAGAGGTGGTATCATGGTATGGAGCCCAGATACTTAACCTATGTGGTTACTGCATTATTATTATTATGTGGTTGTTGGAAATCGGGGATCCTCGGGAAGATCGGTTACGATCGGGGGATGGCATACGCGTGTCAGTAGTTACCTATTTTTGCAGAGGTAACCCGGCCTTGTGTTGGCAGAGATCTAACCGTAATGTTAGGTTATTTCTCGGGTCGTCTATTCCAGGGACGTACCCATCGTGGATAGGAAGTTCCTTAGCCTGACCATTTGTTGGAAATCCAAACTCCAATACGCACCTTGTACGGTATTAGTTGTAGAACCTGCCATTTACGTACGGTGGTCACCATTGTTTAGATGGTAGCTATAGTAGGCATACGATACTGGTCGTATGTTGGCTAAGATTAATATTATATTTTCGAAATGTTTCTACACTATGCACTAATAATAATATCAAAAATGATTTGATTTTGCGTAGTATGCATCTTTGACTATCATAAGAAGAAATCTCCTCCAATTCTGCGTTTGCATTATGTGTGTGGTGGGAGGTCTTATGGTAGTTTCATTTTCCAAAAGCATTGCGAATTTGTTTTATTTTCTTTGTGAAAAATAACTGTTTTACGATCTCACACCAGTCACCATGACTGACTCGGAGTTTATTGTTCCCTTCTAAACTCTGGGTGCCCACCAATTTTCCACACGGGCAGCCTAGAGTTATGTTATCAGGATATTCTGGAGCTTTGGAAGCAAGCTGGATGACGAGACGTAGTATTTGTATCTGATCTTATTTATTCCGCTGTGTATTCTGTATGAGGACAAGTTTATATAACTGTCCATTGTTGTATATTGACTCGGATGATTGATGTATGTATAAACTGATATAGCTCTTTGTTTTAAAAGACTAGTGTTTATTTATTATATATTGTTCCGCTGCGATGTGTAAGATTCTGATATTGTTTCTGTTTCTGATGTTGTTTTGTTGTTCTTCTTTCTTCTTCTGCTTTCTTCTTCTTCTCTTTTTCTTCTATCTTTTCTCCCTTTTCTTCTTTTTAAAACCCTCACTATTGGAGTTTCCGGCACTCGATTTCTCGGCAGTCGATAAAGTGAGTATCGATGTCGAATTTTCGAAAGTCGAAAATTTCGGTATGTGACACAGAATATGAAGCAGTGATAGCTGGATTAGAACTTGCCTTGGAAATCGGAGCCAATTCTTTGTGTCTTCATAGCGATTCTCAACTTATTGTTAATCAAATACTAGGAGAATTCCAGGCTCGAGAAGAACGACTCAAAGCATATTTAAAGAAGACCAAGTTACTTCCCAGTCGATTGGACCACTACTTAGTCAAACACATCCCTCGGGAAGAGAACCGAGAGGCCGACGAATTGGCGAAGAAAGCAAGCGTGAGAGACGGCGATATTTCCGGAGCAGTAGCCATCTCGAAGCAACTGACCCCAAGTTTTGAGCAAGTGAATCTGATAGCTGCAACCGAAGAAGCAACTTGGACGACTCCCATCCGAGACTACTTACAAAGTGGCACACTACCCAACGGGCGTAACGAAGTCAAGAAAATCTTGAGGAAAGCTTCCCGCTACACAATACAAGAGGACACCCTCTATCGGCGCGGATTCTCTAACCCCCTATTAAGGTGTGTCGCTGGAAGGGAAGCCAAGGAAATCTTATCCAACATTCATCAAGGAAGCTGCAGAGATCACACCGGAGGGCAAACTTTAGCAAAAAAGATACTCCGATATGGATATTTCTTGCCCACCTTAAGCAAGGACGCCTTAGATTTCGTCAGAAAATGTGACAGATGCCAGAAGTTTGCTAAGATTCCGCGGCTACCAACAACTGAGATTACTCAAATGACCAGCCCATGGCCCTTTGCAGTATGAGGAATTGACTTAATCGGCGAACTACCAATGGGCCGAGGCGGGGCCAAATATGCTATAGTGGCAGTCGACTATTTCACCAAATGGGTGGAAGCAGAACCCCTGAATAAAGTATCTTCTGCAAAAGTTATTAATTTCTTGATTAAAAATGTTCTGTGCAGGTACAGAGTCCCATTCAAAATCATATCAGACAATGGACTTCAATTTGACAGCGAGGAATTCGCCAACTGGTGCCAAGAGCACGGAATTCACAAAAGCTTCTCATCCGTAGCGTATCCCCAGGCAAACGGACAAGTCGAAGCCGTCAACAAAATTCTGAAAACTCTAATCAAAAAGAAACTCGAAAAGTCAAAGGGCGCTTGGGTGGATGAACTCCCTACGGCACTGTGGGCTTATTGCACATCTTTCAGAACATCAACAGGGCATACTCCTTTCTCTTTGGCATACGGATCAGAGGCTATGCTCCCAGTTGAAACCATCGTGCCTTCCCACCGTAGGATCCACTATAACCCAGAAGAGAACGAAGACCTCCTTCACGTGTCTTTGGATCTAATTGAGGAGAGAAGAAATGATGCAGTCCTCAAAGCAGCAGCCCACAAGCAAAAAGTGGCAGCACAATACAACTCCAAAGTCAAGCATCGTACCTTACAAGAAGGGGATCTTGTCCTCAAGCGAATCTTCCCTCGCCCCGGAGCACTAGATCCAATCTGGGATGGACCATATGTAATTCATAAAGATCTCCACAATGGAGCTTATATTTTGTCAACAGTGGATGGGGAGGTGTTCCAAAGGGCATGGAACATCCAACACCTTCGTCGATACTTTACTTTAACTTGCACTACCCATATGAAGCGAATTAACAAAGAGAATCAGTGGACGTAGGCATTTTCGTGCCGAACCACTTTAAAAAACCTTGTCTCTTTTTTAACTTGTTCCTTTATATCTTGGCTGCTTGTTAACTTTATCCTTTTCTGTTGAACAAAATCCTGTGCAAATAGCATTTCCATTCAAGGCGCTCCACAGCGCGACTTCTCCTGGACAAGACCTAACAGGTACTATACGAATCTATGCCCTCGCCAATGAGACACTTTTGCTCCGGCATCCCTCTGCTGCGGGTTAACTCATTGCTCGCGACGGCCCTCAAAGCCAACTGTAATGAGCCGATTATAAGCCACCGAGAAGGCCGACTATAGCCGAGGAAGCTCATTACGGCATTCGGCTCGCCGGCAACTGTGAACCAACTATAAGCCCCAACATAAGGTGTGGCCAGCCAGGGGCAGTTCACGGTTGACGATCGGCACCCACGCTAGCCGGCCACAGTAAATCGAATAATACCCACGATTACGGGCCATAATGGCCCGGGTAGTTACTGTGCGCGATCTCGGCTCCGATGTGTCTTAAGTGCGGCTGTGGTAAAAAAGAATTAACTCCCCGTGGAGGCGTAAGATGGGTGAAAAATGTCTCCAAGACCCACAGCTAGGGAAAGTGACTACAAAGCCCGTTTGCCACGAACTTAAGCACATCGAAGGCCTTCCGTGATTGGAAGTTTTACCATTTCTCATATTTCAATTTTATTTGAAAAAATTTTCTCCTATCCTCTATAACAATCCCTAAAGTACAGGACACAAAATAGGAGGCATTCGCTAATGGGAGTCGGAACCCACAACGGGACACTAGGCCGCATTCCATACTCAGTCACACAAGACATTCAAAACTGCCATCTACAATTAGAACATGAAAGGCAGTATTTTCTTCTTTTGTGTACAAATACATGGCTATAATTTATTCATACATCACACTAGCATTGCAAGGCATGAAATTATGTTTTAAGCAAGAACTTGACATCAAACACAACTGAATTACAAGTATATGCATAGCTATATTTCTCATACAACATGGCAAAATAACAAAAGCATTCAAATACGACAGAATCAGCTTAAGTTTAAAAATTACACGCCAAGGATAATGTTGTTTATTAATAGTAACATAATTACGACCTAAAAGTTACGTTACTATTTTGAGACTAACATATACAACAATGTTCAGTAAGCAAAAAGATATCCAGGTCAAGTCAAGGAGCCGGCTGCATCGGAGCTTTACACTTGTCCTGTTGACCGCCAATCCGATCAAGGAAAGAATTCATTAGTGATAAGCAACCAAGTTAACGGAAAGACTAAAGGGGAGGACTTACCAGCATCTGCTCCTTGATCGTCTTGATCATCATCTTCTACTTGCACACCTACCTCCTTCCACCGGCAACAGCATAAGCGTTCTGTCAATCCCAAAAGAGCGAGAAATAGCATCGAGCTGCTCATCTTTGAGGGAGCCAGGAAAGCAGTCAGGCGGTGAGTTCAGGAGCTCTTGAGGGCCATACCCGTCCACCAGTGATCTCGGGGCAGGTCCGTGACGTTCCGGTCCTGGCTGAGCAGGGGGCACTGCGGAAGATTCTCCTTCGCCCTGGGACTTCTTTTTATCTGATCGAGTTTCTGCTTTTCGAGACATTTATCTGCAACACAAAAGCACGTTGTTAGAACAAAAGGATGTAGAAATGTACACCGGGCAAAGATTTTCAAATTTCATTCGGTATCGAATTCATTCGGTTTGAGGTCCATTCGGCATCAAGCCATCCGGTATTGAACTCATTCGGTGAAGTTACTTTAAGAAGCCATTCGGCGGAAGAACTTGCCTGATTCGGTACGTATTGATTCGGCACGTATTGATTCGGCAGTTCGAAAGTTGATTCGGCTATCTCGTTCGGTGAGGAAAAACGAAGGCTTGAGGCTCCTATTTATAAAGAAAGGTTCGATAGTCGGACCAGATGGTTCGGTCCTCGGGCCGAATATGATGGCTCAACTGAAACAAAGCACGACATATGTTAAACATATGCCCTACTTTGGGGGGCAAATGATTGGGTGAATTCTCACCACCAAATCAACTAACGCCCGAACCAAAACATACAGGCTACCGATTCAAGCCTCACCGAACCATCTCCCTATCGAACACCTGCCGAACCAACCTGCTTCGCATACAACGACTCCACCGAACCAACAACTTACTCACTACCTAACGCCGAACCAATCCACTTCCCACCTCACTGTCGAATCAGCCTCAAACCAATGAAGCCACCGATCCAAACCTGCCGAACCATATCACCAACTCAATGCCGAACCAACACTGCCGAATCAACTCCTCTCCACGACCCCACCGATCCAACCAACCACCGAACCAAATACTACCGGATCACTTCACCTCCGGACCAAGTCCTACCAAAGTCCTACCGAACCAAACTCCGTCTACTTACAACTGGGCCAGAGCTATACCGAACCAAGGTTGCCAGGCCAGACTGCATCAGTCCAAGCCCACCAGCAGCTGTATACATCCAAGACCCTTGCTCCCAGCCTCACTCTATAAATAGAGGGGCAGGGGTACAACAATGGAGGACAAGTTTGAGAGCTCAAGCACGGAGAGAACTTTCAAACAACTTTCTTTTACTTGTATCAAAGCTTTGTACTTGTAATCTAAAGAAGAGAAGAGAAATAACATATAAAGTGGACGTAGGCACATTCTGGCTGAACCACTATAAATCTGCGTGTCTTTTTACAGTTTAGCCCCTGCTTTTCCCATATTTGCATAAATCACCCAAATCACTAAGAACAACATAAGATCTACTAAATCATACGACTTTGAGGTGTTTGTCCATTTTTTGTGCAAACATACATTGTTTATTGAGTTTGTGGGTAATGATATTGTTGTTTCTCATCAGAGTTGCACAGCGGTAGATTTACAGTTTGTTTGTAGTATTTGATTTTGGGTTTGTATTAAAGCACACTAGTAGATTAAATTGATTACTTTGATAACTTGTAAAATTGAAAGTTGTATCCTATACATTTAGTAGTGTTGGATATTTATCAAATATTGTGTATTAAGTTGGTAGTTTTCATTCGTAGTTTTAGAACGGACGGGTCTTTCGGCGATTTTGACTGGTCCGAAAACCCGGGTCGTCACACATTATCTCTAACTAGATTACTAATCCTATTTTATACGTTCCTAGCGCTATTCTATCCATATCTCCCACTATTGCCTTTGTTTATATTCTTCCTACTTGATTGGCTTCTTCATCATTTTTAATCAAGTTTCATTTCTATTTAAAAAGAAGAATTTTAAAGAACTTCAAAAATTTATGAAATTGGAAAAATCATCAAGTCCAACCTATGCTCTATTTTACATTTATTTCAAAAAGAAAAATCACTTTATCAAAAAAAATTTAAACAGGAAACTTTTTAACCCAACAAATTTTTAGACTAAGAGTTTCAAAAATGAAAAACCCCCTTTTACCAAAAATCTTTTTAATCAGAACTTGTGACTCCACAACTTCTTTTTAAGTTATTATTTTTCAAATTTTCTTACCTTTCTATCAAAACAACAACTTCTAAATAAACCCTTTAAAAAAATTTATTCAAAACATTTCAAGAAATTTTTTGAAGAAAGTGTTTTTATCAATTTCTTCACGCGGAGTTAAATTTTTGAAATCTTTTTCAAGACAACAACTTCTTAATAATTGTTTTCTTTATTGCATTTTCTTCTTTCATCCTTTACTTCCAGATGTTTACAACTATACTACCTCGTAGTATTTACTTACCACCTAGCATGCTTATTTACTATTTCTATAATTGGTTATTGTCTGTAATAAATAATCATTCTTTTAACCTGACAATCCCTAAAGACATTTATTTATTCATTCTTTTAACCTGACAATCCCATAACTATCCTAATAGTCTCTTTAATTAGTCCCTTTATATCCTAATTATATTGTATCTCCCTATTTATTGCACATTTACTGCCCTATTAATTTTACAGTGACAATCTTTTCCGCATACATTCCTTACAATATGACCTTCGTCGCCTATTCCTTAGTCTATTTATTTTTCCACCCCATAGCCGCCTCGCCCATCCTTTCGAAATATGGTCGCAACTACTGAAAATATAGAGTAAATTCAAATTAAGCATGTATATATACTTATATGTAGTATACTTTTGAAAAATACTTTCAAAAATTACAAGTGCACCACTCATACGTATACCTACCCCCATTGATCAGGTAACCTAAGCTGCGACACCTACTATAACAACCCACCCCGAAATGGACCTAATTTCAACCCAACAAAAGCCCGTCGAACCTTAGACTCGCTCAAGGAGTGATGTTAGGTTGATAAAATTAAAACAATACATGGTACACAGAGCTATCTATCTATACTTTGAAAATCTCACAGCAGAATGGATAAAATATAATATCAGAAACAAGTACCCATTTCATAAAAGAAAACCATTTCAGAATATAAACGTTATTACCAAATCTCAAAACATGTCTACATAAAATCTCTATAGTACAATATAATATAATTTTTTGAACTACGTACATTAGAAATATTTAAAAAAGAATATAAAGAGAAATATAACTTCCACAAGTCTTTATCTCCACCTTCGTCTCCTAAATCAACATTGCTCTCTCTAACATGTGTTGTAATGAGGATTGAGTTAGAACAATAAATGTCTGGTGAAATGAAAAAAATCAAGCTTTACCATGAGTGTACTTGGGCAGTATTATTTAAAAAAGAAATATGTCTTACGTATTTAAGACTATACCAATATGTAACAGTCACCCTAAATGGTGGTGTTATAAATAATAATAACTTTAATTGTAATCCCAAAGGCCTTTCCAGTCCAATTCCAAAATTCTAACATAACTAGCATCAATGATGCAAGAGAGAGCATCCTAATCAATAAATACCCTCTATTGGTGATTAGGAAGACGCTAACGATTTAATACCTATAAGATAGGCATGTCTCGTTCCTTTAATACCTAACCCATTTCCAAATTCTAACGCAACCATCATTAATGATCCGAGAGAGAACCTCCAAATCACTTAATACCTCTTTCTTGGGACTTAGGTAGACTCTGACCATTTAAGACCTATAAAATAAGTAGGTGCCCATCTTTTAAGACCAAACCCAAGGTGGGTCCCTACATGGTTCTCACTAGCTGACATCGTAAGAAATCCCATCAGGTCACTTAATACTTCTCCTAAAAAGAGGCGGGCCCTACCATAACCACTTAATACCCCAAACCTGAAACGGACCCCTCTGAAGGATTTCACCTACCGCATCCAAAACGTAATTTATGACCCAAAACCCACTCGTGACGTCTCACATTAGTCCGACTATTCGTTGATACGTTTAGCCAGATCTAGACAGGTTTACCCTATAGAATTGGGACTAACCTCACATCCACTATGGTTATTTATTATAGGCAATGTCCTACATTAGTTCGCAAAGCCACACCATTAATAGCCAGATTTAACCGGGCAGACTTTCATGTAGCTTTGGACTAACCTCGCATCTCTATAAATTAGTCATAACTTATATGTATATTCACTATATACATACATCATCCTACTTGAATAATAATTGAAGTCATATAAGATGTCCCCTTATTGCGCCCTTAATTAGGGGTTAATTCCCTAATTTACTCTAAATCCTTCCTATAAATTAATATTACTTAACTATTCTAATAATACTAATTTTCATGTTCACTATGTTATATTATATATATACACAATTATATTTATGCACGAAATTTAGAGTCTAATCATTATGTTACAACAGTTCGATAATAATTCACTTACAAGGTATTTTGAAATACCAATCTCATACAAATCTATAATTCTAACAAGGACTTCTATTACCATAGCCAAATAAAATAGATTTGTACAAATATAGAGTACATACAACTTATTCCATATTAATAAATTAGAATCCCTTCTTTGTTTTAAAGAACGGATCTTCACAAATTAGATCGTCTATTTTCAATTCAACCGTTATATACATCATTTTGGAGTGAGAAAGGAGTTCCTTATTTATTTAAGTGATAGAAATAGGTGGTGCAAACTACAGATAAATTCAATTCATACTTTACACACCATTTCTAATTTATTTCTTTTTGAACCCTTTAACACTTCAATTTAAAATAGAGGAAATTGGTTGAATGGACCACTGATTATTTGATTCTAAATAAATAATTAATAATATATTAATACCAAAAATAATTATAATTCCAACATATACAAAAATTAATATTTACTTAGGGAAATTTTAGGGGTTTTAGATGTTATATTTTCATTACCAAAATTTTCCAAGGCATACATCAAACCCAAATAAATACTATTCAATTACAAAAAGGTGAAAAACTTGATATTTCCACTCATAGAGAACTGTTTTCTTTCTAACTAGATTTGATTCCACCATGTTTAATTCTCTTTTAGATCTCCCTCTTTTGAGATATATAACAAAGAGAATTGCATATATAAATTTGATTTAGAATAAAAAACTAGAGGAATAAAATTAGGAATCAAAAGAATTAAACATCTAAACCTTTTACCTGGTAATCTTAATTGATTCTGGAATCTGAAGAAGAAGAAGACAAAGATGATGAGATCTGATTTATACCACTCCTAATTCTCTGTTAGATCTTCCTTTTTTAAATATACAACAAATTGATTACACAAATTAGGTTTCAAAAATCAAAAGATTGGGAGAAGAAGGATTGATTTAAATTAGAGATTAGAAATTAGAATTACTTACTAGAAATTTTACTGTTTCTAAACCCTAAGGGGAAAGAATTTGACAGAGCTACGCCGTTGCTATAGAATTTTATGAAGAAAACGTGTGGGTCTAGGGGTCTATTAATAGAGGTAAGAAGGAACGAGAACTGTTGGATTAAAAAAATACACTGTGAAAAGTAAGCAAACCCTAGCTGGCACTAAGCCTCATTGGATGACCACCTCGACCTACCGATCGACCAATGCGCTTGGATAGGGGAGGTCGAACCCTAAACTACGACCGGTCGACCTGTAGCGGTCGATCGGTGGGTCGAGGTGGTCATCCAATGAGGCTCAGTGGAAGCTAGGGTTTTGCTTACTTTTAACGGTGTAGATTTTTTAAATCCAACAATTCTCGTTCCTTCTTACCTCTATACTGCCTACAAGGCAGGTTAATAGCACCTCGAAGGAGAAGCTTTAGATTAGTGGAACTTGGTAACTGAGGAAAATGCTGGAAGAATTTTCTCATGGGTGGAATTCAAGAATAGATTTGAGATAAGGTTTTGTCTAGGGAAGAAGTGCGTCTACAACTAGAGAAATTCATTCATCTAAGGAAATGAGACTCCGCACTTAAGGAGTACATAGCTAAGTTCATAGAATTGGCTAAATTTGGGATAAGCTTGACAGATACACCTATGAAAAAGGCCATGAAGTTTATGAAGGGCCTAAATTCTCCGCTAAGAGAAATATTTTTGACCCAAGTACCCATTATAATCATGTATGAGATATTGGTGGAGATGGCAATGCTACACATGGCCAATGTGGATGATAAGGAGGCAGAAAAGGAGAAGGTTGCACCTACCAAAAAGCAAGGAGGGTCCAAGAAAGGAAGCTTTTGGGCTAACAAGAAGTCGAAGAGGAAATTAAGAAGGATGGTAAGGTGTGCAAGCGATGCCAGTAGAAAGGTAATAAGGCTAAATATTATAGGGTGAGTCTGATGAAGGAAGCTTTTAAAGGGAAGTGCTTTAATTGTCACGAGGAAGGGCACCTCAAGCATCAATGCCCTAAGTTGGAAAAGGAAGGATCAAGCAGACAAGTTTAAGCTATTGATGTCGTCCCTATTACTAGTAGACCACCGATGGACCAAGGAAAGGCAACATTAGAAGGTATAACTCTTTTTTCAGGGGTTACAATTCGTACCATATTTGATTTAGGGGCATCGCATCCCTTTATAGCTAGGAATGTGGTAAACTTTTTTAACCTACAAACCTAGATTATCACCAGCCCAATAGTGGTGTCTAATCCTACTGAGGGGTCGACATATCTCTCTCTTATTTACAAAGACCTAGTATTGGACATATGCGACGTTGATTTCATATGTAATGCGTACGTTCTAAATTTTGAGGGGTACAGATTTATCTTCAGTATGGATTGGTTAACATACTATGGAGCAAATCTTGATTATGATAGGAGGGTTGTATAATTAAGAAGTAGTGGAGGCCATGACCAAGAAATTCTTTGTACACCCCAAGATTTAGTTGAGTTAGCCGTCTATACTCACTAAGTCTATCTGTTGTTGGAGAACCATCATTTGTACCCATAGTTTGTGAATTTCCTGATGTCTTTGAGGAAGCCTTGGGTCTCCTACCTCATAGGGAGATTAAGTTCCGAATAGATTTGGAGAAGGACACAAGGCCAGCCACCTTGCCTTTAAGATACATTGCCCCTAAAGAGAGGAGAGAATTAGATAAGTAAATTTCTGAGTTATTAAAGAAAGGATTCATCCATCGGAGTACTACGGAGTGGGATGCTCCTATTGTTTTCGCTACTAAGGCGGACGGTTCTTTTAGACTTTGCATTGAATTAGGGAATTCAACAAGTTGACAAGGAAGAATAGGTACCCTTTACCTATGATAGATGAGTTGTTCAAACAACTTAGAGGAGCTAGTCTTTTTTAAATTAGACTTAGCAACTGAATTCCATCAGTTGAGGATTGTTGAAGGAAGCAAGTCGAATATCGCATTTTGCACACCAAATGGATTCTATGAGCGGGAAGTGATGCCTATTGGATTGATGAATGCTCCATCATACTTTATGGATTTGGTGAAAAGGCATCAGCTTAAGACCAAATTTGTTAAATGTCACTTTTAGAGAAAAGAAGTTAGATTTCTTGGGCATATTGTTTCGGAGCAAGGATTGGCAGTAAACCCCGCCAAAGTAGAAGCTGTTCAAGGATCGAAGATTCCTAGGAATGTATCAAAGGTTAGAAGTTTTATCGGGTTGGCAGGCTACTATAGAAAGTTCATAAAGAACATTGCAGAATAACAGCCCCTTTAACCTAATTGACTAAGAAGAATCTATTCTTTTCTTGGGACGATAGATGAACTAAGGCATTTGACAAACTTAAGGAGTTATTGATCAGTGCACCTGTGCTCACTATTCCCGATGGAACCCAACCATTTACGGTTTTCACGGATGCTTGGGGCACGGGGTTAGGAGCAATTCTGTGACAGCCCATAATTTTAGTATATTTATTTATATATAGGTTACATACTTTGCAAAAGAAAGTTAGTTGGTTGAAAAACAAAATTTTTCTTTTTTTTCTGAAAAACAATGGTGTGTAGATAGGTATGCATGTCTTTGTTCACGTGCACACTATTCTAGTATACTACCTGAGCAAGGAAAGATTGCATGACCTATTAGTATAGCTACATTAACCCAATTATAATGTGTAAATGGCCTAGGCAGTCTTAGTCCTAATTTAAATAAACTAAATATATATATATATATATATATGTATGTATAATAAACATGGCAGCATGCATGGGTGGAAAATATAATAACTAATTAAACACACACATTTGGTTAGACACATAAGTTTTATGCATAATTAAAACCAGAAAATGCCAAGCCAGAATCATGCATAAAGTGTGTAAAGTAAATTGCCAAAAATAGTTAATACAAGGAAAAAGGGAAAAATGGTAGGGAAGGAAAGTGGAGAGGGTGAGCTGTTGGGTGAGATCAGAAATAATGATGGGATTTCTGATGAAAATAAATTACCTAACTAACCTTAAAACCCTAATAACTCCACTATATACCTCATCACCTCCTACGGGTGCACATGAGAAAAACTAGAAAACAAAACATAGGAAAGTAAGAGAAGGCAGGTAGCAATTAGGAGGTCAATGGCAGACTTAAATCAAGGCTTAGGAAGAAGAACCATGGTGAGTAAACCCTCACTTGGCAAGGCATTAAGACCTATGGAAGGCAGCCATTTGATCTTTAATTTATTTTAATTCTGTTTAAAAGTTTTGTTTGCATTTTTTTTAGTCTAATCCTCTTCTGTTGTTTCTGAAGATATGTGTCTTGTTTTCCTTGGTTGTCATTTAACCTATGATTGATTGTTCGTACATGATATATTTAAGGATAAATTGATGATAATTTAGATGTTTGTGTACCTAAGAAATGTTGTAGGATCAAGCATAAATTTATAAAAAAAGTAAGGTGCAAGGCAGTAAGAGGAAGTGGTCCTCTGGCTTATGTCTTGCAACTGAAAAGATGGTTAGGATGCAATGGAATTTCCATGTGCTGAATCCTGATTTATCATTTGATGTTCTCTGGAAATAAGGTTGAAGTAATAAGAAAATACACTTTAATATGTGGGTGGACTATAAGGAGAACCAGAGTAGCACTTCACTTGGTAAAGGCTTTAGGCTATGCTTTAACCAAGGTATATCTCTAAAATAAAACTAACTTGAACTGGTTTTTAAAGTATAAGTGATTGTTGAATAAATATATATATAAGTGAATGAGTTTTGATGGATGTATAGAAATTATTAGTATGTAGTGATTGGGGATAAAACAGTGTTGGGCATAAATCTGCATAGAAAATATGGGGATGTGTGAGAGAACTTAGTAATTAAACTAAGGACATGGGTCACCTCTATCAGGTTGGGTAAGAGGGAAGTGGGTATTGCATAGTGGTTGGCTTGCACCAAGGTTGAGGTGTGAGTTTGCACATGGCATGATCATGTCCAAAAGCTTATAGTGTACTGGAAAGTAAGAAGTAGTTCCAGGCAGTGTGCACCAATGCAACCATAAAATGTGATACTGGATCCTTTTGAACTGAATAACATGAAGTGAATATACATGCAAAATGTATAAATGCTGAAAGTATATGGGAGTCTTGATATGCAGTCTCATATTGGCACTTTAGCTTAATGATATGGATGTTGCTTGTTCATGTTTGGGAATGCCTGTGTGTTTTGCATGATGGCTACTATGAATTTTTAGAATAAAGATTTCTGTTAAGAATTTAATCTGAGCACATATACTTGTATTTAGCAGTTCCCTCATTCCACTGTAAGGATACTTAAAAATGTGAACATGATAAAGTGGTTTAATAATCTATGATAAAGTGGTTTAATAATCTGAGTAAAACATTTAACTTCTGAAACAAAGGTGATATGGAATTAGCTCCATAAATCTTATGTATTGTCAATTGAATTTACTCATACCAGACTTTAGTCTGACCTGTTTGTTGCTTGCATCAAATGGGTGCTTCACTTACATGGTGGGGCAGATCATGGGGTGCCTGCAGGTAATGAAGAAGCTAAGTAAAAGAGAAGAAATGTGATGCTAGGAAGAAATTTCTAACAACTGAAATATGGCTTTTGTTGAAGAATGTCCCTTAAGTTTTATTTTAAAGACTTATATGTAATTAATGTTTGCAGTATGTTGAGCTTGATTATTATGTAATGAATGATTTTAGGGATTATTATGTGATGGAACCATTACTAGTAAAAGAAAAGTATCATGAGTTGAAACTATATTCAGTGGAAAAGATAGATATGTTTAGCTTTACATTATAATTTATGAGCATGCAAATTTCCAGGAATTTAACAGTAAAGTAATCATAGACCTGAAGCTTATACCCATTTAAACCAACGGTGAGAATATGCACATCAGACTGTTTTAAAAATTAGAATCCACTTACATATGAATTGAAGCAAAATTTTATGAGACAAAGAATAACCCAAATTAAAATGTGTTTGATGATTTTATGAATAAATGAAACTAGTATATTATGATCAATTAGTTTAGGGAACTCACTAAAACAAATTAGTCTAACTGAAGTATAAGGTAGGCAGAGAACAGATGTACATGGCTGTGTGCACACAGATGCACAGAAGCATGCACAACTCATAGCTCATCTGTTTAAAAAAGGCAAACCTTGCAAATTTAAAGTTAGTTCACCTGTTATATCAAATACATAAATGTTAAATGTAGGAAAAAAATAAAATAAATGGGAATTGGTTAAAAGGAACTAAACAGAGATTTAACCTCAGTCTTACTACTATTACCTTACTTTATATAGACTGAGATACCCCATTACATAAATACTCTGATATTAGAATTAAAATGAGCACAAAAATAGTTTTATAAAGTAATATATCAATATTTCTATATTGATCAAGTGGATCTTGGGAAACACATAGGAAAATATATACAAAAAAATATAGTTGGTTTGTGAAAGAGTGCAGCCCTGGATTTAGTTTTAAACAAAATTGAGTCATTCAAAACAAATGACAACTAAGGGTAGGGTTGCCTCAGTTGGTATCAGAGCTGTGTTATTAAATACATAGCCAATACAAATACTTGGTTGAATCTGTGTGCATTGTTTGTACTGTTTGCATTGGTTGTTTTATTTATTATGTATGAATGAGTTCACTACTAAGTTTAAAAGTGAAGTAGTGAATAGGAATTAGGACTAACCATACTAGAAATGTTCAATAGAGGCCCAGAACAGTTAGGAGCAATTCCCAGGCTGCTGGAGAAAGGGAGGACAATCATGTTGAACAAGCAACTGGAATGGCCACTGATCCCCCAATGATTAACATGCAAGATTTTGTTAGAGTATTAAGGGATGGGATGGCACCTAGAGTAGATAATCCTCATGAGGAGCTGTCCAAATTGCTTAAAACATATACACATTTAGGAGGCAGTGGCTTTGATGGCACAGAAAATGTCATGGGTGTCCAGACATGGCTAAGAACAGTGGAGAGGATCTTTGTAGATATGCAGGTTAATGACCAGAGAAGAAGGCAAATAGCTTCAAGACAACTGAAAGGCCTTGCTTTGGATTGGTGGGAAGTGATCATTGCAAGTAGGCAAGAGCAAGAGATCACATGGAATCAGTTCAAAGAAATGTTAGAAGCCAGATTTGTCCCGGCATCAGCAAAAGCCTCATTACTTGAGGAGTTTATAAAACTTAGACAAGGATCTATGAGTGTCACTGAATACACTCAAAAATTTGAAGGGTTATCCAAGTATGGAGCAGTATTAATCCCAGATGAAGTTTCAAGGAATGCAAGATACATTCAGGGGTTGAATGCTGGATTGAGTAGAGCCATGTTACCCTACATAGACAGAACCTTTAGTCAAGTTATGGACTTGACATTATCATTTGAGCAGCATGATAATGCCAGGGAAAAATTTAAGAATTTCAGAAATAACAAGAAAGGGAAGAATAGAGCACACCCATATGAGAAGAAGAAGGGAGAGGCAATGAAAAAAGAAGGAAGTAAGGTGGAAAACTCTGACAGTAAGAAACCTAAAGTTATCTGTTACAACTGTGGAAAGGAAGGTCATATAAAGACCAAATGCCAAGCACCCAAGTCAACTATTCTTAGGTGCTACAACTGCGGTAAAGAGGGACATATGAAAAGGCAGTGTCCAGAAATGGCAAGGGTGGCTGTACTTGAGGGGAAAGGCAGAGCAATGGAGGCACCTAGCCAAGTGGAAGGTATATTATTTATTAAAAGCATACCATATCAGTTGTTTATGACACAGGAGCTACCCACTCTTTTATTTCTTATGACATAGTTCAGAAACTGGGATTGATATGTATTCTGGTTGATAAACCATTGCATATTGATAGTCCCATAGGAAGTTCCTGTATTACAAACATGAAATGCATGCAAGTAGAAATATGTATGGGTGGTCACATCTTTATTTCAGAATTATATGTGCTAAATTACCCTAAGTTGGATATCATACTAGGGATGGATTGGTTAAAAAGATTTCATGCTATTATTAATTTAGAAAATTCTACAATCTCACTACAACTTCCTGATGGAAAAATAATTTTGGTCATGTTTGAGGTAGCAAAAGCTAGGGGTCTGGGCAGGATGTTCAACTTGAAAAATGGTGAAGTTGAACCAAGCCTAGAAAAGATACCCATAGTTAACCAATACACTGATGTGTTTGGTGAAGTGAATGGCATCCCCCATAATAGACCAGTAGAATTTCAAATAAGACTTAAACCAGGGACAAGCCCTATCATTAAGAAGCCAAATAGGATGGGTCCTAAAGAACTAATTGAGTTGAAGAAGCAAATTGAAGAATTAGAGCAAAAAGGCTTCATTAGGCCTAGTAGTTCAAACTGGGGATCACCAGTAGTATTTGTTAAAAAGCATGATGGTTCCTTGAGAATGTGCATAGACTATAGGGAACTAAATTCAGTCACCATAAAAAACAAATACCCTCTACTTAGAATAGATGATCTTTTTGATCAATTAAATGGTGCTAAGGTATTTTCCAGACTTGACTTAGCATCTGGCTTCCATCAGATGAAAGTGGAAGAAGAAAGTATTAAGTATACAGCTTTCAACACCAGGTATGGCTTGTATGAATACTTAGTAATGCCATTTGGTTTGACCAATGCACCATCCTATTTTGTGGATTTAATGAATAGGATTTTTAGAGACTATTTAGATAAATTTGTACTGATTTTCATTGATGATATATTAATATATTCTAAGTCAGCCAGTGAACATGAGAAACATTTGCACATGGTACTAAGTAGACTAAGGCAACAAGGCCTTAAAGCCAAGTTTGCAAAATGTTCCTTCTGGAAGAATGAAATAAAATTCTTAGGCCATATAATTTCTCAAGAAGGAATTTCAGTAGATCCTAGTAAGGTCATGGCAGTGCAAGCATGGAAGAGACCAAGCAATGCTACTGGGATAAGATCATTCATGGGCATGGCTGGATACTACAGAAGATTTATAAAAGACTTTGCTAAAATAGCAACCCCATTAACTAAGCTAACAAGGAAAGACCAACCTTTCTTATGGACTGAGAAGTGTGAAGGGGAATACAACCAATTGAAGAAAGCACTGATGGAAGCTCCAGTGCTGAAAATCCCAGAAGGCAATGATAATCTGGTAGTGTACACTGATGCATGTGGGTCAGGTATAGGGGCTGTTCTTATGCAAGATGGTAGAGTAATAGCCTATGCATCAAGGCAATTGAAACCAAGTGAGACCAAGTATGCAACACATGAATTGGAATTGGCAGCTGTAGTGTATGCATTAAAGCTTTGGAGGCACTACCTATTAGGAGCAAAATTTGAGCTTTATACTGATCACAAAGCTTTGAAGTACTTATTTTCTCAAAAAGATTTGAACATGAGACAACATAGGTGGGTGGAATTCCTTGCTGCCTATGATTTGGACATTATGTACACACCAGGAAAAGCAAATAGAGTGGCAGATGCACTGAGTAGGCAACATGCCAAGTTGGCTACATTGATGATAGAGGAGTTTAAAATGTTATTGGCACTATCTGATGTGGAAGTGCAAAGTGTGGAAGAGCAAATTATGGTGATAGATGAGGACATGGAGCACTATGGCAAGCTCAGCCTCATCACAATAAAATCAGACTTAGTGGAAGAAGTGAATCAGTCTCAAGACATGGATGCATTCCTAAGAGAGAAGAAGGAACTGTTAAGGAATGGTTCAAATATTGATAAGTTTGAATTGGATGAAAAAAGATTTTTGAGATACAAGGGAAGACTATGTGTGCCTGGCACAGAAGCACTGCAAAGAAAAATCATGGATGTTCATCACAAGTCTAAGTACACCATACATCCAGGTGGTACAAAAATGTATCATGATCTAAAGAGGAGTTATTGGTGGAAAGGAATGAAAAGGAGTGTGGGTGAATATGTGGCAAGATGCATGACTTGCCAACAAGTCAAGGCTGAGTACCAAAGACCCAGTGGACTGTTGCAACCTCTGGAAATTCCAAGGTGGAAATGGGAAAGCATATCAATGGATTTCATTGATGGTTTGCCAAGATCAAAGAGAGGTAATGACAGTATTTGGGTGGTGGTAGATAGGTTGACTAAATCATCACACTTCATACCAGTAAAGAGTGATAGAAATGCACCAAAATTGGCACAAATTTTCATGAAAGAAATCGTAAAACTACATGGAGTTCCTACCACTATCATTAGTGACAGAGACACCATATTCACATCAAAGTTTTGGAGTAGTTTTCAACAGGCAATGGGGGTTGAGTTGTGCTTGAGCACAGCCTACCATCCCCAAACTGATGGCCAGACAAAAGTAGTTAATAAGTTTTTGGAGGATCTACTTAGAGCCTGTGTACTTGACCATGGTGGTAATTGGGAAGACTACCTTCATTTAGCAGAATTTGCTTACAACAACAGCTATCAGAGTAGTATAGGGATGGCTCCCTATGAAGCTCTATATGGGAGGCCTTGTTTGTCACTTGCTTGTTGGTTAGAGGTAGGTGATAGGGTGATGTTAGGACCAGATCATGTGAAAGAAACGAATAATAATATCACACTGATCAAACAGAGAATGAAGGCAGCACAAGACAGAATGAAATCATATGTAGATAAAAGAAGGAAACCACTTGAATTTGAGGTAGGAGATTATGTATACTTGAAAGTTTCACCTATGAGGAAGGTGTTGAGATTTGGTAAGGCAGGGAAGCTAACCCCGAGGTACATAGGGCCATATGAGATTATAGCAAGAATAGGAAAGATGGCTTACAAGTTGAGGTTGCCAGAAGAAATGAATGGAATACATAATGTATTTCATGTATCACAATTGAGAAAATGTGTACATGATGAAACTTCAGTGATTCAGCCACAAAACCCAGTAGAAGTTAGACCAGACTTAGTATATGAGAAGAAGCCAGTGGGCATTGTAGCTAGAGAAGATAAGAAATTAAGAAATAAAATTATTAAACTGGTAAAGGTGCAGTGGAGTCTAGACCCTAATGATTGCACATGGGAGGTTGAGGACAAGATAAAAGTCCAGTACCCTCCGCTATTAGCAACTGACAATTAAATTAAAGGTAATTTATCATTCATGCTTGCATTTAGTTAATTAAACATAGTATTCAATATTGAATGTGCTTGCTTGATATATGCTTTAGTTGAATTAAGAAATGTTAAATTGTGGGACACAATTTCTTAAAGGAGGGGTGTATGTGACAGCCCATAATTTTAGTATATTTATTTATATATAGGTTACATACTTTGCAAAAGAAAGTTAGTTGGTTGAAAAACAAATTTTTTCTTTTTTTCTGAAAAACAATGGTGTGTAGATAGGTATGCATGTCTTTGTTCACGTGCACACTATTCTAGTATACTACCTGAGCAAGGAAAGATTGCATGACCTATTAGTATAGCTACATTAACCCAATTATAATGTGTAAATGGCCTAGGCAGTCTTAGTCCTAATTTAAATAAACTATATATATATGTATAATAAACATGGCAGCATGCATGGGTGGAAAATATAATAACTAATTAAACACACACATTTGGTTAGACACATAAGTTTTATGCATAATTAAAACCAGAAAATGCCAAGCCAGAATCATGCATAAAGTGTGTAAAGAAAATTGCCAAAAATAGTTAAGACAAGGAAAAAGGGAAAAATGGTAGGGAAGGAAAGTGGAGAGGGTGAGCTGTTGGGTGAGATCAGAAATAATGATGGGATTTCTGATGAAAATAAATTACCTAACTAACCTTAGAACCCTAATAACTCCACTATATACCTCATCACCTCCTACGGGTGCACATGAGAAAAACTAGAAAACAAAACATAGGAAAGTAAGAGAAGGCAGGTAGCAATTAGGAGGTCAATGGCAGACTTAAATCAAGGCTTAGGAAGAAGAACCATGGTGAGTAAACCCTCACTTGGTAAGGCATTAAGACCTATGGAAGGCAGCCATTTGATCTTTAATTTATTTTAATTCTATTTAAAAGTTTTGTTTGCATTTTTTTTAGTCTAATCCTCTTCTGTTGTTTCTGAAGATATGTGTCTTGTTTTCCTTGGTTGTCATTTAACCTATGATTGATTGTTCGTACATGATATATTTAAGGATAAATTGATGATAATTTAGATGTTTGTGTACCTAGGAAATGTTGTAGGATCAAGCATAAATTTATAAAAAAAGTAAGGTGCAAGGCAATAAGAGGAAGTGGTCCTCTGGCTTATGTCTTGCAACTGAAAAGATGGTTAGGATGCAATGGAATTTCCATGTGCTGAATCCTGATTTATCATTTGATGTTCTCTGGAAATAAGGTTGAAGTAATAAGAAAATACACTTTAATATGTGGGTGGACTATAAGGAGAACCAGAGTAGCACTTCACTTGGTAAAGGCTTTAGGCTATGCTTTAACCAAGGTATATCTCTAAAATAAAACTAACTTGAACTGGTTTTTAAAGTATAAGTGATTGTTGAATAAATATATATATAAGTGAATGAGTTTTGATGGATGTATAGAAATTATTAGTATGTAGTGATTGGGGATAAAACAGTGTTGGGCATAAATCTGCATAGAAAATATGGGGATGTGTGAGAGAACTTAGTAATTAAACTAAGGACATGGGTCACCTCTATCAGGTTGGGTAAGAGGGAAGTGGGTATGGCATAGTGGTTGGCTTGCACCAAGGTTGAGGTGTGAGTTTGCACATGGCATGATCATGTCCAAAAGCTTATAGTGTACTGGAAAGTAAGAAGTAGTTCCAGGCAGTGTGCACCAATGCAACCATAAAATGTGATACTGGATCCTTTTGAACTGAATAACATGAAGTGAATATACATGAAAAATGTATAAATGCTGAAAGTATATGGGAGTCTTGATATGCAGTCTCATATTGGCACTTTAGCTTAATGATATGGATGTTGCTTGTTCATGTTTGGGAATGCCTGTGTGTTTTGCATGATGGCTACTATGAATTTTTAGAATAAAGATTTCTGTTAAGAATTTAATCTGAGCACATATACTTGTATTTAGCAGTTCCCTCATTCCACTGTAAGGATACTTAAAAATGTGAACATGATAAAGTGGTTTAATAATCTATGATAAAGTGGTTTAATAATCTGAGTAAAACACTTAACTTCTGAAACAAAGGTGATATGGAATTAGCTCCATAAATCTTATGTATTGTCAATTGAATTTACTCATACCAGACTTTAGTCTGACCTGTTTGTTGCTTGCATCAAATGGGTGCTTCACTTACATGGTGGGGCAGATCATGGGGTGCCTGCAGGTAATGAAGAAGCTAAGTAAAAGAGCAGAAATGTGATGCTAGGAAGAAATTTCTAACAACTGAAATATGGCTTTTGTTGAAGAATGTCCCTTAAGTTTTATTTTAAAGACTTATATGTAATTAATGTTTGCAGTATGTCGAGCTTGATTATTATGTAATGAATGATTTTAGGGATTATTATGTGATGGAACCATTACTAGTAAAAGAAAAGTATCATGAGTTGAAACTATATTCAGTGGAAAAGATAGATATGTTTAGCTTTACATTATAATTTATGAGCATGCAAATTTCCAGGAATTTAACAGTAAAGTAATCATAGACCTGAAGCTTATACCCATTTAAACCAACGGTGAGAATATGCACATCAGACTGTTTTAAAAATTAGAATCCACTTACATATGAATTGAAGCAAAATTTTATGAGACAAATAATAACCCAAATTAAAATGTGTTTGATGATTTTATGAATAAATGAAACTAGTATATTATGATCAATTAGTTTAGGGAACTCACTAAAACAAATTAGTCTAACTGAAGTATAAGGTAGGCAGAGAACAGATGTACATGGTTGTGTGCACACAGATGCACAGAAGCATGCACAACTCATAGCTCATCTGTTTAAAAAAGGCAAACCTTGCAAATTTAAAGTTAGTTCACCTGTTATATCAAATACATAAATGTTAAATGTAGGAAAAAAATAAAATAAATGGGAATTGGTTAAAAAGAACTAAACAGAGATTTAACCTCAGTCTTACTACTATTACCTTACTTTATATAGACTGAGATACCCCATTACAGAAATACTCTGATATTAGAATTAAAATGAGCACAAAAATAGTTTTATAAAGTAATATATCAATATTTCTATATTGATCAAGTGGATCTTGGGAAACACATAGGAAAATATATACAAAAAAAATATAGTTGGTTTGTGAAAGAGTGCAGCCCTGGATTTAGTTTTAAACAAAATTGAGTCATTCAAAACAAATGACAACTAAGGGTAGGGTTGCCTCAAATTCTAATGCAAGAAGGAAAAGTAGTTGCTTATGCTAGTAGACAACTGAAGGATTATGAGAAAAGATATCCAGTTCATGACTTGGAGTTGGCAGCTATCGTCTTTGCCTTGAAGATATGGAGGCATTCTCTTTTGGGAGAAAGGTTTGAGTTATTCACTGATCATGAATCACTCAAATACCTATTTTTCCAAAAAGATTTAAATCTTAGGCAATGGAGATGGATGGAATATATAGCATCGTTTGACTTTAGTATTAAGTATACCCTTGGAAAAGGAAACGTATTTGCCGACGTCCTTAGTCGGGCACGCTACCCTAGGTTCTATATATGAATGGAGGTAGTTAGTCTTCCTCTCAAAATTGAACTTCCAACCGCCAACAGAACCCATCCAAGGCTTTTTAGCTATTATGGAGATTAGACCAGCCTTGATGGACCGCATAGGGTTTAAGCAAGTAAAGGAGAAAAAGTTAGTAGAGATTTTGGAGAAGTTGAGGAGAGGAGAGCACTTTCCCCACGCTGGTAGGTATTCAATTGATGAGAATGGATGCTTAAGAAGGGGTGGACACCATTGTGACTGTATGGTTGATAGTTTGTTGAGAAAGGCGCTTATAGAGTGTCACCACTCGAAGGACCATTCATCCCGGAGGAGATAAGATATACAAGAATATGAGGATTTTCTTTTGGCATGGAATGAAGAAGGGTGTAGCTGAGTTTTTTGCTAAGTGCTTGACATGTCAGAGAGTAAAAGCTGAGCAAGGGAAGCCTAGTGATTTATTATTACCTTTGGAAATTCCAACTCTGAAGTGGGAACACATTTCGATGGATTTTGTGGAAATATTGCCTAGAAGTCAGAGGGGTAATGAAGCTATTTTAGTTGTTGTGGATAGACTCACTAAGAGTACCCATTTTATCCCGGTAAGGAAATATAGAACTTCCCGTTCTCTCGTGCAAATCTACATCAAGGAGGTAGTTCGGTTGCATGGAATTCCTATGAGCATAGTTAGTGATATGGACCCCCTGTTCACTAGTGAGTTTTGGAGGAGCCTACACACAACTTTGGGAACTTTTTTGAATCTCAGAACTTCATATCACCCACATACTTATGGTTAAATGGAGAGCGTGAATAGGATTTTGAAAGATTTTTTACGGGCTTGTGTTTGGATTTCAGATGACATGGGAGTAGCATCTACCATTGGTCGAGTTTGCATATAATAGTAGCTACCAAGTGACGATTGGTATAGCCCCTTTTGAAGCACTTTATGGGAGGTCATGCAAATCGCCAAGTTGTTTGTGGAAAACCATCGATAAAGTATTAGTCGAACCCGATTTGATCCATGATACCACGAAAAATGTAGAGTTGATCAGACAAAGAATAAAGGCAGCTCCAGACCATCGGAAATCTTATGTGGATAAAAGAAGGAAAGAGCATGAGTTTGAGATTAGAGATATGGTATTTGTCAAAGTCTCCCCTCTTAGAAAAGTGGTTAGATTCATTGGGCCATTCAGAATTTTGAAAAGGACAGGAAAACTTGTTTATCTTATGGAGCTTCCTGACAGATTGTCAGGAGTCCAGAATGTTTTCCATGTTTTTTACCTTAGAAAATGCCTTCATGACACCACTATTAGAGTTAAGCCTGATCAATTGGGCGAATTATAAATGGAGCCGACAGTGCCCCGTGCCACCGCATGCATTTTGGAGCACGGAATTAAGAGACTCGGAAATAAAATAATTAGGCTGGTCGAGTATTGTTGGGGGACAATCCAGCGGAAAGCACATGGAAAACCGAGGAGAAGATGAAGATCACTCATCTAGAGCTTTTCACTAATAAATTTTCTCTCCAAAATTAGGATTTTGGTTGCGTTGTGGTTGCTAGATTGGATGGTAGGAGATGGTTACCACACTTTTTCACAACCATTTTACACTCATGTAGAAATATTTTTGCATGTTTATGGTATTTGCATACATGCTTGCATGACATGATTTACACACTCACGCTAGCATTGAGCTCATTTTAGTATGTCTACAGTACATAATCAAATTGCACTTCGGTTGAGTAGATGGTTGTGTAAATAACTTGGTTGTGTAACGTGGACATTATTGCACATTACGCCGTTCACCCCTTGAAAGATTTCAGAACAAATCCTTTCTAAGGGGAAGAATGTAACATCCCGTAAAATCAACCATAAATGAATTTAGTGAATTAAATTAAATAAGGTAGGGTAGAAACTTGAAATATTATAAAATTTGGAATCTGACATGAAAGTTATTCCGTTGCGTTCGTGGTGAAATTCTGATCTCTTTCCATATATAATATGCTGAAAATGAAGCTTAAACGAAGAAGTTATGAGCGTTTGAAGTTTTCAGATTTAAATTAATTTAGTTTGAATCCAAATTCAAATAAGTATTTAAATTTAGGGTTTGAATTTTAGAAATTAACTATAGATTTACTTTGGGATTAAGTAACTGTTAAGTTAAACAATTAACGTTAAAAGTTAATTAGGGAATAAAATGAACGAGTAACAGAAACAGTAATTAGGTAAATTTCAATTGTTGAAACTGGGCCAGCCCGCATAGGTTGTTTGGCTATGATACCATTGTTGAAACTGGGCCAGTCCGCACCTGAGTAATTAGGTAAATTTCAACTTTTTTACCTTTTTGGATCTTTATATGACCTATGTAGTCTAAATTCATTTAGAACTTTTCTAATTTTTTTAAATAAAATCAGTATTTTGTTTAAATTTATAAATAAATTTTATTTATTATTGAATTTGTATTGTATTATATAAAATATGTATCATATACACATATGCATATATGTGCACGTGCAATATAAAAATGTGTACATGGTTTAATATGTCAATATATAGATGTTGGGATTTATATAGCAGTGGACATGCTAGCCCCTCTAATACATGATTGTTGCCAATGTGTGTGTGTGTATTAATATGTCAATTTCGTGAGTCACACAACATGAGTATTCAATATTTCGGTTGTGTGACTCACAGGTGTAAATTTGGTTAGAAATTAATATCGAATAGTTCAAATATTAACGTTCACACATCACTTAGCAGATTGTGTGACATTATGACCAAATTTGTTGCTTATTTGGCATCGGTAAAATTTAGTATTACTTTATTAAACATTACCTGATAGTGACAATTATCTAAACCAATTCTCTTCATCAAAACTATTGCACTTTGGACTTATGGAATTTGGTAACGGTCAAAATTCCAGTATCATCCATATTTAACTCTATAGTCCAAACACAAAGTCCTTGGTTTAATAATGACAATTATTATTAACTAAAATGTTCTAGCCAGAGACTTTGAGTTTGAGTTGACTTCGGTTGATGTAATAATAAACTCATATAACCGAGGAAATGAATCCTCTCTTGAATAGTGTTTCACTTCCAATGCATCCACTCGACCTAACTATAGTTGTTCGATGGACACCGTACCATGGTTTAACTATAATCAAAGCGGAACTTCCACATTAAAGATCAATATTCTCAAGTCAAGAGAACTGTGTAATTTTGCCACATCAATATTTTCTATATGACCTAGTTATATTAACCAACAGAAAACTATCGAGTGAGTCATTCCATTGTTATCCAATAACTATCAGCATGCAACCCCTTGATGCCCTCAGCGGTTATGAGTAATACACTATCCAACATTTGGAGGGCATTGCATTTTCTAGTCGCAACGGATGTATCGTTATCCAGTCTCGATATATCTTGACTAGAAATATTTAAAACTGCATGTTTAATTTCATTATGATAAGTTACTCGAGGTTACAACACTTTTTAACTACTATCGAAAAACATACCATTTATGGATTTTCTATTAAACATACTTTTAATTAATTAATTAATATAACACATTATATCAAGTATATAATAGGAAGAAACCACCTTTTATTTTGAATAAGATTGGCTATCGAGTTAGATATATGTAACCAATTATATAATTGCCCCTAGGGCATACCCCTAACTCCATTATATATTTCTCACTATAAAATAGATCCATGGTTTGTCCTTCTCCTTTAACTAATTCTAGTCAGATCAACAGAGGAAAATTCTCTTCTTCATCTCCTTCTCCTAACACAAATTCTATTCCCTTATAAACAGAAAAGTTTTCTTCTTTATTTCCTCCACTGGAGCACTTGAAACTAGGCCTTGTAAACCATAGCTAGAACCAAAAAGGAGTTTCTATATATCAATCTACAAATTTCGATGTGCACAGGTTATGCAATTTCCTCAAGATAATTCCTTAGTCAAAATATGTCATCAATACCTTTTAATATATTTTAAATATCCCACCATTATAAAATCTAATTTTCATATACATTTATATATATATATATATAATTTTTTATATAAAAGGTAAAAGTTAAACTTAAGGTAATAACCTTAAAACAATTTGAAATTTGGATATTATGTTCATGATGTAAATTCAAAGATGGTGTTACTCAAATTTTTCGAAAATAACCAAGTTTTCTTAGTTTAATCCATTTTGGTCTAGGCTGGCTTAGGCCTAGGCCAGCCTACCACAAGCTACTCGAGAATGAGAAATAGACTAGCAAGTCTCCTTCGATTGCCATCCAGGTTGGACCACTATATCCTATCCTCTTCACGGCTCTTCAGGTCGGCTCTTCAGCCAGTGCATTCTAAGCGACGACAACAGTCAACTCGTCAAGCAAAGCAAGGTATCTAAACTACTCGGCTCGGCCTGGCCCCCTTCATCCGACCCCTCCTTATAATCAGCTGGCTCTCAGATAGCCAGTCTATTCCAGTACCTCCTTCAACCGTCGGTTGATCAATGTGTCTCTAGATTTCCTCGGGCATAGGCCATCACCAATCCGACTCTTATGCAGCCCCCCATAAGCAATCCAATAGTTAGTCCTCCGTATCATTCTAAGTAGTGCAGCCAGACCAGCCCGGCTTGGCCCACTCCTTCAGCACTACCCCTGGCAATTTCCCACCTCTTTCCATATCCTTGGGGAAAGGCTAGCCTGCCTCGCCACATCATCATGTAGGAAAACCCAACAAAGAAGTACAACTAAGCGTGTCCTCTTCTGACAAAGAGCATGTTGTGCAACATGCCGCCACTGTGCATGAACATTACCTAAACAGTAATAGTAGGGCATGAATCTTATAGGGGTTTTTCCTGTTGATGTTGACCTCAGTGGTCGATTACCTTCGCTTTGCCAGTTGTCCCTCATCAAATCCATTTAATCAAATCTAAATCACAACACCTTTCCAACTTATTTTTGGTACCATCCCAATATTACTTTTAACCACTATATTACCCTATGCATGGTAACTTCAAAGTGGTTGATCGTCACCCGCTAAGGGGCGACTATTCAAAGGTTGGTCGCCACCCACCAAGGGTTGACTATTCAAAGGTTGGTCGCCACACGCCAAGGATTGACTATCCAAAGGTTGGTCGTCACCCACCAAGGGTCGACTATACAAAGGTTGATCGCCATCCACTAAGAGTCGACTATTCAAAGGTTGATCGCTAATCGCCAAGGGTTCACTATTCAGAGGTTAGTTGCCACTCGCAAGGGTCGACTATTCAAAAGATTGGTCGCCACCTGTAAAGGGTCGACATTCAGAAGGTTGGCCGCCACCCATTAAGGGACAATTATTCAAAGAATCTATCAACCACCCACTATCTCGTGTCCTCAACTTAGCATCAAGTTACAGATTCTCACTGTAGCTAATCGTTTATAGTTCTAAGCTCAACCGGCCCTTTGTATTTGTAGCAGCATTAAACTTAAGGCGCCCATTTTGTCTTGTTGTATCTCTTGTAGTTCCCTATAATTGTAAGAGTGCCGTATAAGAAAAGGAATTCGCAGTGGACGTAGGCAACTCTACCAAACTGTTATATATCTTGTGTCATTTACTTATTGATTGCTCACTTTAGCTCTTAAACTGAATGATTACCAAGTGACCTTTGCTTTTTGTGATGCAATTCCGAGGTTGATGAAAAATACAACCAACATTCTAAGGCAAGAAGGAGGGATCGAACCTACTATCTTATGGTTAGTAGCCTCCTATGGATGTTCTTTTTGCAGTTGGTATCCCACATCTAGTATGAACTTTGGCGACTGCGAGTGCTGTCCTGATCACCCTCCGATGACCGAAATGACCCACAATACAAGGAACGAGCCTTCCACCGCTCACCAAGCATGCCTATTGAGATCTCTTGATCGACCAGTCCCATGACTAGACGTGAGGCCAGGATGGCCAATGTCAGTGATCTTGATCTCCGCCTTGCTCCTTCTTGGAAAATCTCTGAGACCCATAACTCATGTCAATATTCGATGTAGTCCCTTTGCAGGCTTCCGAGTGAATCCCTCCTCCATCTTTGCCCTTAAAGGTTCTCAAGAGCTACCAGATGCCTGTCCACATGTCTGGAGGCATCCAAGATCAACGGCCTATGACTTTCTCAAGCTTGCTCCTGAGCCTACAGCCTTCAGTGAAGAGAGTATTGAAGTCTTCAAAGCCCATATTATTCAACACTATTACCAAGGTTATCCAAAGAGGATGAGTTTTCATGTGATCATTACCTTGTTTGGGGACCACTGCTTTTTTCCACCTAGGACCACATGAGTCATCGCTTCCCTCCTAACCGATAGGATATCCATAAGGATGAATTACCGAGCATTCGTTTCCTTGTTGGGATTTCCTAGGATATCCAATGAGGATGAGTTTTCATATACTCATTACCTTGTTTGGGAACCACTGCCATTCGCCACCTAAGACCGCATGAGTCGTCGTTCCCTTCTTGGCCGGTAGGCTATCCGACGAGGATGAGTTTTCATGTAGTATTACCTTGTTTGGGGACCGCCGCCCTTAGCCACCCAGGATAGTAAAAGTCGTCGCTCCCTTCCTGGTCAATAGGCTATCCATCAGGATGAATTACAGAGAATTCATTTTCTCATTGGGGACTGCCAGCCAGTCTAGTAAATTTGAATCACCATACATTCATTTCTTTATTTAGGGACTGCTCCCTGCCACATGAGTTTGGGTGAGACATCTCTCCCCTATGCACTAAGACACACTGGCGATTGGATGCACGGACGTAACAGTCAGTACCCCTCGTCTATGCTATCGCTCTTCCTCCGAATAAGATGAGACACTGTTGTCTAAACTGGTGTTGTTACCCTGAGTAACGTCGAAGTCCGACATCCATGGTGCGCCCATGTAAAAATAAGTTGAGCCAGCCTTTACTTGCAACTTGTCACCCAGGGGAACTTTCAAGCTGCTCGACGCTTAGGTTCGAACTGGGACCACTTACCATCTAAGCAACGCACAGATAAGTTCACTTTAAAATTTTCTATCTGCTAAGTCCTTGTAAACGACGATGCATGCTGTCTGTCTCTCCATTATCACTCCATCATATAAGAGTGCTTGAGCCAGCAATGCACCCCCGGTCGAACCAGGCTCTGCAGTCCTCTAATCAACATGCGATGTGTCATCCTAGAACCCCCAAGCCCCGTGCTTTACGGTTCAAGCCTAGGATTTTCGGTTCAAGTCTGGTCTAATCTACCGCTATGAACACGACTACTTGTCACCTAGAAGAACCCATCAGCAAGCATGCGCTCCTACTTAGCTCCAGTACCACCCGCCACTCGATGCTTGGTAGGCACTCGGCTCATATGAATGAGTAACTAGCCAGCTGCATGAAAATCTGGCTACTTAGCACACATTAAATAGTGTTTTTTATTGAAAATAATGCATGAGTGCCTTGGAAAGCCTCATCCAGGAGGACCTCCAAGCCCTCCAACACTTAGGTTTGAACCGGGACCACCCATCGGCGAAGCGACATAGTGAGGTTCAGCTACTGCACACCGACCTCAGCGCCTAACAAGCACTCGGACATTCATGGTCAACGCTCGGTTCTGAGTCCCTAAACATACTTGGGCTGACAACTAAAGAAATTTGATCAGACCATCGCAAAAGATTGCTAGGTATTCGAGATACACCACTCTACAAGTCAAAAGAAAGAAAAAACTACTACAGCTAGTTTCTCAAACAATAAGTTTACAATTGACAATCCATTGTATTCATTTTAATATTTCATAGGGGTATGATGTCTTCCCTACTAGGGTTATAAAGGTTTTCAGTCGCTATCTAGTTGAAAAGAAGAAAAAGAGAAGAGAAGAAGCACGTCAACAGTTCTTCTAAGGTAGGCCAACCTACATTCTTATCACTGGCCAGAAAGCCTCGGTAAGGGAAACGATTAAGAACTTGTTGAAGAAAGAGTGTAACACTACCACAAACACCTTCAACATTGAATATCAAAAGAGACCGCGAAGAGATCTTAGGAAGCCTCACCTAGGAGCAGACCAAGACCTTGGCGGTGACATCCAAATCAGAGACACCGGCCCCTACTCCTTCCAAAGAGGCACAGAAGCGTCCAGACCGACTTGAGGTTGGTAAAATAGGACCATTAAAGCAAGGAAGCCCTTAGCCCCACCCAGACCCATAGCTTGAGATCGACGTTCGATCTATATTGGAACTTTAGTCAAGGGACCTGGGTCCCAGCCGAAAACAAGGTTCATCTCAAGAAGTTGAAATCCAAAAGAAACGGTCTGAACTACCATCAATAATATTGTTTGGCACCTAAGAGGGCTACCTCCTTTCCAACCCCGCTGAATCCAAGAAACATTATAAACAAGTTTGAAAATAAGCCAAACTGTTTGTAAGCATAACTCAGCTGGTAAGGATTGCCTAGTGATCATGGAACAAAGTTCCTTGGGGTGGTGGGTTCGAGTCCTAGCAAGCTACACCGTGTAACTCTTAAGACGTGCAGCGGTTATCCCTAGAAAAAGCGAGGCTGCTTGGGAGATTTATGCTCTATGTTGGGTTGGTTAAAAAGCAGGGTCAGTTGTGGCGGGCCATCTGTATCCCCTTGCTCTACTCGTCGGAGTAGGTTTTATAAAAAAAGTCAAACGCATAAGAGCAATGGGAAAGGAAAAGTAAAGCAAAGTTAACAACTTTTTACTAAGAGTAAACCATGTAGAGTTTAAATCTACGAAAGAAATTACATGGCCAAAGCTCCATGGCCCTAGAGTGAAAGAGGAAAAGGGTATTTATAGGCCTGTCCCTTTATTCGCAACCACTGTCCATATGACTGCTTGTCGCATAGAAGAACCCATCGGCAAGCATGCTCTCCCACTTAGCACCAGTATCACCCCCCACTCGATGATTGGCAAGCACTCGGCTTGTATGAACAAGCAATCGAGCATAGCTAGTTGCATGACAATCTGGCTACTTAGCACTATTTAGATAGAGTTTTTTTACTTAAAATAATACAGGAGTACCTCGGGAAGCGCATCACCAAGGAAAACCTCCAAGCCTCCTAACACTTAGGTTCGAACCAGGACTACCCATCGATGAAGCGACTTATTGAGACTTAGCCGTCGCACACGGACCTCAGCACTTAACAAGCACTCGGGCGACATGATCAATGCTCTCTTTTGAGTCCCTTAACATACGCAGCCAGACAACCAAAGAAATTTGGTCAAACCGGTCCAAAAAACTGCTAGCTTTTTGAGGTACACCACCCTACAAGTCGAAAGCAAGAAAATACTACTACAGCTAGTTTCTCAAACAACAAATTTGCAATAAAGAATCAGTTTTATTCAGTTCAATAGTGCATAAGGGCAAACTGCCCACCCTGCTAAGCTTACAATAGTTTAAAATCGCTAACTAGTTGAAAGAAGAAAAGGAGAAGAAGAAGCACGTCAACAGCTCTTCTAAGTCAGACCAGCCAACATTCTTATCATTGCGCAAAAAGCCTCGGTAGGGAAAACAATCAAGAACTTGTTGAAGAAGGAGTGTATTGCTACCACCAACGCCTTCAACATCGAATATCATAAGAGACCGCAAAAAGCTCATAGGCAGCCTCGCCAATGAGCAGACCAAGACCTTAATGGTAAAATCCAAATAAGAGTCACCGACCCCTACTCCTTCCAAAAGGGCACAGAAGCATCCAAACCAACTTGATGTTGGTAAAGTAGGACCATCAAAGCAAGGAAGCCCCCAGCTCCTCCTAGACCCATAACTTAAGATCGACGTTCGAGTAATGTTGGAACTTTAGTCAGAGGACCCGGGTCCTAACCAAAAACAAGGTTCATCTCAAGAAGTTGAAATCCAAGAGCAGCAGTCTTGTGCAATATGCTTTCACTGTGCATCAACATTACCTAAACAGTAATAGTCAGGAATGTATCTTACATGATTTTTCTTACTGATGCTGACCTCAGTTGCTGACTCCCTTCACTTTGCCAGCTATCCCTTATCAAAGCCATTTAATTAGATCTATGACATAGCGTCTTTTAAGTCGGTTGTAGATATCATCTCAATGGTCCTAACATCAGTTTCAACCACTATAAGTACCCCATGCATGACAACTTTAAAGTGGTTGGTTGCTTTCCGCCAATGGTCGACTATTTAAAGGTTGGTCGCCACCCATCAAGGGTCGATTATTGAAAGGTTTGTCGCCTGTGCCAAGGGTCGACTATTCAGAAGGTCGTTCGCCAACCACCAAGGGTCAACTATTCAAAAGACTATCAACTACCCATGATCCCACGTCTTCAGCCTAGTATCAAGCAGTGTATTCTCATGATAACTCACCATTTCCAATTCTAAGCTTAACAAGCCCTCAAGGTTAGCAATAGCATTAGTCTTGAGCCGCCACTTTTAGCTTATTGTATCTCTTGTAATTCCCTGTAATTGTAATAGAGTTATATAATAAAAGGAATTCATAGTGAATGTAGGCAGTTTTGCCGAATTACTCTATATCTTGTGTCATTTACCTATTGAATGCTCATTTTAGAGCTTAACCCAAACAATTAGCAAATGGCCTTTTCTTTTTGTGATGCAACTCCGAGGTTGATGAAAAATACAATCAACTGATAGGTTTTTACTTTTCACAATTTTCCCTTGAGTATATTAATTGCTATAAATCTTCTAAGGTGAGAATAGGCAGTTTGATTTGTATTGTTTCTAAATAGCAAAGATTAGATTTTGGATCTGATTTTTATTGGAGATAAATCATTTTGAATTTTCTATGAATTTTTGAATTTTTTTGCATTATATCCCTAATTGATATGAGTTACCTGGTAAGGCGAAAATTTACCTTAACTAAAGGAATTAATTAGTTTAATGTGCAATTAAATGAATAGGTACTAATTTTATAGAAAATTGTTATTATTATTTGAAACAAACAAAGGGGAATTTAGCAAGTGTACATATAAAGTTGAAAAGATATTGCTTTATTATGTAATCAATTTTCCATATTATATATGTATATATTAAATAATGTTATAAAAATTCATATATAGGCCAAAAATATAAATAAATATATATATTATATATACACAAAAGCTAATATGTATGCATATATTCATATCCACATATGTATTATTATCCAGCATTTTGACCCGGCAATATCTGAACTGATTGAACAAGTTAGACTCCACTTACGCCAAGCCCAGTAAGTCCAGGACAATGATTGTGGGGCCCAAAAGTCAAGTATAGATGGTAATATGAAGTCGTGATCAAATGGAATTGAGAGATATGCAATGCAGAATGTTTGAAGTAGGGAATATGGTTCAACATATAGGAAGGATCGGCTATAAATCAACCTCCAACATAGGGATCGGTATGATTTAGGGAGCAAGTGCAGTTCAATAGAAAACGATTAATATCTAAATATCCACAAGTCTAGTGTTATGAAATTTTGTGAGCAGGATGTGGTGACCCTAGGGAGCCTACTCTAGGGATCACACCTCAAAAGGCTGGAGTAAGAGGGATCGGCCTTCTTCCCTCAATAGGGAAGGCAACTCATATTGAAGAAAAGATCAAGCAATAACTCATGTTCTACTAATCCAATTGGCATGAAAATTTATGGCTAAGCATGTTTCAAAATGGGAAAGCTATCATAGGGATCGCACCTCCCAAATTCCTCCAAAATAGGGATTAGTACCAATCCTTATTCTTTAGGATTTGGGCCATGCGATCCCTCCTATGGGTCCATATGGTTCTGGAGGTCCTACTGCCGAATTTTCAGGGAGATATTTTGCCATCTTCTTCTATAAATACAAGCTTGGTTGTTCATTTTTGGGACTTTACGCTGCTAGTTACTCTGTACTCTACGGCAACTAAGGATTTCATCTGATTCCTACTATACTCGGTTTACAAAGTGATTAATAAAGCAAACTATTCAAAGTGGACGTAGTCACACCATGGTTTTAAATCTCCTATATATCGCCTGAGATCTCCTCCAAGATCTCCTTTTCACACTTAAACGAGACGAAACATCAAATCTCCTCCATATCTCTCTTGACACTCATCTCGTCTGAGATATTCAAATCTTACCCGAAATATGGATCAAAATCTCAATCCGAGATCTCACTCGAAATTATACATTTGTCTTATTTGCATAATATTTTTTATTTTCATATTGATTCAAAAGAAACTAATCAATCCAATTATAATTTACCAACTTCTTGAACATATTCTTTACTTTTTATCTTAATGAGTCATAGTGAAAGGTTTCACTTCTTTATTATGTTCAAATAAAAGGATATTATTCAATCATTACCAAATCAATTAAGCTAATCAAGCTACTACTCTTCTAAAAATATTCCCTTTTCCATGTAAATCAAGTATGTTACCATTTTTATTTTTACTAAGAAAGTTATAGCCATTAAATATATTTTTGACACATCGATTTTAGACACATAAGTACATCCAAGATATTCCCGAGATGCATTATAAGACCCGAGATGTCAATCCGAGATGTACACCCGATATGTACTCATCTCGTCCGAGATCTCCCCCGATACGAGATAACTTGTGTACAAATTCCGAGACAAAACGTGACCGAAATCCGATATTTAAAACCTTGAGTCAAACAAAGCCGAACCACTATAAATCATTATGTTCGTGCTATTTCTTTAACTTGCAGCTATTTCATTACTTTTTTCTTCTGTTTTTATTTTATATTCTTCATTTGTTTCTCTTCAAAACTTCTATTGGGTGTTTGTGCTAACTTTTGGTGCAAATATTTTGGTGCTTTCACCGAGAAGCTTGATTCTCAGCCTATTTGGTCCCTTTGTTGCTATTGGATTGCATAAATCATCGAATGGGATCCATAACTATCTTCAAGAAACTTGCTTGCTCTATTCAGATTTGCAAAAGTCTAAGTAAATCTATCGACAGTGGTTAGGAATACCATATCTACTTCTCAGAACATAGAAGGAAACGGGAATGCTAGCATTTAATAAGAAGGCCCGAGCAATCAACCAGTGGATGTGAATGCTACCAATCTGGATGATTTCCATAATCCAGCTGATTCTATTACAAGAGCTGAATTCTAGAATCTGATGAGAGAGCTAGCGGATAGCCATCGATAATTGAATTAGCAAATTCAAGCCAATATCAATCTAATGAACCAAATCAGTCAGCAATAGCGTGGGAAAGCTAGAAGGGACCCTACACCTTATTTGACATCAGAAAGTTTTAGTTCATCAGACGATTATCACAGGCCCAGAAATCATAGAATTGACGAATATCACGCAGAAGAATCGGGGCACCAACAGGAAAATTTAACTAGACTGCCAAGATCGATCGGTGTCGATCCCACCATAGGGATCGATATTAATCCCTCCTCCGATAAAGGGAACTTACCTATTCGTGTTACAATCTAAGCCGGAACTGTTGTGGCTGATTTGGATGCTGGAGCTCAAGTGGATGTCGACCAGTTGCTTCCCCGGAATGACGATGAAGTGAATGTATGTGATATACATCAAGAGGATGTTAAACCGAGAAAGCATGGAACAACCCATAGGCATCGACCAGACCATTCACTTGAGGTGGAAAATGGCCACTGTTTGGCTCCAGCTATCCAAACGCCGGACTTGTCGGCTATGGTTAGACAGTTAGTGAGACAGAGCCAAAGCTTAACCAATGACGACTAGGGAATCTTGAGAAGCCATACCCCGTTCACTGATAATATCTTACATGCAGAATACCCAAGGAGGTTTAGTATGCCGTCAATGCCTGCCTACGAGGGAAAGACCGACCCTAGGCAACATATCATGAGATATAAATGGATAATGGATTCCGCACGAGGATATGGTGCAACCAAGTGTAGATGTTTTCCTATTACTCTCTAAGAAGTAGCAACGGTATGGTTTATAAGATTACCCCCACGGTTGATCTCTAGATTTGACTATATAGCAATGAAGTTTTGTGGAGTAGTTTCTGATGCATGCGACTCGCCCCAAAGATGTAATGTCTCTATCCAGCGTGATATAGGCTCTAGGAGAATTGCTAAAAGATTATTTGAAGAGATTCCATACAGTTGTCGTAGAAGTCAATAATCTGAATGACCATGCAATATTGATGGCGGTAACAAGAGGGATTGATCAAGAATCCGATTTTGGTGACTGGTTAGCTGGCAAACCACCCGCAACATTGGAATGTTTCTATGTAAACGTAGCTCGGTATTTGAGGAAAGAGGAAGCCAAATGTTCTAGGAAGAAGAATGTTGTGGAACCAAGTGGAGAGGGAGTACAGAGTAACATTGCTGTGAAGCAGTCAGGTGAAAGTTCTTGAAAAGTTCAAGTGAATGTCCAAAATAAACCAAATTAGTAAAAGAAAGGCGGAGATAGGAGCCGAGAAACGAAAAAGGGATTCTGGAAGAGGAAAGCCTAGGATTCCAATGTATGGTACCTACATGCCACTGAATACGTCCCTAGAGGATGTCTATTTGTCTACCTACAATACATGTAGTACAGGAAGCCGCCTCCGAAAGAATAAATGAAAAAGAAAAACCAAAATGGAAAATATTATCGGTTTCACAAGTGTTATGGTCATAACACAAATGAGTGCAGGCATCTCCAAGATATTATCGAAAAATTGATTCGAGAGAGAAAGTTATAGCAGTTTGTAAAAGCCTGCAGGATGGCGGGCAGGGGACATCCGACCCCAACCGAGGACAAGCATCGCACAAGGCTGAGGAGCCTGCGTGGACTAGTGGAAGATTAGTAATCAATACAATAGTTGGAGGACCGCATCCAGCTGATAAGGGTTGGCATGAGATGGAGTGCTACACTAGCGCGATCAAGCATGTGAATTGTGAATGTTGTTCAAGTACAGAAGACGGAGCTCCGACAATGCAGCGGTGTACAATGTCAGATGGCATTGTATTTAGGAACAGAGATGCAGATAAGGTGGAGGCATTGACGATCGACCCAATGGTCATTTCGGCCATGATCGGCCCCGCCTTGGTGAGGAGGATTTTGGTTGATTGTGGAAGCTCCATGAATATAATTTTCAAAAAGGCTTATGATCAGATGAGGATGGAAGCAAAGGAATTGAAACCAGCTAAAGCCCACATTCATGGCTTTAATGGTGCTGTGATCGAAGCTGTTGGTTATGTTGAAATACTCGTGGAGTTGGGAGAAGGTGACCGAGGAAGAGTGTAGATGTTGTCGTTTGTTTTCTTGGATGTTAACTCTCCATACAATGTTTTTCTCGGCTGACCGGCCCTAGCTCAATTACAGGCAGCTCTTGCCCTATGGTGTTTGACTTTGAAGTTTCCGACAGATAAAGATGTTGGAGTTGTTCATGGTGATCAGGCGACTAGACGTGCCTGCTATGTAGCTGAATTGAGGGATGCTCAATGGAAGGAGAAATGTAAGGGTGTGGACAAGTCTCTCTGCATCTAAGCCACTAAAGATTGACAACCAGTGCCTAAGCCTTGGCTTGGGCACCATAGTCGGTTCTATAAAGACATAGATCCGAGGGATGATGAGGAGGAGCCTAAAGAGACCAAGGCTGCACCAGCTGAGCTGATAATTGATATCACGGTCAGCCACGACAACCCGTCAAGGGTCCTAAAGATCGGATCGTAGCTCATCCCCTCCATGATGAAAGAACTTGCTGGATTTCTCTAAGAAAATCTTGATGTGTTTGCTTGGACCCATTCTAACTTGTGTGAGATCTCGCCTGCCATTGCGAGCCATGCATTGAATATCGACCTGAGGCATGTCACGGTGAAACAGAAAAGGTGTGGTATGGATCCGGAGAGATCTGCTGCTCTTAAGGAGGAGGTGGGTAGGCTCAAAAGCAATGGGTTTATTCGCGGCGCCCTCTACCCTAAGTGGGTATCTAATCCTGTACTTGTCACAAAGCGAATGGGAAATGGGGGACATACTTGATTACTCAGATTTGAACAAGACGTACCCGAAAGACAGCTTTCCCTTTCTAAGGATCGACCAGCTGGTAGAATCAACCATAGGACACGAATTGCTATCTATCATGGATGCATACTTAGGATATAACCAAATCCCGATGCGCGTTCCCACTCAAGAACACACCAGCTTCATTACCGACATTGGATTATATTGTTATGTGGTAATGCCATTTGGAATACAGAATGCTGGAGCAACCTATCAACGTCTAGTCAATAGAATATTCAAAGATCAGATCGAAAAAGTAATGGAGGTGTACGTGGATAATATGGTCATGAAGTCACGATGATCTAGCGACCACATTGGAAACTTGGCAGAAATGTTTGATATCCTCCAATATTAAAAAATGAAGATCAATCCTCTGAAGTGTTCTTTTGGCATTGCATCAGGAAAGTTCTTGAATTTCATTGTTAATGCTTGTGGAATCGAAGCTAATCTCGAGAAAATACAAGCTATTCGTAATATCCAAGCGTCAAAGACCATCAAACAAGTACATAGCCTGAATGGGAAGGTTGTCACCTTAAGTCGATTTATTTCCAGAGCTACCGATAAATGCATTCATTTCTTCGACTTGATTAGAAGAGGGAAAAAGAATTTCGAATGGACGCAGGATTGTAAAGATGCATTCCAGGCTTTGGTGAACCACTTAGAGGGACCTCCCATCTTGTCGAAATCGATAGATCACGAAGACTTGTATATTTACTTGGCCATGTCGGTACATGCTATAAGTGCTGCATTGCTTTGTGAAGAGAATCAAATCCAAAGACCGGTTTATTATATTAGAAAGCAATTGGTAGGAGCTGAAAAGAACTATCCGAAGATAGAAACAACTAGCATACTGCTTGTTACTTGCCTCACGAAAGCTCTACCCTTATTTTCAAGCTCATCATATCAATGTATACACCGACCAGTTGTTACGAAAAGTCTTATAGTGACATGAGACGTCTGGAAGGTTGCTTAAGTGGAATATCAAACTGAGCCAATTAGACATCACTTATCTTCCTTGGAGGGCTATTTAGGGACAGACACTAGTGGACTTTATAGCAGAATTTATCGCACATGATGATTTCCCAAAGAACGATGGAACCCTTACCATACGGTGGAAGTTGTATACAGATGGAGCATTCAATAATCATTGTTCTGGAGCTGTAATTGTGCTAGTAACTCCAGAAGATCGTCCAATTTGCTATGCTTTAAATCTTGATTTCCCTGCAACAAACAATGAAGCTGAGTATGAAGATCTGATTGCTGGACTTAACCTCGCCAGAGAACTGGAGGTAAAATCTATTGAAATCTTTTGTGACTCACAATTAGTAGTATACCAAGTCATGGGAGATTACCAGGCTAAAGGACAACGACTAGCTCCGTACCTTACCCGAGTCCAAGAGCTATTGATTGACTTTAAGTACTAAGATATTACACACATTCCTCGAGATCAAAACTAAAAGGCTGACTCAATGGAAAAGTTTGCTAGCACCAGGGATACACAACAAATGGGCTTGGTCCAAGTCGAAGTATTAAACACTCCAAGCATAAACCTGATGGAAATCAACCGGGTGCTAGAGATGGAGCCTGAGAAGGAATCGTGGATGACTCCGATTAAAGAATATTTGCTATAGGGAGTTCTTCTCGAACAAAGGAATAAAAAACGATAAGTCCTTCGCAAAGCTACATTATATATCATTCAGGAAGTAGTTATGTATAGAAAGGGTTTTTTCGTCCCTCTGCTCCGGTGAATCGCTCATGATGAAATAAAATGAGTCCTAAAGGAAGTTCATGAAGGGGAATGTGGTGATCACACTGGGGGCAAACCCTAGCAAAGAAAATACTCTGTTACGGATATTTTTGGCCAACTGTTAATCGAGATGCTGCTGATTATGCAAAGCGATGCGACAAGTGCCTGATGTATGCAAAAGTTACAAGAGCTCCGCCAACAAAAATCACACAAATGGTCGGCCCATGGACATTTGCCATATGGGCATAGATATTATCAGTTCCCTACCGATCTCTAAAGGTGGTGCAAAGTACGCCATCGTCGTAGTTGATAACTTCACTAAATGGGCTGAAGTAGAACATTTAGCTATGAACACGACAAAGAAAGTAATCAACTTCATCGTTCGGAACATCATCTGTCATTTGAATCTTCCGTGAACTATTGTAACTGATAATGGGACTCAATTCGACAGTGCTGAATTCAAAGACTTATGTCGTCGACATCATATTGAAAAGAGATTTGCAGCAGTCGCTCACCCTCAAGAAAATGGACAAGTTGAAGCTGTGGACAAAATCATAAAGTCCATTCTAAAGAAGCATTTGCAAAAGGCTAGAGGCAAGTGGGTGGATGAACTCCTGACAACACTATGGGCATATAGGACCACCCACAAGTCCGCAACTAGACATACTCCATTTGCCCTTGCTTACGGCTACGAAGTCGTAATTCAAGTTGAACAATAAGTTCCTTCTCATCGAGTAACCTACTACGGTCCCGAATGAACAAAGATCTCCTCTTTGGAATCTCTATACTTTGTAGATGAGAAGCACGAAGAAGCTGATTTGAGAACAGCTGCACACTGGGATCGAGCCGCCTGATACTATAGCACTAAAGTCTGACCTAGAACCTTTGAAATCGAAGATCTGGTCTTGAAACGAGTTTTTCTGCCCCGTCGCTTATGAATCTTACTTAGGAAGGACCGTATGTCAGTGAACAGAGGCTTGGAGAGGGAACTTTCAAGCCAACGACTGTTGATGGCATCACACACCCATGGGCATGGAATAGCGAGCATTTACGACGCTAATTCACGTAGTTTATTCTTTTTCATTCAGTTGTATTCAATTTCCGAATTTTCTTTAGCATTTGATTTTTTTCCAGATATGTAATAAGACAAATTATGTCATTGCATTTCGTTTGTCAAATAAATTTTGAAACTTCCTTCATAATTACGATTGCTGTAACATTACATATTAGTTATGATACCCTATTAACTAATATTGATATGTCCGAGCAGGTTCCTAGAGTTTGGAGCTAGCCGATTACATAAGTTCATGTGCTTTCACTAAGAATTGAACTCAGGATTCTATCATTTGGAAATTGAATTTGAAGGCTTAGAGAATTTAGATCTAAAAAGCTATGACGAGACAATCAAATCGAAGACAAAGGCCAGAGAGAGGTTAGCATGAAGGGAGTCAAGTGGCTTCCTCAGGTGCAAATCAGACATCAATCTTCATCACCAGGGATGAGATAGAGACAATGATGAAAAGAAAAGAGGAAATGATCCATAACTTGCTTCTTCAGATTGGGCAACTTGGAGCGCAAAATCAAGGAGCAACAAGAGTTCAGAACGGAGCAGGACCATCTGGCACAGCGCCAGAGCTAGGGGGCAATAACCCAGAGCATGTTGGCCCAATCCCGAGCGGAGTACCAGGTGGAACCGCGCAACGCGACATTGACAGAGAAATGAATGCTCAGCCAGGAGAGCAGATTCCAGGAATCCCTCATGGACTCGGTGGGAAAATCAGAAACAACGGACAGGGACTACAACTTGGAGATAGTGACAGATTGGCAGAGATGGTCAGACGAGCCATAAGAGGCGGACTAGTGAATAGAGATCTGGAGGATGTGAATAGGAGTCCCTTTGCTCCTACGATCAGGCAAGCTAGGAATCCACCAGAATTCAAGCTACCAACATTGGAGACGTACGATGGAAGGACAGATCCCGCAGTGCATCTGACACGATACATGAGGCATATGGAGGTATTGGGGGCATCGGAGGAGGTCATGGCTCGGTGCTTCCCATTGTACTTGACAGAAATTGCAGTGCTTTGGTTTAGACAGCTGGAGAGTGGCTCCATAGGAACATGGACCGATTTGACTGAGAGGTTTATGAGGCAATTCAAAGTTCACATTTCGAGACCTAAGAATGTGATGAGTTTGGCAGCAATGAAGCAAAGTACCGGGGAGTCTTTGAGGAGCTTTCTGACGCGATTCAATGCAGCGGCAACATCGGTGGATCGACTCGATCCATCCATGGTTTTGATGGCAGCTATCTCTGGCGTAGCTGATGGCACGGAGTTCAAGAATTCGTTAACAAGGGATCCCCCTATGGATCTAGGAGAATTTTATCACGAGGCTGAAGGATTTTTACGATTAGAGGATGCAAATGCTGAGAGAGAGAGGAAGGAGAAGGAGTTGATGTTTATGCAGTCAAGAATGAAAATCCTCCTAAAACAGATTCAGGAACTGGTAAAGGGAAACGAAAAGCTGAGGATACTAGTGATGGACCAACACGACCACGAAAGGAACCAAGATTCACCTCCTACACGGAGTTGAATGAGACTTTGGAGCGAATCTACCAGGACACTAGAGGGCAAATTCCTTATCGAAAGCCAATAAGAAGGGATCCGACCAACAATGAAAGAAGGTCAGACAAGCACTGTTTATTCCACGAGCTGAATGGCCATAGCACGAATGATTGCAGACACTTGAAGGATGAGGTTGAGGGACATATCCGAAATGGTCTGCTATTACAGTATGTAAGAAGGGGAACAACAACGGTGGAACGGAAGTGGCCACCACCTGCACCCACTGGAGACGGCTCAGGATCGAGGCGTCAGCTTGTCATCAATTGACTGAGATAATGACGAATAAGTAGCAAACTCCACACCAACGCGACTTAGTCTTTTTACACATGTACGGGACCTCGAAGGATCCTCAGGATTGCTCTGATACGACTACCGATCGCAACGGTGTAGGTGTTTGCACTTTGACGTCCCTATTTTACTTTTATTTTCCGTTTCTAATGTTTGAACCTGATTTTGTTGAACATCTCTGTTGAAAAACTCATTTTGAACGAAGATCCACTACCTATGATTCCACAATGGCTAAGTCACTTACACATGTAAGGGATCGCGAACGGTCCTCAGGCATGCTTTGAGATGGCGATAAACCGCCACCACAAACAGTTCAGAAACTCACTCGAACGTAAAATCTGACATTGTTAACACTAAGTCCCTCCCGGGCACACAAAATTCGCCCCGAACGGCACCCGACCACGAACGGCACCCGACCACGAACGGTCATAATTCGCCTCGAACGGCACCCGACCGCGAATGGTCACAATTCGCCTCGAATGGCACCCGACCATGAACGGTCACAATTCGCCTCGAACGGCACCCCGACCGCGAACGGCATCCGACCTCGAACGGTCACGTATCACCCCGAATGACATACGATCCCGAACGATCGTCATTCGCTGTCAGATAAAACCATCAATTACCTTGCAGGTCATCAATAGGATACGAACATCCAGCTCATGGCATTACAAAGCAACAACTTTCATCGAAGAAACGATAGCTATTCAGAGTAAAGATTGTGGCATTTCAAAGCAGATCATGTTTCCATAAGATGTACTTTGGGGGGCAAATGTTATCCTACCTTTTGGCAAGGCCGTGACACCAAGAACTTGACTAGAGGCCAAAGACAGTTCGTCTAGAAAATCAGTTATACGCAGGTTCACTATGGATATCGACGAATTTTGTCCGAGTCCGGATCGAGCCAAAATTAATAGGACACGACAAGCGAAGCTATGAGAGTCAGCGTTCCAAATTTCAGGTCAATCCGAGTTCATATGCTCAAGTTACAACCGATGCAAAATTGGTTAAACACGGCCTACTTCGACTCGCTCCGCCTACCTACTTCGACTCGCTCCGCATAAGCCAACTTCGACTCGCTTCGCATCCCTCAGAAATGACTCCTTCGAATCGCTCCGCTTCGTGTCCATCCCGGATCCTTTGTTAGAATCCCTCAGGACACTCCACTTCGACTCGCTCGACTAGTGCACGCTTCGACTCGCTCAACCAACACACACTTCGACTCGCTCGATCAACGCTCACTTCGACTCGCTCCGCCTCAAGCCATACTTCGACTCACTCCACTTCGACGACTTCGCATCCATCTGAAGGCGTCTACTTCGTGTCCATCGATAAGGAGCAAAGCACAGCAGTCAATACAGGTTAGCGCCATGTCACCGAGTCACATAGAACCGAGTCGAACAGAGCGAGTCGAAACAGAAGCGAGTCGAACCAAACAGCAGCCGAGAATCTCATTTCGTATCGATCATATCTTCTAATCTACAAGTCCAAATGTTATGAAATTTGCACAGAAGACTATGTGCATGCTAAGGAATGTCCACGCCAAATTTCGACTCCATTGGATGTAATCTTGATCGATATGAAATCTATTCGTATCGATCACAGATCGGACCAAAACTTCATGGGCTTGGGCGCACGGGCCTGGTCACGTGCCAGAGAGGGTCTCCCGAGATCTGAGTGAAATATCAGCCTCCTACAGCTATAAATAGACCCCCAAAGCCAACAGAAAAGGGGTTCTTCTTCTTCTTTGAAATCTCCAACGCCCAGACTCCGCCAGATCCAGATCTAGACTCCATTGCCGCTGCTACCAGCGAGATTTACTACTGCAAATCATAATCATCTGCTTGGAATCTTCAAAGAAATATCAATAAAGCTAACTACTTCATAGTGGACGTAGGCGACACGCCGAACCACTCTAAAAACTTGCGTCTCTGTCTATTTCTTTCTGTTTTAAGTTTTTTATTCTTCATTTTCTTACCTCTACATTACTTAGATCTGTAATCTGTGATCATATATTTCTGATTTGTGTTCACACACTGGTGCTTTCATGACATTTGGGGTTGGTGACCATTTTTGGCACAAACATCATGATTGAACTAAACAAAATGAGAATGGTCCGATCATTCATTCGATGATTTTCACTCACAACCCGATGAACGGAATACCTAACGAGGGATGTATGTGACTTGACCATCCAATGACCAAATTAATCCTATCAAATGATGGGAAAAATATGAATCAAAAGCGATCGTGATACAACCGATCGCTCGCTAAGTTAAACCCCGGACTTTGGGGCAAATCAATCAATTAAGAAAAGTATGGTCCGACTATTTTCCAAAATAACTCTAATTCCCCAGAGCGTGGACTGGAGTATAAATATAAATGGGTGCGATCCGACCGCCCGCTGACTAACTCTTATCCCCAAAGTGCGGATATGAGTATAAAAAAATAAATGAATGCGGTTCGACCACTCACTATTCCGTAAACTCCGGCCTGAAACCGATAGGAGGAGTATAAACTCAATAAGAATAGAATTCGATCATCCAATATCTAACTCCGCTGACCTGACACTGGGGTAGGAGTATATCACTCAAACCACTGAATCCAACAGCATAACATTAGGGCTTGAGCCCTGTGTTTGGTACGACTTAAGGCCATGACCACATGGAGGCCTTGGGATAGAATTAATGAATTACCATTCAAATCAGCGAGCAATGAATTACAAGTACATTGAATGGAAAAGTAATAGCCCGACTACGTAGACAAAATCCATATAAGAACTCGACAGGAAACAAAGAACTTTTATTTACATGCTAAACTTCAAAATTGTGGTACAAAATTTATTCAAAAGGGGGGCCGTAGCCATACAATTATAGCCAATAAAAGAGAAAAACAGCTATACAATCTATGTGTAAACCGAGCTGGAGTCACAACTATCTCTTTTTCCTTTTTTCTCTTTTGAATTTTTTGGAAGTAGCATCACCCGATCCCCAGCCTGTCCTTTTCCTTGATCCTTTGCCACCCTTGGCAAGAGAGATTTCAGAGGTAGGAGGGAGTTCTATGGGAACTGATCCACCGAGTGGAATGATTTGTAGAGGAACGAGATTTGGATCATTGATGTCCACATCAGCGGGTTCGGCCTTAGCTTTTTTCTTTAGCAACTCCTCTCTCTTGATGCACTCTTTTAAGCTCAGCTCATCGGTATGTTCAGTGGTGCCAGTAATTACAACATCATCCGATTCATCAGGCAGCGGCGGGTCATCATTTTTTTCATCATCAAGTGCTTCGATAACTTGAGCGTCAGGCCCTAGAATGTCGGCGACCGCTGGGGTTTCAGTTGACGCCGATTGAGGCTCCACGGCGGCACCGCTTCCTAGGGTTCGGTCGAGACCCGAAAGACCTGTAGATTCATAAAAACAAGAAAATAAGCCCATGACTATTGGGCATGAAGAACGAAACCTCTCAAAAAGTGGAGAATAAAATGGGATACCTGCATCCGGATGACTTTCAGTTATCGCTGGGGTGCTCCCCTCTAGAATAGGAGTCAACACCTTAGATTAATGATATGCCTGTCTAGATCATGGCTAAGATCCTGTACCGGGCCAAGAGAAACTGATGCTCCGGCTGCTTGAGAAGAGGAAGGGCCCTTGGGATCAGACTCTAAAGACTCAGCAGTGTTTTTCGCTTTGCCGGAGGGTGCTAGGATGTCAAAGTATCAGAGTCATGCAGTATCGAGGTCTAAAGGTTCATCCCAATAAAGAATCTCCCGTACCAGCTTCTCTTCAATTACATCAGCTTTGCCAAGGGTTTTCTTTTTCATTTTAACAATGTATTCCTAGGCCTCAGCGAGCGACTCAAGGTAGCCCTCTCCAAGAAAACTCAAGTTGCGATGGACAAGGACTTTAGCATTATATTCAATGATCAGAGGATTGAACATGTCTTCATTTCGACCAGCTTCCATGGCATCTTCTAACCGGGCCTCGATCTGTTCTCTAATCTCATTGCGGCCCACTTCTCTAGCTTCTTCCTTGAGGACTTCGATTTGATAAAATTGCTCATCAAGCTTAATTTTCAGTCCCTAGGCTTCAACAGCCTCTTTGCAATATCTTTGCGACTCCTCCTAAGTTTCGATTTTCTCTTCCCTTTCTTTTCTAAGGAGTTCTTCAAGCTCCTCAATGCAACGGGCAAAAATATTTTACTCCTTTTGCAAGGTATCTTTTTCCAAGGCAAGCACACTGCTGCGGTTAAGGGCAGCATCCAGTTCCTTTTTGTGAGTAGCTTCTAGACGACTCATCGCCTCAGATGTTTCTAGGGCTCTTTTTTCTACCTCGTTTAGGTTTACTGTCATCTCCGAGATTTCATTTTCTTAATGTTTAATTATATCTTTATTATGGATCGCCTGTAACATCCCCTACTTTGAGGCCCAAAGTTAAGCGCTACAGATGTTGTAGTCATCTATAATATTAAATTCCGGTGACAAAATACGGTAACATTAATGGTATCCAATATCAGAAGCACATGAATATGAAATAAAATCAACACAGATTTCAAAAAAAAACTTTACTCATTACATTTTAGATTAATATTTCGTATTCAATTACATAATCCCAAAATGATTCATACGTTTTGACCAAATATAATTATTACAAATTACGCTAAGAGCGACGTATGAAGATGCCCCCTGGATGAACAGAGTATTAGATAGATAGACATATCTGCCATAAATACATCACAGTGGAAGTAATACTAAATAACTCCTACATAGCTAGCTTTGCCTCCTTCACGTCTTAGGAAGATTATTCGTCTGACCTACTAAACATGAAAAGTAATTAACTCACAATCTACTTAATTTAAATTTTGAGCACCCGATAGTTTAAGGGGAAAACATAAACTTCGAGTCAGACATAAAGCCTGGTGTAAATAATTCTATTACATCTCGGTTTACTGATATTAAGTGAGACCACACCACCTAGCGGAATGGGTTTTCCCTCACTAATATCCTTTTAAAAACATATCTTTTGCAAATCAAAATCCTGCAATCAAACTGATTATAACAACAATAGCAATAACATAAATGCATATAAATCAGGTAATCAATGGACTATTTTTCCAAACACTATAGTTTTATCTGGCTGACTAATAACCACTGGCTGACTCGGGCCTACCAGACATAATAAATATCCCAACTTCTATTAGAAACATTAGTGGACAGTCTGTCCTTAACTTACCTCTCAAAGGGTCAACTGGTCCTAATAGTTTTGCAATCTCACCAATAACCTATCTCTACTCGGTGTATTCCTTTCTATGTGTAACATTATTTTAGTCTTACCCATGACAAAGCCGTACACACTGGAATTTTGGACTTATATTAGCTAGGGGCTACTAGCTAAAGTATAGGGCACGACCCCATACCAGTCTCATCTGGTCATCTAATATCTGAGTCATATACTTAGCAAATACCTGGGCTGACCACCCTATTCAAATTTCATTTCCTTGAAAACAATCTTTACAAATGATTTACCCTTGACATCATATCTTTATAAAACACGGAAATCATACTCTTTGCTTTACTCAAAATACTTATGCCATGATATATGCTTTACAAAACAATGTTGATGAAAACCTAAAATTGATAGGGTTATCTATCCCTTTGAAATAAGTTAAAGCCCTTTTTAACTTAGAAAACATTAGGCTATAAAGCCAAAATAGTCATTCGAAACCATTGTTTAAAACCTTAAACAATCCCTTTCGAAATCATAGAAAGCATCCCTTTCGAAATCATAGGAAGCATCCCTTTTGAAACACTTAAAACATACCTTTCGAAACACTTAAAACATACCTTTCGAAAGCAGTAGTTTCAAGTAAGAAGATATGGAAGATAGCTTTAAAACCAATTAAAAGTATTACTTTCAAAATCATAGTCTGAAAACAAAACAAACTACAAAGTATAAAAGAGGACACATTCGAAAGCCATCCTTTTGAAACCATTGCCTCTGAAACTATTAGTAAAAGCAGCTAAGTCATTCCTTTCGAAAACATTAGGGAATGCGACTTCAATGGTTGTGGAGGGGTATTGGTTTAAAACCTACCTTCCACACTCATTGATCTAAGGGTTATAAAAAGCGGCTTCTTGTTGAGGCGAAAGGTTTTAATGCAGCAACTAAGGGTATCGAAGGAGTTCAAAAGCGGCAACCCTTTCGAAAGCATACTTTCGACACCATCCTTTCCTTCCGCCTTTCTCCAATACATTTCGCACAAAATGCTTGATACCATGTGTATTGGTTTCGAATGGGTGCAAAATGTTTACTGAGTATTGTGATGAAAGCAAGCAAATGGAAGTGGCAAAGTTGTAATTCGATATAAAACTACTTTTATGCTTTTTAAAGTAATTCCTTTTCACCTAACTTAAATAATTTGCCAAAATATTATTGGCTACCAATACTTTACCAAAATTCTTTTCTAAAAAGCTGCCAAACTCAACATTGGACAATTGAAAACATTTTAGAACTTAAGCCCTTCTCCTTAATAAAACGTTTAAAACATTTAAGTCCTCCAACTTAAATAATTTACTATCCATAGTAAAACACTTAGGAAAAATCCCCAAAAATCACAAGAATGCACATTAAATATGTTTTCTAACATATATAAATTTCAGACCCAAAGGCATTATTTAATTTCCTTAAACAATTTAAACCCAAAATTAACTATTTTCTCATAGAAAATTTATAATAAATCCATATTCACTTGGAAAATTATGAAACTTGAAACCCACTTCTAAAATAATATTTTTGACCATATTCAAAAAAGCAACTCATTTGGATGTCATATGCTAGGTTATCTGATATAAACATATCATAAAATTCTTATTAAATCTCTGCAAATCATCAACTTAAAACATATAATCATTTAATTACTATAACATACCATATACTTGCAAAAGAAAATAGGTTTACCTTTAAACTGAAATCATTCATCAAAATTAGAGATGTAAACTAATTATTCACCTTGGCTTTGTGTTAAGAAGGTTGAGATTTGCCCTTAGATTGATTTGCTTAAGCTTTCTACTTGAATCATAGCTTTTCTTCTCCTTGAATCCTCTTAATGGTGGCCGACCGAGTTCTTTAGGGTTTTAGTTTTGTCTGTGAAATTTAAATGAATGAGGAATAAAGAATAAAAGGGTTTAGGCTATAGGAACAAAGGTTATTCCCATTTTACCTTTCCCATATTCCTCCTACTTACTTATTTTTAATTCTCTTTTACTGATACATTGATTAAGGCATGGCTCCTTCTTAATTAACAAATCTCAATCCCTTAACTATCTACAGTATTTTATTTAATTTATCCAATTAAATGTTTTAAATAATGTAATCCAAAATTAGGGTCATTACAGACTCCCATCCTTAAAGAATTTCATCCTCGGAATTACGATAAGGTACCCACAACAATCACACATAAAGGTAAAACATACCATCAAACAAGTCAGGATAAGTGTCTTTAATCCCGCTCTCGGTTTTCCAAGTATGGTCTCTCTCGTTGTCACTCCACTGGACTTTGACTAATCTGATTGTCTTGTTCCTTACTCTCTTCTCATCTCTCGCAACTACACGAATTGGTTTTCTAACTATAGTCATATCTGGTTCCACTACTAGATCCTCTAACACAGTCGGTGTAATAGTAGTCTCTGGATCTCGAATACACTTCCTTAGATGAGAAATATGGAAAACATTATGGACTCCTGCCAAACTATTCGATAACTCTACTCTATACGTGAGTTTCCTAATCTTTTCTATAATAGGAAATAGTCCAACGAATCTTGGTGCCAATTTTCCTTATTTTCCAAATCTGATCACTCCTTTTATCAATGATACTTTGACGAAAATGCGATCTCCAACTGAGAACTCTAAGTCTTTCCATCTCTTATCAGCATAACTCTTTTGTCTAGACTGAGCCTCCTTCATTCTAGCCCAAATTAACTCAATGTTCTCTGCAGCTTCTCTAACCAAATCCGGACCAAGAATTAATCTATCCTCGATCTCTAACCAATAAATGGGAGATTTGCATGGTCTTCCATACAAAGCTTCAAATAGTGCCATCTCTATACTAGTCTGATAACTGTTGTTATACGAAAACTCAACTAAGTGTAGATGGTCTTCCCATGATCCTTCAAAATCTAGCACACAAGCTCTTAACAAATCCTCCAAGACTTTGTTAACTCTCTCTGTTTGCCCATCTGTCTACGAATGGTAAGCGGTACTCATATTGAGCTTGGTACCTAAAGTATCCTGTAGACTCTTCCAAAACTCACTAGTGAACAAAGAATCTCTATCACTTACTATACTACTAGGAATTCCATGCTGTCTAATTATATTCTTCATGAATAACTTAACTGAAATCCGGTGCTGTTATGGTTGACTAAACAGGTATAAAGTGTGCACTCTTAGTCAGTCTTCCACTATAACCCATATACTCTCATTTCCTCTATTCGACCTTGGCAATCGGTCTATGAAATCCATGAGATAGAATCCCATTTCCAAACTGGAACATCCAAAGCCTGAAGTAATCCACTCGGTTTTTTATGTTCAGCTTTTATCTGTTGACAGTTCAAACATTGTTTCACCCATAAGCATGTATCTCTCTTCATACCTTCCCAAAAGAAACTCCTTTACATATCTTGATACATCTTAGTTTCTCCTAGATGAATAGTGAACTTCAAATGATGACATTTTCTAAGAACTTCCTTCCTAATGTTCCCCACATTCGGAACACATAGTCATCCTTTCTTCCTCAACTACCCATTCTAGTCAAGATTGAAATGTTTCAAGTCATTGCTCTCTATTCCATTTTTAACGTTCTGATCCATTCAGCAAATAATGGGTCTTCTCCCTACTTAGAAGCAATCCTTTCGGTCATCATCGGTCGAACTTCTAAACACGATAACATGGTGGTTTTTCAAGTAGAACTAGCCTCAAATCTCCATTGTACTCCGCATGTAGTCAATGCTTCAAAATCTTTCCACTTAACTATCATTGCCAATACCGCATTCTGATGTTTTCTGCTAGTGCATCTGCAATGTGTACTCAATACCGAAGTCGTATGCAGCTATGAATACTAACCATCTCAGTTGTCTCATATTCAACTCCTTCTGAGAGAACAAATATCTTAGTGACTTATGATTCATAAACAACTCGAATCTTTCTCCCAAAAGGTAATGTCTCCACACCTTCAATATGAAAATTACCACGGCTAATTCCAAATCATGAGTTGGCTATCTAACTTCATGCAGTCAAAGCTGTGGAGAAGCATAAGCAATCACTTCACCCCTCTGCATTAGCACAGCTTCTAATCTTGTTCCACATGCAACTGTGTATACCATTAAGTCCTTATTCCCCTCTGGAACAACTAACACATGTACATTAGTCAATAAATGTTTCAATTTTTGGAATGCCTCCTCACACTTATCAGTCCAGACAAACTTCATGTCTTTTCGAGTTAGCTTAGTCATTGGCATGGCTATCCGCGAAAAATCCTTAATGAATCTCCAGTTGTAGTTAGTTAACGTAAGAAAACTCTTTATTTCGATCACCGTTGCGGGTCTTTTCCAATTATTCACTACCTCGATCTTAGCCGGATCTACTGACAACCCTTTCTCTAAGACTACATGACCAAGAAATTTCACTTTTTTCTTCCAAAAGTGACACTTCAAAAACTTTTCTTTCAACTGATGCTGTCTCAGTGTCTCAAGCATTATCCTAATATGAACTTCATGATCTCTTTCATCCTTGGAATATATCAATATGTCGTCTATGAATACTAATACAAATTTGTTCAGATGCTCCCAGAAGATTCTGTTCATTAAGTCCACAAAGAATTTTGGCGCATTAGTTAGACCAAACGACATCACTAACCATTCGTATGATCAATATCTGGTCCTAAATAGTGTCAAAGGAATACTATCCTCTACTACTCTAAGTTGATGGAACCCTGTATCCAAATCCAATTGAGAGAATACTTTGGCTCCACTTAACTGGTCGAATAAACCGTTAATTCTAGGTAGGATATCGGTTCATTATCGTCTTCTCATTCAGCTTACGATAATCGATACACAACCTCAACGATCCGTCCGGTATCTTAACAAATACTATGGCTGCTTCCCAAGGCGAACTGCTTGGTCTGATAAAATTCTTACCTTCTAAATCCAGCAATTGTATCTTTAGCCCTATCATCTCGGTAGGTGTCATTCTACTTGGCAATCTATTCATAGGTTCAGCCCCTAGTACTAAATCTTTCCGAAACTCAATGGGTCGTTTCAGCGGTAGTCCTATCACGAGCTTAAAGACATATGCGAATTCTCTAACAACGAAGACTCGATTCAACTCGTCTTCCTCGTCCATAACACCTAATAAAGCATTAACCTCAAAACTAGGGTTTTCTACGGAGTACATAATCCGATCATTACAACTATGGTGTTTAAGTGAAATTTTCCTATCATGGCAAAATATCCTAGCATCGTACTTACTTCAAATCCATACCCAAAATAATCTCGAAACCTACGAAATCAAACACATGCAAACTGCAAGAAAATATATGACTTAACAACTCAAACTCTAAGTGGTCACATCTCATCCCAAGAGTTGCATACCCTCCTATCGGATTCATAGCCCTTAAGGACATAACTAGGTGTGGAGGTTCTAGGTTAAGCTTATTTACCAAATAATGAGATATAAAAGAATGCGATGCACCAGTATTAAATAAAACTCTAACTGACACACCCTGTTGTTGGTCTTGAGGTAGCTGGTTCCAGTGCAAACAGTTTCCCTTTTGCATCCTTGGCTGGTTCCTTGCACTGGTTCTTGTAATGTTCAATCTGATCACGGTTAGAGCATTTCACTCCTTTCTTGTCAGCAGCTTTCTTTGTTTTTCCTGTCCGACACAAGTGAGCAAAATGTTCCTTCTTATCACACTTAAAGCAAACCATATCGGCTTTTGCCTTCTTTGCAGCTCCTCCCTTATGAGCTCCCTTCTTGTGGAAAAACTTTCTCTTCTGGTTCTGCCCATCTTGAGTTTCCACTACTTTTTTACCATTAAAGAAAGCGAGCATCTCCTCATTCCTTAAATCTTTCTCAACAACTGCATCACACGGATCCCTAATATGTTGTAAAGTTGCTTTAGCAATCTCGGGTCCCAATCCGTGGATGAACTCCTCATTCCTTTTGATAACCATATCAACCGTGGCAAATCTGTATCTAGATAATTCCTCAAATTTGGTAGCATCTTCAAGCACTTTCATGTCTCCTTGTACCAACTCAGCAAACTTCCTGAGCAGAGTTAACCTGGTGATCTCCGACAAGTCATAGCCTCTTCAGTTACTCCTATAGTAACACTGTTCCACCAGTACAGCGCTGCCCTTGCAACTGTCTAGATGCCAATCTCCTTTTCTGCTCATTGTTAAGTCCTAAATTAGAAAAAATCTTTTCACTATAAGAAAATGTGCTATTAATAGCATGGGGGGATTGCATGAAAACATAGGTTGCTATAGTTAAGTAGTTAGTGATTGTCTAGGTCAAAAGATTGCTTGTTTCATTGCTGTTGTTAAACAAAAAAAAGATTGGCGCTCTAACATTTCGCGTTCCTTCCTCCCTGTTCTTATGCCGCTTTTCCCCTTCACTTTCCCAAAATCCAAAATTAGAAACCTATTCACTCGCAAATCTTATCTTTGCTCATGAATTCCTGTTTAATTTCACCTCCCGCTTTCGGTTGTCTTCCCTCCTCCTCGCTTCCCTCCTCCTCGCCCTAATTATCGGTAATAGCGTCCCTCTCGATTTTCCCAAATCGATGTTCTCACTTAGACCAATGAATCGTATCTCCGAAAGAAAAAAATCGCGACATCCACCAAATCGCCCTAATTCTCAATGTCTCCGGTGACGACGAAATCACCGAACTCCACCCTTCCGACGCTGACTTTGTTGCCGATCTTGAGGTAATTGGATCCAAAATCTACTAATTTTCTGTCTATAAATTCTAACAGAGGAACCATCTTCATATGTTTTTGTGAATATTACATTTGACAAATTAGAACAGTAGAATATGCTTCCTATCAAAAGTACGTTGTTGGGTACCGAAATCCTTTGTTTGGTATTAAACTCCTAACTATCTTGATTGTTTTTTCTCTCTCTGTTGAATCCTTAGTTCGCAGACAAACTGGTAAAAATATTGTTTACATTTTTTTCCTTCTTGCTGCTGAATCCTTGATTTAGAAATATAGTACTATGAATTAAGAAAAATAGAAGTACAATTTTAGGATTTTCCATTGCTCTTGCTTTCATTTGCACGACTGTCTGTGTATTGTACTGGAGTGAAACTTTAAAATGATGTCTGCTATGTTTTTTACAACAATTTTATTCAAATTTTATTCCACCTAATCATGTTAATATGTTTTATTTACTTTTGAAAATCTCATTATTAAATCCACATATTATGGCTGATGCTTGATCTTGGACCATTACCATGTCATATGAAATTGATTATGACTGATGTTTGGTCATTTATGTTATTAAAAAGACTTTTACATGCTTTTAGTTGTTTAATAATAATTTAACCATTTGTTGCTGCATACATATACAGTGTGATACATCTATTAACAAAGCAGTGGCCTGAATTTCTGAATACTAGATTGTCCGTTTGAAATTTAGAGCTTAATTATGACATGTACATAATTTTTTTATTTTAATTATTTTTAAATGTTTTGTTTCCATTGTTAATTTTTTAGTTATTGCTATACATAAACCAAATACTATGTTACATTATTGTTAATGAATTTGATATTTTCCCCGATATCAACCTTCCGTGTGAGCAGCAGTACGTCACAGGGTACCGAAATCCTATGTTTTGGTATTTGTATGGTTAGAAGTGGAGAAAAATTAGGTATAAAACTCATGAAAGGTAATCATTTAACCATTTAGATATTGATGTAAAAGTACCTTGCAAAGTATGAATTTTATTTTATTACACTTTCTGTCGATTGATTAGTATATTGGATCTTAGTTGTTGATCCTTTATGCTTAGGCTTGAAAATTGGAAAATATGTAGAATATAACTAAGTAATAGTTTATAAAATCCAAAACATTAATGTGTAGGGGATGTTGTGGTCGAATGTCAGTCTAACATGGTCCATGAATTCATAAAAAAACCTCTTCATTTACCTCCAGTGCATAGTATATAGAAAACGTGATGTTTATAGCTACACGCAAATTGTAGGGGATGGTAATCATTTTATGTCAGAATATTACCTATATTATGTCAGAAAATTTGGATAAGTGCAGTTTGGGTATTTAATACCGATTCAACATGCAGTAGCTGTGAAGATAATATGTGTGAAGGTAGTTTTATATATTATGTCAGAAAAAGTGTGTTCACCATTGTTTCCAAGCGTAGTACTTCATTTGGATCCATCGTTTGAAAATTAAAATGATCATATACTGTTGGAACAAACTCAGTTTATTAAGGTCATATATGAACAAAAACTTCATGCAAATTTTGTTCTTAGTTTGTTTCAAAAATTTCGGAGTGACATGTTTGCCTTATACTGCACATATGGATCATGTGGTATTCCCAAGCGACGTAAATTTTATTTTAGTTTGTACCAATTTTTTGGAATATCCTATATGCCTATTGCTTTACATATGCATCATGTGGTATTAAGTCATTATCTGGTGGTCATTAAAAATGTGTGGGTTTAATCTTCCAAAAATACAATGTTTGTCATTAAATGAAGGTTTGGTGTATTTATGTCAAATAAATATGTGGATATAACTTTTAACTATTCATTTCAGCAATTTGATCCCTATAGAGTTTAGTAATTATATATCCATAAGTATGTATAGTTTTATATTAGCAATGTATTTATACTCCATACTGTACATCATGTTTCAGTATCAATTTTATGTATACATTTGCAAGACCATTTTAAGTGTTTCAAAGTTAACTACTGTACGCTATTTTTGAATTAAATCATTTTAAAGTAGTACTTAAGCATGTGTGATGGTTTCATATTTTATTTATACTCACCCTCCTATGATATCCCAAATATGTAGAGAAGCACGGTTTGGGAATTTAATACTAACTGAACCACAACGAAACCCATCCCATATATGTTTGATGTACGACATACGTTGATTGAGATGATACATAACTTTAGGTTATTTTGATTTTAAGAACTTGGGCTAAAACTGTAAGTATTTGTTGTCCAGCGGATGAAATTTATGTCAACTGCCTTTTACCTTTGCATGATAATTAGCCTAAGTAGCATGTTGTTATAATTTATTGCTTGGTTTTGTGTAATGCCACATAAGTTAAATCAAATACCCTGTGAAACCCGGTGTACGCATAAATATCAAAAGTCTTTTCCGTAATTATGATTTCCTACCATTTAAGATTGCTTCTTGGATGGTAGAACTCATTTATCCTCTACTATGTTATACCATCTTGGATGGTAGAACTCATTTAAGATTGCTTGGTTCTTGTAAGTTTCATTGACATCCATTTTGATGAACAAAAACACCTAAAAGGTAAACATTTGAGCGTTCAGGAATTGTTTTAAACGTACCCTGCAAAATATGTACTTTATTTTATTAAAATTATTATCGTTTGAATGAATAAAACAAAGTTTGCATATTTTATGTTCCCTTCTCATTGTACGGTTATTTTTTAACTGTACAACAAGAGCCATGTATTTTCGTGTACTCACCTGCTTATAATGCAAAGTAGTTATTCCTGATATTTAGTTTTGAAAATTATCTTTGACTACAACATTATGTTGTACTACATCATACATAAATGTCTAAATAAACTGACATATTGTTATGCATCAAGGCTAATGCAGGTTTCTAGAATTCACCTAATGGCTGATGTAATATTGATTTTTTTTCTTTCTCTTATTACAGGTTCAGTGAATCTGTTAATTACTTTATAACTGATCGAGATCAAAACTGATTTGTATTTTGATGTATATTCTTGATATTTTTTTAGGATTTGAAGGGGATATTGGATAATGGGCAGGATCTACCATTCCCAGATGCACTTCTCATTAATGGTAGGGAAAACAGTTCTACATTTACGGTTGAACAAGGTATATTTCTTCAGCCATTATTTACTAGACCATATATTTCGTTTTTTTAACTAGTACTGTACTGAATTATTCTGTGAAAATTGTTTACACCTATTTAACCAAATGATACTTTCGTTTATAGTTGATTATGAAATCATAAAACATCCTTCATATGAGAATCTCAAGTCATGCTTCGTAATTTTTAACCAAATTTATGAACGCTTTTCTTGATTGTTCTCGTATGAATAGGTCGGTGAAATTTTGTTGGATGTCTAAAAAGAATGTGTGGATGTAAAGTTTCTTAAAAAGAAACTATAAACATTTTATTATTTTATTTTTAACTTCCTCTTTTTTTCCCTTTTTTCCCTGTTGGATAACATAACACATATGTTTAATGAACATTTGTTAACATCTTTGATGTGTGTTAACTGTTAACCATTAAGGTTTTATGCTTATTTCAATAGATAGAAATCCATGGACACGTTTAAATTAATCAACATGCAATAATAAGACTTTATTTAAATCAAACAAAATATTAACATAATTTTTTTTTCCACTTACAATGCAAGAATGGACTGTTACAGAGAAGAAACTCATGCAAGATGGAGTTTGGGGCACAAAAATTGCCCGATACCTGGGATGAAGCAAATGTACCTCAAGTGATAAGTATAATTGGGATATCTTGGTACTACCTCTGTTTATAGTATATTAAATAAATACATGGATTAAATAAATTAACTAAGTTTAAAATAGGTAACTAAGTATAATCAAGATGACATAAGTAAGTTATATGCACCTAATTATGTTTATAATAAATTAAAGTATACATTGATTAAGTAAATTAACTAAGTTTAAAATAAGTAACTAAGTAACTAAGTTAACTAAGATATAAAAAATAATTAAGTTTTTAAAAATTAACTAAGTTTATAATAATAATAATAGTAGTAAATTAAATAAGTTAACTAAGTTTTATAAAAACTAACTAAGTTTTTGAAAATTAACTAAGTTAATAGTAATAGTAATAGTAATAAAGAAATTGACTAAGTTTTATAAAATTATCCGATTTTTATAAAAATTAACTAAGTTAACTAAGTTATAAAATAAATTAAGTTTATAAAATTGACTAAGTTTATAATAATAATAATAATAATATAATAATAATAATAATAATAATAATAATAATACTGGTAAATTAAATAACTTAACTGAGTATTATAAAAATTAATTAAGTTTATAATAATAATAATATAATAATAATAATAATATAGTAATGGTAAATTAAATAACTTAACTAAGTATTATAAAAATTAATTAAGTTTATAAAAATTAACTAAGTTTATAATAATAATAATAAAATTGACTAGGTTAACTAAGATTTATAAAAATTAATTAAGTTTATAATAATTAATTAAAAGAAAAATAAATTACAAAATCATATGCTAGAGAGAATCTGAAAACTATATTCTAAGACGAGATCCAATCATGCATAAGTATTGAACAATGAGAATAGTACAAGTAATTTAAAAGAATTTCAATCCTACTCAGCTCGACGAAAAGTAAATTGTAACTAGACTAGAACACATATCTTATAAAACAGAAAAGGTAAAATTGTTCATAACTCAAATACATAATCTAAGATATAAGTCATGTATAGGAGCTTCTAGAGTGGTGCATATAAGTTTTTCAGAATGGGATACCCAAACTAGAATTAAGATTACTTAGTGAATTTCCATCCAAATTATTTTTCTTCATAATCTAAAACTGGTTCAGATACTGAAATTGCTACCTAGACCTAATTAAGCTTCGTTCACAAATCATAGTCAGATGGGACTACCAAGTTCCATTTAACTAAGCTAGCCATTTGCGACTGTAAGTAAAAATTACAACCTAGAAGCCACTGACAGTAAAGCCAAAATTCACAAATTCACTATTATCAAAATGTTTTTATATGAATTTTATCTCCACTGTCCTATGACTTTGAATCTATTTAAGGTTTTAAATTTTTTACTATGTTTGATCACGCTATTTACAAAACCACTCCTCTGTTTTCACGTTTATGAAGATAAGCTTCCAAGGTCATAATTATAAATACCAATTTTGAGGGGAAATAAAAAGGTCACTACTTACTGCTTAGAGAATATGAGAAACCATCTAGCCACTTTCCAAGGTGTAATTCAATTGCTGGAAAGCCATCAGAAGTTCCCATTCATTACTTGAATAAATCTCGATGGGAGGTTGATTTGTTTGGTGATGCCAAATGATGCATTTTGCTAATTTCATGGTTTTGGTCATGACACTAGTTTGCCTTTATGCTAAAGATTATGAACTTGAGAAAGTGAAATGGAAGCTCGTTTTCTCATGAATGAATAAATAGTCTTAATCTAACAACACACGAAGCTTACGAGCTAGATGTGATTAACCGCTATTTCATTAAGAGAAAATGTTCAATATTCTTTTTTGAAGACTTTAAGATGTGAATGAACTAGTCGTCGTTCACTAAAAAGACTTGGTGCACTAGTGAATTTCTAAAGCCCAATCTACATAAGAAAAGTAATTAAAAAAATATTATCTTAGTGCATATTCAATTTCAGGTGAAAATTGGTCCACTGTCTATTTCTCCTATGGGTTTTGGAACATGGGCTATGGGAAATAAATTTTGTGGTGTTATGAAGAAAGAATGGATGTTGAGTTACAAAACATATTTACTTTGGCTGTTAGGAATGAAATTGATCTCTTTGATATTGTTGGTTCCTATGGAGCTGGAAGACTAAGTGGACAAAGTGAAAGACTAATTAAAAAATTTGTTCACGAATATCAAGGATACATATCTTTTTCAGTCAATGCTTAATGCCTTTAATGTTGATTGACTTAGGTGATAAGATTTCGTTGGCTAGCTAATATATCATTTAAGAAAGTTCAGATAATTGTTCGGTGTGGTAGCTGGCCAGTCTCTCATCGCACCTTTATGTCATCTTATGCAACTTGTTTAGTCCCTTAGGGACACTTAAAAGGTTGTTGGCTCATGTTACCTATTAAAAGTACATTTGTTGTTGTATATGATTTTGATTTTTATATTTTCTTCCTTTTAGGATCAAATAAAGTTAGGGATAACATTAATATTGCAACAAAGTTCACTGCTTATCCATGGCGCTTGACATCTGGACAGTTTGTCAAAGCGTGCAAGTACACTTTCTGATTAGAAGTTGATGCTTTATGAAATGTAACTTAACCATGATATGGTCACATGCTAATTATTATTGTTTCATCGTCATTGATGGCACTACTACTACATTTAGTCTTCCACATAAAAGTAGTAGCACCTAAAGTCTACAACTGTTGCATTCACTTTCATGTTAATATAGCCATAGGTCTGGAATTCGGTCATTACTTTGAAACTGTTTATCACTATAGTTGATGGAAGAATATCATGCTCAGTTTAGTGCAGTCGAATATTAGTAGCACCTGAAGTAATCACTACAACAAAAATACCCTATTACAACGCCCTTTTTACAACGGGAATTGGTTGCCCGTTGTAATAGACGGCTATTACAACGGTCCATTCAGGCATGTTGTAAAAGATGCCACATACAATGCCCTTTTTACAACGGGCATCGGTTCCCCGTTGTAATAGAAGGCTATTACAACGGTCCATTCAAGCCCGTTGTAATAGGTGCCAATTTTACAACAGGCTAAAAACGTCCGTTGTAATAGGTGCCAATCGAAACCCTAATTTTCAATTAAAAAAACAAGGCTGACCCTTTTATTTCGTTCCTCTACTTTGCTCTGTAAAAATGTTGGCCGCTCGTTCCTTTTTGCTCGAAATTAGGGCTTTGGGAAAAATTGAAGCTACCGTCTTCAATTGCTCGATCGAATGATGATTTAGTGCTTCCTTTGTTGGTTCGAACCCTTATATTTTCACTAGAATCGACAAATCAAAGCAAAAATCGATGCAAAAACGTCTATTCACCAGCGTCCGATGGAGCAGCTCATCCGAAAAGCTCGATAGCGCCGGAGATATAAAGGACGTTCCGATCACCAGCGGTGGGGACGATTTTGCAGATCCAATCTCGGTAGCGCTTGATAAGATGGTCAGATGCTATTTAGAGCACAATAGCAATGGAAGGGGAACAAGTATAATTGTTTTCATGGCGCTTGTGATGATCTCTCAGATGTTGATGATATTGCCACTTCCAGGAACTGTACCCATTTTTGACGTAGGCGACTTACTGAAGGTAGTGGTACCTACTTCGAATTGTTAATCCCAAATTTATTTAGAATTTTAATTTATTTTTGTTGGGTTCTAGGGATTGGTAGTATGCTCTAGTAGCACGGAATGGAATCTAACAGCTGATACAAATTAAACCATGGAGATGTTTGTGAATGTAAAATCCAAAGAAGAATTAAGATGGATGTTAGTGAAAAATTTGAAACTAATTGGATATGATGCTGAAGTTTGCACGTCTAAGTGGGACAAATTGCCTACATATTCTGCTGATATGTTTCTTCTTCAAGATTCATTATAAATATAACATTGATATTGGAAATTTAACAAAAAGTGCGTAAAAATGTTTTAGTAAAAAAAATTATCTTCGCAATTCATTTGACGGGTTTGACAACCAGTGAATCGGGAGGTATAGCTCCATGGCTAAAAGAGTCTACAATGAGTTAAATGGTTCAGTGAGCATTTTTAATGTCACACCAAATTTAGGGGAGGTAAACATTCGAATTTTAAAATGTATTCAACATCAAAATCTTAGAACATTAATTTACTAGAAAAAATAAATCTGAATCAAAAACTATCCAGTACATCTATTGTTATGCCTAAAATACTAAAAGGGTTCAATCAATTCTGTAAGGTTCCTGAACTCGGCCTTCGAAAATCGGCACCCGTACCTCACTTGTACTCGAATGCCGTAGATTCAAACGCCGAATCTGGCTCCCCGGAGCTTATAACACAACAAGTATAACAACACAGCGGAATAAAGAAATAGATGATATCATATACAACTCCAATGAATACAATATCCGGAATTATATACAATAATGATATCAATATGATACAAGAATATCAGAGATAAATAATGATACAACGGAAAACAGAAGTGATAACTCCAAATGATCCGACAAAGAGAATAAGACCAATAACTCCAACATCAGCTCGAACCACCATCACATTGCACCAAGATAAGAAACGTCAGTCATGCGTGAACTCCAAAACTGAACTAGCTCCAGATAATCTACTAAACCTGACTATCTGAAAAACCCAACTCTAGACTGCCCGTGTGGAAAATTGTGGGCACCCAGAGTTTAGGAAGGGAACAATAAACTCCGAGTCAGTCATGGGACTGGTCTGAGTAACAAAAATAGTTTATCTTTAAACAAACAACAAAAGAATTTTTAAACATTGAAATCTGCAATGCTTTTTGGAAAATGAAACTACCATAAGACCTCCCGCCACACACACAATGCAAACGCAGAATTGGAGGAGATTTCTTCTTATGATAGTCGAACATGCTTACTATGCAAACAAAACTCTTTTGATATTATTACTAGTGCATAGTGTCGAAACCATTTCGAAAGTATAATATTAAGCTTAGCCAACATACAACCATTATTGTATACCTACTATAGCTACTATGTTCAATAGCAGGTTACCGCCACATTCCATAGCAGGTTATACAACTAAAACCGTACTAGGTTTGTATTGTTTCTTTGGATTTTCCAACAAATGGTCAGGCTAAGGAACATCCTACTGCCAATGGGTACGCCTCTGGAGGGACGTCTCGAGAACCTATCCGGATCTCTGCCAACACAAGGCTGGGTTACCTTTGTCACTAGGTAACTACTACTCGAGTATGCCACCCCCCGGTCCTATGGGACCTTTATCCGAGGTACCTCGATCACAAAGCAACAATCATACAGAGTAAATGAGATTGGAGCAACCACACAGGTAAATATCTGGGCTCCATACCATGATACCACCTTTTTCCAGAAGGAAATGACATACCCTAAAGGGAGCGACCCTCATAACCTTGCCGCATCTTTCCTGTTTCGACCATTTCCGGTTTGTGAGGTCCGATGAGGTCTCGTCCACAAAGCTACGCTTTTTCACAAAGTCATGCTTTGATCAACAAATGATCAGCAAATGACCATCAACACACAGCAAGACTCAGCATGCCACACTACCAAATTGCGAGTATATCACTGATAACCTTCAACTACATAACCTCCGAGCTTGTACGTCTCAAAGAAGGTTGTTAAGCTAAGAGAATAAATTCTCCGCCACCAAACAGAAATGTATTTGAAAGAAATCAGCTTTATATCTCAAAGTGTAGCGTCAGACATACAATCATACAAGTCTGTTCTGGGTTCGAACAGAACCGAAGGCACTTCCAAAGAAGCCCTTGCAATCCGGGTATCCACAATCCCGATCGAACTTCCCATCACTTAGGGAATCTCTACACCGGGCGCTACTCGGTGCAGAGACAATCGATAGGTTATCCTATCGTTTTCACAAATACCCGGTCTTCACCACTAGTCTTCAATTGCTATCCATATACGACGTATCACTTATTCGGAATGGGTTGTATGACACAATGGTCCTCTCTCGGCTAAACCGAATAGTGAGCGTAATATTTAAAAACATATGGATAATGGGATTTCAATTAAGTCATGACTTATTGTCCAAAACTTTCCTTTCGAATGGTTTAAACAAATCACCATTTTAATCTTTTACAAAAAGATTCATCTCACAAAGTTCACCCAGTTTCACAAAGATCTATTTATAGATTTCCAAATCGATTTCCATTTCAATTGGATTAACTCATTAAATCTTTAAATCAAGATTTAATTCATAGCTTTCAAAAAAGAATTCACTCATAATTTGGAAAACCAATTTTCAATTCAAACTTGAAATTCCTTTAACTTAAATTGGAATTTCATTTCTTATATGAAAGCTTTTATCATTTGAAAACAAACAGTTTTCATTTCGGAAAATCTGATTCATTTATACGAGTTAAAGTCCTTGGGTTAAATTCAAATTCTCAAAACCATACCTTTAAAATGGTTTAAATTCATATAAACATATTTATAACATCTTTAACCATAATTTCCAATCATGGAATTTAATTCCAACTCTTGAATTCAAATTCAAATTAAATTATTTAAATTGAAACTTTACCAAGTTATTCAAAATAACTTTTATTTAAAAACTCCTTTTCAAAGCTTTAACATTTAACCCAAATCCATTTCCAAAATCAATTGAAATTAAAATTTCAATTTCAAAAATATAAAATATAAATCATCTGTGACTTAACTGATTTCCACGTGAAATCCATATTTGTGTGTGTATGGTGTAGTCCAGGGGTTTCACACAGTAGTGCAACATCATTCAATCATCATAGATCAAAATACAGAAATATAGTTGATAAGCGGTATAAACTATAACGCTCATCTTTCATTCACAGATCACAGATATATAAGTCACAGATAATAATTTACATTCATCCCAGATAAATAACTACAGTACAAATCACACACAAATCAGAATATATATCACACAGCATCATAGATCAGAATATCAAACAATTCAATCATTTAGTCAAGTCCAAACATTTACAAGTAAATTTATTAATTAACTGATTCATTTAAATAAGATGTATCAATTATTAATCCGGGTTAATTATCATAGTTAATTACAAATTATTTGAAATAAATTTCCCTTTCATCATTTATTAGTTAACCTTTAATTATTAAATAATCATTTTTAATTAATGAATCAATTTAACCTTTAATTATTTAATAAATCTTAATTAATCACATTCATTAATTAATCCTTTGATTTCTAACAAATAATTATACTCAAGTTACTAACCATCATTCAATTAATTACATCCAGTAATCATCTATTAATTACTTCTCTAAGTAATTATACTTCCTTAATTACATTAAGTAATTACATTTATTAAATCATTAAGTGATTAATTAAAATTTATCAAACTTACTTAATTAATTTCAACTAATCAAATTTAACTTAATTAATTACAATGAGTAATTAATTCTTTAATTACTTTAATAATTAATTACACTTAATCAATTCTATAAATGATTATCTTTAATTAATTAATCTAATTGATTATTAAAAATAATCTCATTAATTAACTATTGAATAATCTCAAGTTAATGACCTTCATTAACTATTTACAATTTCTTTAATTACTTTGCTAAAGTAATTACTGACATTAATCATTATTAATCAAAATTGATTAATTATTAATAACTCATTAATCCAAAGAGTAAAAATCAAATTTTCTTTTGACTTCACATATTTAAAGTATACCTTTACATTTAAACTTATTTAAACATTTAAAGTTATAAAACTTCATTAAAAATTAAAAAATCTAGAATTCCACTTCAGATTTCAGTCCAGGTTTAAAACTTTTGATTTAAAACTTAGTTTAAATTCTTTCTTACAATTAAAATTCCATTTTAAAATTCAAATCTCCTTTTCAACACTTAAACATTTTTAAGTATTTAAAACAATTTAAATTTATAACCTTTATTCCCAAACTAAGTTTTCAAACTGAACTGAATCTATAATTAAACTTTAGTTTATAACTAAGTTCAAAATTTACTTTAAAATTTAAATTAAACTTTAAAATTTCAAAAACAGAACAGGTTCCTATTTTAAACCTGGAAATAACTTATACCCGAGCTACACCAAATTTGCTTCGAGTCAAACTGGACATTTCTCGACTAAACACCCGTGGCAACTCGCGAACCAAACAACCCAGTTCACCAGAAAAGAAAGTGCACCGTGCACGTACACAACGCCGATGATCTCCTCTAGAAGACGCTACGATGTCGAGCATGTCGAAGTCCATCCATCGATCGACTTCCGATCATCATAACTCCACCACCCCATCGAAATCGAATTCGAGCTTAAGTTTGAAACCTGGAAACACAGGCAGCTAAAACTTCTCCAACCCTGGAAATGCCTCGCCTCCGCAACCTCGACCACCAGAGGACTTGAAATTCCGGCCATGACTTCGTCTATGACCAAACTACCAACACCCAAAACCCGGTAGCACTCGATCCATCTTAGAGGACAACGAATCAAAATATTGACTCTCAACAAAACTAGGTTTCCAGACTTCCAAAGCTCGCCGCCGCCACCACGACCATCTACAAACCCATCCAGTATTTTTCCTTGAATCGCCGATCACTCCTCTACCATCCCAGAGAATCCCGACCTTCCCCATCGACGTGATCACAAGAATTCGACCATATAATGAAATTTGAACAAACTCGATCTGCTCTTAAATTCTAACTCAAAAAATTACGATTCTTGCTTTAAAAATCATGTTTTAGTATGAGAATTCAGTTCATATTCTTGAATTCGAGAATTAAAAGATTCGAATTTTGACTTATATAAAGTTATGCTCAGATTTCTTGGTTTCCAGAGTTATTAACAAGTTGTTTAAACTTAAATTTATTTTTAAAACTTAGTTCATGATCAAACAAACATTTTCTGTTTTGATCCTAAGTCCAAACATCAAGTAGATTGAGCAGAAATGATTTTTTGAAACAGACTTATATTTTAGAGTTTGAAAACAGAGAATGTTTATAACAGCCTACACACACCATTTACTGAGAACTTATACATATCTATATATACATATGTATATGTACACACATATATAAACATACTTATCATTGATCTAACTTGCAACAGATCCACATTTAAAAGAAAGTTACTCACCTCATTTTCCAGAAAGAAGAATAGAGTTTTCCATTCTTGAAACAGGCTTGTGAAAATTGCAAGCAAAAATTCCTTCTTTGATCCTCTGATTTTCATTGATTTAAACTGTTATTTTAATTGAAGTTTTGTTTGAGTTTTAGATGGTATTACTTCAGTCTTTGATGAACGAAACTGGAATGAAAAGAGTTGATGTATATATGGAAATGAGGTTACAGGGTGTGTTATTTGTTTGTACTGGTGATGATATAGTTTGGTACAAAGTTGATATTTTCTTTGTTGTACAATCAGAGATTTTTTTTCATTTTGGAGGCTGATAACATTTCGAGTTGACCTTGTTTATGCTATCATTAAATGCTTAAATCCTTTATGTCTTTATATGTTTGTCGTCTCCTCATACAAGCTTTTATACATATAATTTGTTTTCTTCATTTTTGACAAATATACATACCTGACCATATCTTGTTTGTACTTGTTCAAGCCTACATACTTATCTAATTTATTCGTTCTTAGATATTTGTAATTTGTTTTATTTCACGTACAACTTGATTTGGGTGAGTATACTCATATATATATAATCTTGTCTTACTTACTAATTTATCTTGTATACATTTCCTATTTATGTTGTTAGTACTTTTGTTTGTATTATATTTTACTTCTCATATTTATTTCTATTTCCAAATTAAACATGTATTTCTAACTTAAATTTTATTTCTTACTTTTTATTTTTTAATGTCTTGCATATCTTCATATATATATATATATATAGTTTTATATTTCATAAATATACTTTGTTTATATACTTAATTCATAATTTAACTAAAATTTTAAATTAATTATCAATTTAAATTTAATTAAAATCCGGGGTCGTTACAGACTTCCCCCCTTAAAAGAATTTCGTCCTCGAAATTTGCCAAGGAGACACAAAGATAGATACACAAAGATAGATGAAGAATATTTCATCAAATCAACTGAATATTTATTCTGCATTTGGCTTACCAAATCAGAATATCAATAATAGATACGAGAACGAATCTTTTTAATTTTTCACAGGATACTCGGGTTATCCAGATCTACGAAATATGCAGTGGCATTGGTTAGTTCAAAGGGATAACTAACCGTTCGTAGAATATATTGGGACCCAAAGAATAGATAGATATATGGATACAATTTCAAAACTTTTAGTTTAAAACTAAAGTATACCTATCAACCACAGCAACTAATGCAACCAATTCATCCAAACAAACAATTCTGGCCTATTTGGAGTTTATGTCCCATACAAATATATCAAATCTTCTTCTTGGATCTACCAGGAACCATCGAAGAATTGAAAAGATGACGAACAAAAGAGATTGATAGGGAAAAGATTGCTTCCTTGTTGTTACAGGGTATTGACCATTTATAGTCGCATTCCCCTGTCCCCTATCTCATCCTCTTCTTGCACTCATACTTACTATCGGTAGACAGTAAGAGAATTTACTGAGGCATTCGAACGGATATCTTAAGGATACTCATTCTAGAGTATACTTCACCCTATCTCTAATGAGTTACTTAATGTGTTATACTCCATATCTAAAGTTCAACCTTAGCTCTAATACCACTTGTAAGGTTCCTGAACTCGGCCTTCGAAAATCGGCACCCGTACCTCACTTGTACTCGAATGTCGTAGATTCAAAAGCCGAATCTGGCTCCCCGGAGCTTATAACACAACAAGTATAACAACACAGTGGAATAAACAAATAGATGATATCATATACAACTCTAATGAATACAATATCCAAAATGATATACAACAATGATATCAATATGATACAAGAATATCAGAGGTAAATAATGATACAGCGAAAAACAGAAGTGATAACTCCAAATGATCCGACAAAGAGAATGAGACCAATAACTCCAACATCAGCTCGAACCACCATCACATTGCACCAAGATAAGCAACGTCAGTCATGTGTGAACTCCAAAACTGAACTAGCTCCAGATAATCTACTAAACCTGACTATCTGAAAAACCTAACTCTAGACTTCCCATGTGGAAAATTATGGGCACCCAGAGTTTAGGAAGGGAACAATAAACTCCAAGTCAGTCATGGGACTGGTGCGAGTAATAAAAACAGTTTATCTTTAAACAAACAACAAAAGAATTTTTAAACACTGAAATCTACAATGCTTTTTGGAAAATGAGACTACCATAAGACCTCCCGCCACACACATAATGCAAACGCAGAATTGGAGGAGATTTCTTCTTATGATAGTCGAACATGCTTACTACGCAAACAAAACTCTTTTGATATTATTACTAGTGCATAGTGTCGAAACCATTTCGAAAGTATAATATTAATCTTAGAAAACATACAACCATTATTGTATGCCTACTATATGTACTATGTTCAATAGCAGGTTACCACCACATTCCATAGCAGGTTATACAACTAAAACCGTACTGGGTTCGTATTGTTTCTTTGGATTTTCCAACAAATGGTCAGGCTAAGGAACTTCCTACTGCCAATGGGTACGCCTTTGGAGGGACGTCCCGAGAACCTACCCGGATCTCTGCCAACACAAGGCCGGGTTACCTCTGTCACTAGGTAACTACTACACGAGTATGCCACCCCCGGTCCTTTGGGACCTTTATCCGAGGTACTTCGATCACAAAGCAACGATCACACAGAGTAAATGAGATTGGAGCAACCACACAGGTAAATATCTGGGCTCCATACCATGATACCACCTTTTTCCAGAAGGAAATGACATACCCTAAAGGCAGCGACCCTCATAACCTTGCCGCATCTTTCCTGTTTCGACCATTTCCGGCTTGTGAGGTCCGATGAGGTCTCGTCCACAAAGCTACGCTTTTTCATAAAGCCATGCTTTGATCAACAAATGATCAGCAAATGACCATCAACACACAGCAACACTCAGCATGCCACACTACCAAATTGGGAGTATATCACTGATAACCTTCAACTACATAACCTTTGAGCTCGTACGTCTCAGAGAAGGGTGTTAAGCTAAGAGAATAAATTCTCCGCCACCAAACAGAAATGTATTTGAAAGAAATCAGCTTTATATCTCAAAGTGTTGCGTCAGACATACAACCATACAAGTCTGTTCCGGGTTCGAACAGAACCGAAGGCACTTCCAAAGAAGCCCTTGCAATCCGGGTATCCACAATCCTGATCGAACTTCCCATCACTTAGGGAATCTCTATACCGGGCGCAACTCGGTGCAGAGACAATCGATAGGTTATCCTATCGTTTTCACAAATACCCGGTCTTCACCACCGGTCTTCAATTGCTATCCATATACGACGTATCACTTATTCGGAATGGGTTGTATGACACAAAGGTCCTCTCCCGGCTGAACCGAATAGTGAGCGTAATATTTAAAAATATATGGATAATGGGATTTCAATTAAGTCACGACTTATTATCCAAAACTTTCCTTTCGAATGGTTTAAACAAATCACCATTTTAATCTTTTACAAAAAGATTCATCTCACAAAGTTCACCCAGTTTCACAAAGATCTATTCATGGATTTCCAAATCGATTTCCATTTCAATTGGATTAACTCATTAAATCTTTAAATCAAGATTTAATTCATAGCTTTCAAAAAAGAATTCACTCATAATTTGGAAAACCAATTTTCAATTCAAACTTGAAATTCCTTTAACTTAAATTAGAATTTCATTTCTTATATGAAATCTTTTATCATTTGAAAACAAATAGTTTTCATTTCGGAAAATCTGATTCATTTATACGAGTTAAAGTCCTTGGGTTAAATTCAAATTCTCAAAACCATACCTTTAAAATGGTTTAAATTCATATAAACATATTTATAACATCTTTAACCATAATTTCCAATCATGGAATTCAATTCCAACTCTTGAATTCAAATTCAAATTAAATTATTTAAATTGAAACTTTACCAAGTTATTCAAAATAACTTTTATCTTAAAAACTCCTTTTCAAAGCTTTAACATTTAACCAAAATCCATTTCCAAAATCAATTGAAATTAAAATTTCAATTTCAAAAATATTAAATTTAAATCATCTGTGACTTAACTGATTTCCACGTGAAATCCATATTTGTGTGTGTATGGTGTAGTCCAGGGGTTTCACACAGTAGTGCAACATCATTCAATCATCATAGATCAAAATACAGAAATATAGTTGATAAGCGGTATAAACTATAACGCTCATCTTTCATTCACAGATCACAGATATATAAGTCACAGATAATAATTTACATTCATCCCAGATAAATAACTATAGTACAAATCACACACAAATCAGAATATATATCACACAGCATCATAGATCAGAATATCAAACAATTCAATCATTTAGTCAAGTCCAAACATTCACAAGTAAATTTATTAATCAACTAATTCATTTAAATCAGATGTATCAATTATTAATCCGGGTTAATTATCATAGTTAATTACAAATTATTTGAAATAAATTTCCCTTTCATCATTTATTAGTTAACCTTTAATTATTAACTAATCATTTTTAATTAATGAATCAATTTAACCTTTAATTATTTAATAAATCTTAATTAATCACATTCATTAATTAATCCTTTGATTTTTAACAAATAATTATACTCAACTTACTAACCATCATTCAATTAATTACATCCAGTAATCATCTATTAATTACTTCTCTAAGTAATTATACTTCCTTAATTACATTAAGTAATTACATTTATTAAATCATTAAGTGATTAATTAAAATTTATCAAACTTACTTAATTAACTTAAACTAATCAAATTTAACTTAATTAATTACAATGAGTAATTAATTCTTTAATTACTTTAATAAGTAATTACACTTAATCAATTCTACAAATGATTATCTTTAATTAATTAATCTAATTGATTATTAAAAATAATCTCATTAATTAACTATTGAATAATCTCAAGTTAATGACCTTCATTAACTATTTACAATTTCTTTAATTACTTTGCTAAAGTAATTACTCACATTAATCATTATTAATCAAAATTGATTAATTATTAATAACTCATTAATCAAAAGAGTTAAAATCAAATTTTCTTTTGACTTCACATATTTAAAGTATACCTTTACTTTTAAACTTATTTAAACATTTAAAGTTATAAAACTTCATTAAAATTTAAAAAATATGGAATTCCACTTCAGATTTCAGTCCAGGTTTAAAACTTTTGATTTAAAACTTAGTTTAAATTCTTTCTTACAATTCAAATTCCATTTTAAAATTCAAATCTCCTTTTCAACACTTAAACATTTTTAAGTATTTAAAACAATTTAAATTTATAACCTTTATTCCCAAACTAAGTTTTCAAACTGAACTGAATCTATAATTAAACTTTAGTTTATAACTCAGTTCAAAATTTACTTTAAAATTTAAATTAAACTTTAAAATTTCAAAAACAGAACAGGTTCCCGTTTTAAACCTGGAAATAACTTATACACGAGCTACACCAAATTTGCTTCGAGTCAAACTGGACATTTCTCGACTAAACACCTGTGGCAACTCGCGAACCAAACAACCCAGTTCACCAGAAAAGAAAGTGCACCGTGCACGTACACAACGCCGGTGATCTCCTTCAGACGACGCTACGATGTCGAGCACGTCGAAGTCCATCCATCGATCGACTTCCGATCATCAGAACTCCACCACCCCATCGAAATCGAATTCGAGCTTAAATTTGAAACCTGGAAACACAGGCAGCTAAAACTTCTCCAACCCTGGAAACGCCTCGCCTCCGCAACCTAGACCACCAAAGGACCTGAAATTCCGGCCATGACTTCGTCTACGACCAAACTACCAACACCCAAAACCCGGTAGCACTCGATCCATCTTAGAGGACAATGAATCAAAATATTGACTCTCAACAAAACTAGGTTTCCAGACTTCCAAAGCTCACCGCCGCCACCACGACCATCTACAAACCCATCCAGTATTTTTCCTTGAATCGCCGATCACTCCTCTACCATCCCAGAGAATCCCGACCTTCCCTATCGACGTGATCACAAGAATTCGACCATATAATGAAATTTGAACAAACTCAATCTGCTCTTAAATTCTAACTCAAAAAATTATGATTCTTGCTTTAAAAATCATGTTTTAGTATGAGAATTCAGTTCATATTGTTGAATTCGAGAATTAAAAGATTCGAATTTTGACTTATATAAAGTTATGCTCAGATTTCTTGGTTTCCAGAGTTATTAACAAGTTGTTTAAACTTAAATTGATTTTTAAAACTTAGTTCATGATCAAACAAACATTTTTTATTTTGATCCTAAGTCCAAACATCAAGTAGATTGAGCAGAAATGATTTTTGGAAATAGACTTATATTTTAGAGTTTGAAAACAGAGAATGTTTATAACAGCCTACACGCACCATTTACTGAGAACTTATACATATCTATATATACATATGTATATGTACACACATATATAAACATACTTATCATTGATCTAACTTGCAACAGATCCACATTTAAAAGAAAGTTACTCACTTCATTTTCCAGAAAGAAGAATAAAGTTTTTCCATTGTTGAAACAGGCTTGTGAAAATTGCAAGCAAAAATTCCTTCTTTGATCCTCTGATTTTCATTGATTTAAAATGTTATTTTAATTGAAGTTTTGTTTGAGTTTTAGATGGTACTACTTCAGTCTTTGATGAACGAAACTGGAATGAAAAGAGTTGATGTATATATGGAAATGAGGTGACAGGGTGTGTTATTTGTTTGTACTGGTGATGATATAGTTTGGTACAAAGTTGATATTTTCTTTGTTGTACAATCAGAGATTTTTTTTTTCATTTTGGAGGTTGATAACATTTCGAGTTGACCTTGTTTATGCTAGCATTAAATGCTTAAGTCCTTTATGTCTTCATATGTTTGTCGTCTCCTCATATAAATTTTATACATATAATTTGTTTTCTTCATTTTTGACAAATATACATACCTGACCATATCTTGTTTGTACTTGTTCAAGCCTACATACTTATCTAATTTATTCGTTCTTAGATATTTGTAATTTGTTTTATTTCACGTACAACTTGATTTGGGTGAGTATACTCATATATATATAATCTTGTCTTACTTACTAATTTATCTTGTATACATTTCCTATTTATGTTGTTAGTACTTTTGTTTGTATTATATTTTACTTCTCATATTTATTTCTATTTCCAAACTAAACATGTATTTCTAACTTAAATTTTATTTCTAACTTTTAATTTTTATTGTCTTGCATATCTTCATATATATATATAGTTTTATATTTCATAAATATACTTTGTTTATATATTTAATTCATAATTTAACTAAAATTTTACATTAATTATCAATTTAAATTTAATTAAAATCCGGGGTCGTTACAAATTCAATTTAACAAAAAGTGTCAAACCCTTTTCTGTTTGACTTCACTCTTTTATTTTAATTGAATTTGACATTGGTTCAATCTACGCATTAGTTGTTACTTTTATTTGATTTTATTTGATATATAAATTCATTTTACGATTCTGTTTGCCACCAACAATTTTAGTACTTCTATCTTTACTTACAAAATATAGTGCTTTGCCATGTTGGAAGTTTATCTTTACCAGCATGAAATTATTAGGTGTACATGCTTCTGCACATAAGCAGCAAGCTAAACATTAGTCAACGAGGCTGTAATGTGTAACTTTCATGTAATTAGTTTTAGCATTATAATTTTCTTTACTATGCCTAGAAGTTGTAACATATACTACTAGATTCACCTAAGTGCACCGAATACTTCATTCTAGCATGTGTATATTATAAATACTAGTATAACCGCACAACGGTGGGGAAACCGACCGTTGTGTTATTTGATATCAAAGAAAAATAAATTGGTATATTTGTATTATACCAATTTTTTCAAAATAAATTTAAAATATGTTACGTGACTGCTGCTTTACTATGACTACGATAGCTATATTATGTAGTTGTACCATTTCGTTATTTACGTCATCCATTTTATAGAGTGGGTGTATGATATCCAGTTAACACTTACTTTTTGATAACGCCGGCTTATTAGCTATGGATAAGTGGTTATTGTCTTTCCAGTAGCATACATTACTTAGTTATTATGATTCAAGGACATATAGATGAATCACTGCTTCGACTACTCTATTATATAATTGGTATATGTGTCCCTTTTCTATCACTTAAACCTGCTTACATATGCAATTGCTACTGGTGTTTTTCACCTATCCATATAGACGAAAGAAGAAAGAGGGGAAGATTATATGGATAAAAGCAAGAAGAAAAACAAAAGGAAAAGAGAAAGAGAGCGTGAAAAGAGAAAGCGACAATCAAAGAAAGATGAGTTCGTTGACAAAAGCTTTATGCTTATGTGTTAATGCTTTATGTATTTGGTTGTTATGAAACTAGTTGTCATGTGTATATTAGAACTATGTCGATGTAAACTTATCTAACTTTTTGGAATGTGTTGGAATTTTATGACTCTAGCTTTTACTCTTTTCTTATGTGATTTTGGTTGTTTTATGATAATATTTATTACTCGTTAAATTATTCATTATTGGTATGGATGTACTGCATGGATGCTTCTGTAATTTTTTTTAAAATTTGCATTTATTTTACAACAGTCAGAAACCGTTGCAATATCATGTATTACAACGGGCTATGCCAGTTGTATTATAGTCTATTACAATGGGCTTTAATTGTTGTCATAGAGCCTATTGCAAGGGCCGATGATCGTTGTAAAAAGGTGTATTACAACGTTCATTGCCTGTTGTAATATATGGTCGACCTATTACAACGAGGCCTAATACAACGGGCGCATGCCTGTTGTGAAATGCATATTACAACGGACATTGCCCGTTGTAAAATGGTTGTTTTGTTGTAGTGAATTATTTTTTCCCTTTCCATGATTTCTAAAATATCCACTGTCAAATTGATATTCTTTCATTTCTTCACTGTTAGAAGCGAAAAATATATACAATAGTAGTTCAGTAAGCTTTTGCGAATGGTACCTCTCAACTAGATACAGATAATGAACTAATTAATTTTAAAATTAATTAAGTTTTATAATAATTAACTAAACTAACTAAGTTTTTTAAAATTAAATGAGTTTATAAAATTTCTAAGTTTTATAAAAATTAATAAGTTTTTAACAATCGACATGCAATTATTGAGTAAAGTATTTAAAACAAAATATAACATTAACAAAGTTATCTAAGTTTTATAAAAATTAAATAAAATTATAAAAATTAACCTAATTTATAAAAAAATAACTAATTTTTATAGAAGTTAACTAAGTTTTATAGAAATTAAGTAAGTTTAAGTTTTCAAAATAAACTAAATTTATAAAAATAACAAAGTTAATAAAATTGAACTAAGTTTTATAAAACTTGACCAAGTTTTATAAACATCTGATTATTAAGTTTGTAAAATTTGACCAAGTTTTATAAAAAGCTAACTATGTTTTATAAAAATTTAATTAATTTTTGTAAAATTAAACTAAGTTAGATAAATTATAAAAATTAACTACATTAACCAAGTTTTATAAAAAGCAAATAATTTTCTACCTTAACTATTTTTCTAGAAAACTAAAAGTAAATTTATAAAAATTAACTAAGTTGTATAAAAATTTAAATAAGTTAAACAAGTTGTATATAAATTAAATAATTATCTAGATATTAACAAATTTTTATAAAGGTAAGCAAATTTATAAAATAATAATTAAGTTTTTAAAAATTTAACAAAGTTATCTAAGTTTTATAAAAATTAAATAAATTTATAAAAATCAACCTAATTTATAAAAATTAACTAATTTCTATAGAAGTTAACTAAGTTTTATACAAATTAAGCAAGTCTATAAAAAAGAACTAAGTTTATAAACTTTAGTAAAGGTTTTAAAATAAATTAAGTTGATAAAAATAACAAGTTTAAAAAATTTAACTAATTATTATAAAATTTAACCAAGTTTTATAAACATCCGACTAAAGTAATTAAATTTGTAAAATTTATCCAAGTTTGATAAAAAAAATTAATTGTGATTTATAAAAATTTAACTAAATTAACAAAGTTTATATAGAATTTATTAAGTATCATTAAGATTTTGCTAAGTTAATTAAGTTGCCAAAAATTAAACTGGTATTATTGAAATAAATCAAGTTTTATAAAAATTAAATAAGTTTTAAAAAATTAATGGTATCTATACTCGTTTAAATACAATAGTGGTTTAGAATTGAATATGTTCATGAACATCATATATTGTTGTTTAAAAGTGTCACTTTATTTCCTTTTTTTCATGAATCATGTCTATTACGACTAATTATTGAACTTTTTCTTTACAGGTAACCAATACGTTTGGTGCTAGCAAGTAGCAACAAGGTGATTTGAAGTAATATATAGTGTCGTGTGTATCTTTAGTGTTTGAATATTTCTATGTACCGTTTTGGTAAGATTGCTTAAGTATAATATTAGTTTTGTTTACTTGCATTTTAATCTTCATACGTAGTTATGAAATATAATGAACACATGTTGTTTTGGTGTAATTTTATTTGTTTACATACAACTTATTGGTAATCAAATGCGATCTTAGTGATATTTAAATTCATTATACAATATATGCATTGAAACGTCAAAACGAAGCACAGAATTTCTTATGCAATAAGATGAGCATTAAAAAATGCTATAAAAGGTAACAATAGTGTTTTTAAAGCGCTATAATATGCAATTGTTGATAGCAGTCCAAAAATGCTATTGTTAAGAGAGTTTTCATAGCGTTGGTAACACGTTATTGTTTGGAACTTTTTATAGCGTTTTATTCTTGCTGTCTAATAACCCTTCTATTTATAACATGGTTTTTTACAACGTGTGTAAAACCGCAATTAAAACAATTCAACATTTTCCAAACGCTGTTAAAAGATCTCATTTATAGCGTTTTCGGTGTTGCTATCGTAAGTCATAGACTTATAACAACATGTTGATATATAGCCTTTATAAAAATGCTATTAAAAGTCCAAATTGTTGTAGTGTTTCGCAATGAGTAACCAGTTCTCCACTTCAATTGCATTCTCAGTCCCGATAAAAACGGCTTCCCTCCAAGCCTAGCGTAGTCCCTGCTCAGCACTGCATAGTTGTTGACCACCAAGCTTCTTGATTTCCTTCTCTAACATTTCCTCTAACTATTCCCGTGGCAGCTCTAGCTTAAAACATGTCGACGAAGAACTAATACATAGCTCCCATATCAACTTGCGGTGCTCCAGCACCCACATTAGTAGCTTGTGCCGTACCTAGATTCCTTCGGGTATTCGGTCTGGCATTTTCATTATTTATGGTGCTTCCTCCACCAATGTTAACTCTTTAATTCCTAGCATCCATATCTTACTTCCTTAAAATCCGCATTCGAGTCTTTGTAAGATATAGAAGAATAGCCTAAGAGAGATGTGAGAATAGAGATAAAGCGTATACTTATATATAAAAAATACAAGTACGTTACTATAACGTTATCCCATACCCCAATCTTTTCTCTAATTCCATAGGATTATGTTTTCAAAAATCATTTTAAGTTTAAAATTTATTTTAAGTTTTAATACACCTATGCTCTGATACTAAGTTGTAACATCCCGTACTTTGGGGCCCGAAACTAAGCACTACAAATGCTGCAATCATCTATAATATTAACTTCCGGTGACAAAATACGGTAATGTTAATAGTATCCATAATATCAGAAGCACATGAATATGAAATAAAATCAACACAGATTTCAAAACCAGCTTTTATGATTACATTTTGGATCAATATTTCATATTCCATTACATAATCCCAAAACGATTCCCAGGTTTTGATCAAATATAATTATTACAAATTACGCCAAGAGCGACATATGAAGATGCAACCTTGGATGATCAGAGAACTAGATAGATAAACAAGTCAGCCATAAATACATCACAACAGAAATAATACTAAATAACTCCTACATGGCTAGCTTTGCCTCCTGCATGTCTTTGGAAGCTTATTCGCCCGACCTACTAAACTTGAATTGTCCTTAACTCTCAATCTACTCAAATTAAATTTTGAGCACCCGAGAGTTTAAGGGGAAAACATAAACTTCGAGTCAGACATAAAGCCTGGTGTGAACAATTTTATTACATCTTGGTTTACTGATATTAAGTGAGACCATGCCGCTTAGCAGAACAGATTTCCCCTCACAAATATCCTTTTAAAAACGTATCTTTTGCAAATCAAAATCCAGCAATAAACTGATTATAACAACAATAGCAATAACATATATGCATATAAATTAGGTAATCAATGGATAATCTGTCCAAACATTATAGTTTTATCTGGCTGACTGTTAACCACTGGCTGACTCGGGCCTAACAGAAATAATAAATATTCTAACTTCTATTAGAAACAATACTGGATGGTCTGTCCTTAACTTACTTCTCCTGGGGTCAACTGATCATAATGGTTTTGCAGGCTCACCAATAACTTATCTCTACTCTGTGTGTAACATCATTTTAGTCTTATCTGTGACAAAGCCCTACACACTAGAATTTTGGACTTATATTAGCTAGGGGTTACTAGTTAAAGTATAGGGCACGGCCCTATACCCGTCCCATCTAATCATCTAATATCTAAGTCATATACTTAGCAAATACCTGGGTTGACCACGCTATTCAAATTTCATTTCCTTGAAAACAATCTTTACAAATGATTTACCCTTGAAATCATATCTTTATAAAACAAGGAAATCATACTCTTTACTTTACTCAAAATACTTATGCCATGATACATGCTTTACAAAACAATGTTGATGAAAACCTAAAATCAATAGGGTTATCTATCCCTTTGAAATAAGTTAAAGCCCTTTTTAACTTAGAAAACATTAGGCTATAAAGCTAAACAGTACCTTCGAAACCAGTGTTTAAAACCTTAAACAATCCCTTTCGCAATTATAAAAAGCATCCCTTTCGAAATCATTGAAAGCGTCTCTTTTGGAACACTTAAAACAAACCTTTCGAAACACTTAAAACATACATTTCGACACACTTAAAACATACCTTTTGAAAGCATTGGGTTCAAGTAAGAATGTAATAGCCTGAAATTTTCAACCATTCGCATCCATACATGTCGGATTTGAATTGCTCAAAATATCAGATTGTTAATTTAAATTTGGAAAAACTCAGCATATACAGTAAATAAAATAAATCTCAGAATCACAGACACAGAGTAATATAAAATAAGCAGCGGAAACAAAAGAATAGTAGTTCATGAAGCTACCGTATATATATAACAGAGTTAAACAAGATACAACAGAAGTCTCGAATACAAAGATGTCTCGATACAATAGTCAAATACAAGATCAGAATACATCACTGGAATCAACTGAATAACTGAAAGCTGGATAGATAGCTGGATCTCCAAGCGAAGCTCAAACTCCAAAGGTGAGTCTCGAACACTGAGCCACTCAGTCTGACCCGAGCGTAAAGCAAAACACAAAACACTCGAGTCAGGATTAACATTCTTATATCAATAAATCCAACTCAAGTGAAATATCAACTGAAATACAAGTAACTCAAAGGATGTTTGGGATAACCATCCTCTAAGGATCCGTTAAACTATCTACTATGTAGTAATATACACTATTATAATAAATATGTCTATAGTAAAGTAAACTATCAAAATAGCGTTAAGGCGTTACTCATATCCCCCTTAACACATTTTATATATTCCCATAGTCTATACAGTACCATAATCTCCCCCGTAATGGGCGTCGTCAGTGGGCACTCCATAGGTATGGTTAAAAACAAACTCGTAGAAGGCGCGCTAGGGTAGGTGACACTGCACAACTAGGCAATGCCAGGGTAGATATACCAATTACACTTCCGGGCCGGTGGTAACGCAGAGACGCAACAATCGCCCACCTCGAGCCACACTCCCGAATCAAGGGTGCGCACCAAATCAATCACAAAGTAATAGAATGGCATACGATGGAATGTGTCCGATCAGAGGAGCTACCTCATTAGCCCGTCAATTGCTCCTGTTTTAGCCACCTTATGCCAACTCACGGGAGTCGAGTCTACATATATACCTCATATAGGATCGTCGCCACCATTCTACTTCATTCTGGAATCTCCACCGCGTACACAATTATTAAAGTGGTTTTCGGTATCGACAGAGAGTATGCCCATATCCGATCCCGGTCTCTTTAACAACCAATCGTTATTATAACACCGTGGTCATTTAAAAATAGTTTATACTTCAAAACCAAAATATCATTTCCATTCACTACAACAAAAAGTGTCTTTTATAGCGGCATATAGCCGCTATTAATCACAACCATAGCGGTTTGATAAGCGTTGTATATCGACATGTTATAAAAAACTGTTGAATATTTATAACACAAAATATGCCGCTATGGTTGAGCTTAGTTTTATAACGCAAATTCGCCGCTATGGTACATTAAATCAATAGCTCATTATAGCCGCTATAATATAGCTAAATCTCAACGGAACTGGAAATCTTTATAACAACATTTTGCCGCTATAAAATATTTATTCAATAGCTCATTATAGCCGCTATAATACAACTTTTTAGACAATGTGCATCAGCCCATGTTGTATCATAAAAGCCAGAATCTTTTTAGACAAAATATTTAATATTTCCTCCTACAACTACTACACGAACACCAAAGTACAAAGACAATTAATGTAACGACCCAGAATTTTGAACAAATTAAATTGAAAATATTTAATTAATTTTAAATATTTGAACGATAATTTAATTTGAATCCCCATTTTAACTTTGAATTTGGCGATTAAATTTTAAAATGTTTAATGTATTGAAAGTTGAATAAAAATTTGAATCTTCGATTTTAAGTTGAAGAAAAATATTTCGAAAGCTTTTAAAATTCGTATTGATAATACTGAAGATGATAGAAGCTTCAGAATCGAATTTGGGAGTGAATTGTTCAGTTTGAAATTTTATCGTTCGAATTGATATTTGAAAATAGCCGTCCGAGGCACAGTCTCGGAATTCGACGAAACCAGTTCCATTGGGTCCGTAATATTGAATTATTACCGGATTTCAAATTTCGTATTTTTTGGAGCTGTTATGTGAGCACACGACGTATAAACGCGTTGAAGTTAAATTGAATTCAATTTAAATTTAAATTTTAAATTTGTCAACAACAAAATGCTGTAGCTTCCCTTCAATTGCGCCTAAAATAAGGCAGAGAATCACGAACAAAAACATGCAAACACGTTCCCCTCTCTTTTTAAATAATTCACGTCCTCTCCCTCTCTTAGATTCAAAATCAAAACGAAAAGAGAAATGGCCACTCTTCATTTTCCCTTATTCTTCCCAGTCCATTCGAACGAAGTCTCGTTCAAAATTTTCAAAAAAATCAAAAGAAAATCCCTTTCCTCGTTCGAAAATCACGAGTCCCCTTCAATTTCCTTCACGAATTCAAAATCCAGTTCAAAGCTAAAATAAAAGAAAAAAAAGGGGGCCGCGACATAAACAAATCACCCAAGCCACCAGCTCGACTTCGCGATCGAAGCTTGAGGGCACGGCAAGGTCAATGGCTCGAGTTCGAGCGATGAAGTCTGGAAGGGTGGCGGCGGCATTCGCGAGCAGATCGCGTACGGCAGTTCATGGTCGCGAGGCATTCTAGGGTTCGAGTTAGGCGATGTTGCGTGGGTCGTTCAAGCTCACTATGGCGAGGCGTGCGACAGGTTGGAGGTGGCGATGTCGAGCCACGACATTGAACGGCGATGGGTTCGTTTGTTCGAGAATTTGGGGGTTTCGGTTTAGGGCAGCGCTCGAACTCGAGGTCGTGACTGTTTGTAGATGAAGGCGACGAGGCAAACAGGAATTATTTTTCTTCCAGTAAGGTATAACTATTTAATTTAAATTTATTTAAACAAATACTCATATGTAGATTAGAATGTAAACAGTGAAAGAAAAATATATATATCTCATCATTTGATTTAACAGTAAAGTATAGATGCAGATTTTCAATTTATAAATATAGGTAAAAAAATTTGAAAAGATAAAAGGGATTTTGTTTAAAAATTAATTTATATTAGTTCCTAAAGATAATTTAGTTTAGGTAATTGGTCGAGATTAAATTATCCATTTAAAAACCAAAATTTTTATTTTTAAATTTAAATTATCAAATAGAAGTTAGTTAATTAAACAATCAAAAACGGAAATTAGTTATTTGATTGGTTCAAATATTTATTACTTTGTATAATATTTATACAAGTTATAAATCAAGAAATCAAGTCGAGATGGAAAACGGATTGCTAATAAAAGCAAAGGTGAGATTTTTCTCACTCAAATGAAATTGGATTTTACAGTTATTGATTTGTTGATTGACTGTTTGGATTTGTGATATTAGATATAGTAGGATATATCTATATATATAGCAATATATACATATTGGCATATGTATATATTGGATTGATTGATTTCCCGCACTATATAGCGGATGAGACCCTATTGCGCCGTTAGTAAGCGGATGATTTTTATAAAACCCATATACCGCGATATTCCACCTCGAAGTGGAATGGGTATTGTGCTAACATCTGTGGATGCAGGGAAACAGGTTGGAGGGATCTAACTGGATTCCTCACCAGTATTTATTTATTTACAGATATTGTTGTATATTCTGTTATCATATGATGATATATGATGTTTGTTGTCGTGATTGACAAATTTGTGTGTTGCATCATCGGATCCAATTTTGAAATTTAAAAATGACGATGTTGATTTTAAAAGAGGATTTTAAAGTGATTGTTTGAAAGTATACGTTTTATTTAAATTTTTGAATTGATTTATTTTAAATAAACAAACGTTAAAATTTTAAAGTTATAAAAGTTAAGATTTTTGTGAAATATAACCAAAGTGATATTTTTGAAATAAAAGTTGATTTATTTATAAAATGGTTTAAATCGAGATTTTTAAAGATGTTTTTAAAAAAAAACGGTTTACTTAAAATATTTAAAAAGTTGACATTTATAAATTTAAATATTGGAATTTTAAAACGAGTTTTGTAAGTGTTAGAATGAGATGGAATAAAAAATCATAAGTGAACGAAATTTATAGATTTATAATTGTGAAGTATAAAATGAATAGATGTTGTAAAATAAAAGATTTATAAGTAATTTACTTATAAATTAGATTTTTGCACTTAGATGTGATATGAATAGAATTTGCTAATAAAATGATTTTTATAAGTTGAAATAGTTATAAAGTATAAATGTGATTTATAAACGTTGTTTATAAATCCGAAATCACTTATTTTGATAAGTGAATTATAGAAGTTAATAAAAGGAGATTTATTAAATCGAAGTTGTTAGAAAATAGAAATAGAATTTATAAACGTTGTTTTATAAATTCGAAAATCAATCAAATTTGATGAATTTAATATAGAAGGTTATTAAGGGAATTTTATCCACGATTTTGGATAGTGGATAATTCTCGAAATAAAATGTGTAGAAAATAGTGAAATGTGGTTAGTGAAGTATATTCACGATTTTGGACAGTGAATATATTTTTAAGTAAAATGGATATTGTTTTGGGAAAGTGACATTAAAAATGAAGTAATTGTTTTAATAGATGTTTTAAAACGTGTAAAAAAATCAAAACCATAGGTTTCAACATTCATTGTTGAAATAGACGTTTCGAGGAAATAAGGAAATGGTGGACTATAACACTGTTGTTATAGTAAATGATTTCCGAAAGGAAATGTTTTATATAGTATTGGGATTTATACATCTATCTTAATTCTGAATCCCTATACTAGTGATTTTGAGTCGTTGTAACAATGTTTTACGTAACATTCGTTTTGACTCAAATAAATGTGCTTAAAAGAATGATTTCCTTAAAGAATGAATTATATACTTAATATTGATTTAAGTATATCGAATATTTTCCAAGTGTTGAAAATAAATGATTTGTGAATCACTTATTATTAAATAAGTATGGAAATGCTTTTCCAATATGAAATGAAACGTTTTGAGATTTATCTTTGTAAAGATAAATTGAAATTGAATATTTGAAATCGATTGAAAATCGTATATCAGTAGATATTTGAAAATATAAATTCACTATGGAATTTATAAAAGAAATGGAAATTCGTTTTAAAAATAAACGTTGATTTATTTTTGGAAGTATGGAAATTATATATCTAGTAAAGATATTTTGGAAAAAAAAGATATTGGAAAATTATTTGGAATTTGATGATGTTGCGCATCTTTATTAATAGCTAAATAACCGACTATCAATAATTACCTTGGATGGGTATTTGTTGTGAATTGGATGAATTTGAATGCCACACTTATTTTTGAATAAGCGCTCACTATTCGGGTTAGCCGGGAAAGGACCATGGGGTCGTATAACCCATTCCGAATATGTGATACGTCGTTATGAATTGCATTTGATGACCGGTGTTGAAGACCGGATATTTTTGAAAACGGAAGGATTACCGTCGAGTTACTCTACATCGGCTGATCTTCGATTTAGAGGTTTTATCACCCTTAGTGACGGGAAGTCCGGACATGATTAGAAAATTATCCGGATGTGCAAGGGCTTCGTGAGAAGTGCCTTCGGTTCTGTTCGATCCCGGAACAGACTTGTATGGTTGTATGTCTGACGTTACAAATTGAGATATAAAGCTGATTTCTTTCAAATACATTTCTGTTGGTGGCGGAGAATTTATTCTCTTAGCTTAACACCATTCTCTGAGACGTACGAGCTCAGAGGTTATGTAGTTGAAATTTATCAGCAATATACTCCCAATTTGGTAATGTGGCATGATGAGTGTTGCTGTGAAATGATCGTTGTTTGATCATTTAGGATATGATCATTTGTTTGATCATTTATCTTTGTGATCATTACTTTGATCATTTGTTTGACCCGAAGCATGGCTTTGTGACAAAGCGTAGCTTTGTGGACGAGACTTCGTCGAGCCTCACACCCCAGAAATGGTCAAAACAGGAAGGATGGAGCAAGGTTCTAGGGAGTAGCGCCCCTTAGTGTATGTCATTCCTTCTGGATAGAGGTGGTATCATGGTATGGAGCCCAGATACTTAACCTATGTTGATACTGCTTATTATGTGGTTGTTGGAAATCGAGGATCCTCGGGAAGATCGGTTACGATCGGGGGATGGCATATGCGTGTCAATAGTTACCTATTTTTGCTGAGGTAACCCGACCTTGTTTTGGCAGAGATTCGGTTAGGTTCTCGGGACGTCATTCCAGAGGCGTTTCCATTTGGCAATGGGAAGTTCCTTGGCCTGACCATTTGTTGGAAATCCAAAGAAACAATACGAGCCTTGTACGGTTTTAGTTGTAGAACCTGCCATTTAATATGGTAGCTATAGTAGGCATACTATAATGGTACCTATGCTGGCTAAGATTTATATTGTACTTTCGAAATGTTTCTACACTATGCACTAATAATAATATCAAAAATGATTTGATTTTGCGTAGTAAGCATCTTTGACTATCATAAGGAGAAATCTTCTCCAATTCTGCGTTTGCATTGTGTGTGTGGCAGGAGGCCTTATGGTAGTTCCATTTTCCAAAAGCATTTCGAATTGACTTTAAAATTATCCCGTTTTTGTTTTAAAAATAACTGTTTTACGATCTCACACCAGTCACCATGACTGACTCGGAGTTTATTGTTTCCCTTCTAAACTCTGGGTGCCCATAATTTTCCTCACGGGCAGCCTAGAGTTATGTTATCAGGATATTCTGGATATTCTGGAGCTTTGGAAGCAAGCTGGATGGCGAAATGTACATCCGTACTTGTTTATTTATTCCGCTGTGTATTCTGTATGAGGACAAGTTATAACTGTCCATTGTTGTATTGAGTTGTATATTGACTCTGATTGATGTATGTAAAAACTGATATAGTTCTTTGTTTATAAAAGACTAGTGATTATTTATTATATATTGTTCCGCTGCGATATGTGAGATTCTGTAATTGTTTCTGTTTCTGATGTTGTTCTGTTGTTCTTCTTTCTTTTTCTTCTATCTTTTCTTCTACCTCTTCTTTTAAACCCCTAATGGTTCGGTTTTCCGTTCATCTTGAGTTAATCGATGGAGATTAGTGTATATTCAAAGGGTACGGAAAAGCGGTCTATTACATTTGGTATCAGAGCATATGGTTAAGCGACAACCGTGCTCTGTTGGGTGTTACTCATTAGAGATAGAGTCAGTAGTACTCTAGAATGAGTGTGAGTGTAATAATAGATATGAGCGCATATTTGTTATTGAATATAAAATTGTTTTGTATTGTGTTGACTTATCGGTTGATTGTTTATGGATTCTGGTCGGTGCAGGGTGGCCAACTGTAATCGATAGGGATGTCTAAACTCTTAAACAAGATAAACTGACACAGTATTGATTTTAAATGGGGTAAATGAAATAATTTTGCCCAAAACTATTTTTGTATAGAAAAGAAATGGTTTTTCTATGAATTATCATAGTAAATGGATGTTTGGTTGTTAGGAAATAATAACATTGAATTTTTATCATTGTTATATTGAAATTGAATAAGAAAATAAAATAATAACCAAAGATTTGGAGATAAATCCATTTAACAAATGAGATTTATAAATGTGAATTGGAAGTATAAGGAAATGAATTCATATATGAATAAAAATTGTGAATATAAATTGTAATGTGATTTATAAATGGAAATTGAATTCCAGGAAGTAATTGAAAATTAAAATTCATTAAAGGAATGGAATTAGTAATATGAATGTATAAATGATTTGATAGAGCGAAACGTAAATAAGTCGAAGACTTATAAATATTTGAAATTTGATTGGAAATGAGATTCAAATTGAAAATGAATGAATCTGTGAATGAATAAATAAATTTGTAATTGCAAGTGCAAGAAAATGAAATTAAATGTTAAAATTCATTTTGAATTTGTAAGTAAATAGAACTAGAATTGAATTTGATATGTGGAAACAAAGTGAAATATTAAACTAAAATTAGTAAGTAAAGCTAATTGAATATTGACCAAATGAATAAGGGTTTGAAACGAATTAAATTCAATAATTATAAAAGAAAGGTAAATTGAATTCGAATTGGAAATCCAGTTTAAATGTAAGTAGATTTAACCGAAGTGGTAAATTGAAAATAAATATAATGTGTATATGGAATATTTATATTGAACCTAAGAAATAAAGAGTGAAATTCTTAAGTAAAATTTGATATTAAAATTATTCTAAGTTGATAATTGAATGAAGATAAAACTAAAATTGAAACAGAATACTGAAAACAAATTTGAATAAAGTGAATTGGAATTTGTAATGAATTAGTAATTGGAACTAATTTAAAATAGTGCAGTTGAATGAAAGATAATTGATAAATTCAATATTCGAAAGATAAATAGAATCCAAATTGAATTGAGATTTGTGAATTAAATTCAAATGGAATTTGAAATGTAAAATTGAATGAAAATAGATATGTAACTTCAATAGTGAACTAAAAATGATATAAGAAGTATATATTGTAAATTTTGTAATGGAATTTGCAAAATGGTTTGAATATTGTAACTAGATATTATGGCTAGTAGGATATACAGGTGTATAAAAGAATTGGATTTGATTTCAAAGATAAATTTGAATTGCTCGACAAAAGGTAAGTATTTGAATTTCAATATGAGATTTGCTGATTTCTTGTCTAGCCGCTTGGCTTTTTCTTTTCTTTTTTGAAATCTGAGAGTCCGTAGGGACGTTTTGTAGTTGTGCCGTGTTAGCCGCGCAAAGGAGACGCTGGCGAAATTTTTTGAAAATTTCAAGTGTTAGAAAATTTTGAGGAATTTTGAGAGTTTTAAAATTTGAATTTAAATTTAAATTTGAATTTTGAAGTAAAACAATGTTGTTTTGAAACTTATAATTGAAGTTGGAAATTTAGTTGAATTAATAACGAATCTTTAGTAGAAAGATTTGTTTTGAAAATTGATAAAACTATTGGATTGTGAAAAATAGTAGACGAGTTAAGGACCATTTTTCCTAACTTGTAATTTCAAGACGAAATTCTTTTAAGGAGGGAAGATTGTAACGACCCAGAATTTTGAACAAATTAAATTGAAAATATTTAATTAATTTTAAATATTTGAACGATAATTTAATTTGAATCCCCATTTTAACTTTGAATTTGGCGATTAAATTTTAAAATGTTTAATCTATTGAAAGTTGAATAAAAATTTGAATCTTCGATTTTAAGTTGAAGAAAAATATTTCGAAAGCTTTTAAAATTCGTATTGATAATACTGAAGATGATAGAAGCTTCAGAATCGAATTTGGGAGTGAATTGTTCAGTTTGAAATTTTATCGTTCGAATTGATATTTGAAAATAACCGTCTGAGGCACAGTCTCAGAATTCGACGAAACCAGTTCCATTGGGTCCGTAATATTGAATTATTACCGGATTTTAAATTTTGTATTTTTCGGAGCTGTTAGGTGAGCACACGACGTATAAACGCGTTGAAGTTAAATTGAATTCAATTTAAATTTAAAATTTAAATTTGTCAACAACAAAATGCTATAGCTTACCTTCAATTGCACTTAAAATAAGGCAGAGAATCACGAACAAAAACGTGCAAACACGTTCCCCTCTCTTTTTAAATAATTCACGTCCTCTCCCTCTCTCAGATTCAAAATCAAAACGAAAAGTGAAATGGCCACTCTTCATTTTCCCTTATTCTTCCCAGTCCATTCGAACGAAGTCTCGTTCAAAATTTTCAAAAAAATCAAAAGAAAATCCCTTTCCTCGTTCGAAAATCACGAGTCCCCTTCAATTTCCTTCACGAATTCAAAATCCAGTTCAAAGCTAAAATAAAAGAAAAAAAAGGGGGCCGCGACATAAACAAATCACCCAAGCCACCAGCTCGACTTCGCGATCGAAGCTTGAGGGCACGGCAAGGTCAATGGATCGAGTTCAAGCGATGAAGTCTGGAAGGGTGGCGGCGGCATTCGCGAGCAGATCGCGTACGGCAGTTCGTGGTCGCGAGGCATTCTAGGGTTCGAGTTAGGCGATGTTGCGTGGGTCGTTCGAGCTCACTATGGCGAGGCGTGCGACAGGTTGGAGGTGGCGATGTCGAGCCATGACATTGAACGGCGATGGGTTCGTTTGTTCGAGAATTTGGGGGTTTCGGTTTAGGGCAGCGCTCGAACTCGGGGTCGTGACTGTTTGTAGATGAAGGCGACGAGGCAAACAGGAATTATTTTTCTTCCAGTAAGGTATAACTATTTAATGTAAATTTATTTAAACAAATACTCATATGTAGATTAGAATGTAAACAGTGAAAGAAAAAAAAATCTCATCATTTGATTTAACAGTAAAGTATAGATGCAGATTTTCAATTTATAAATATAGGTAAAAAAATTTGAAAAGATAAAAGGGATTTTGTTTAAAAATTAATTTATATTAGTTCCTAAAGATAATTTAGTTTAGGTAATTGGTCGAGATTAAATTATCCATTTAAAAACCAAAATTTCTATTTTTAAATTTAAATTCTCAAATAGAAGTTAGTTAATTAAACAATCAAAAACGGAAATTAGTTATTTGATTGGTTCAAATATTTATTACTTTGTATAATATTTATACAAGGTATAAATCAAGAAATCAAGTCGAGATGGAAAATGGATTGCTAATAAAAGCAAAGGTGAGATTTTTCTCACTCAAATGAAATTGGATTTTACAGTTATTGATTTGATTGATTGACTGTTTGGATTTGTGATATTAGATATAGTAGGATATATCTATATATATAGCAATATATACATATTGGCATATGTATATATTGGATTGATTGATTTCCCGCACTATATAGCGGATGAGACCCTATTGCGCCGTTAGTAAGCGGATGATTTTTATAAAACCCATATACCGCAATATTCCACCTCGAAGTGGAATGGGTATTGTGCTAACATCTGTGGATGCAGGGAAACGGGTTGGAGGGATCCAACTGGATTCCTTACCAGTATTTATTTATTTATAGATATTGTTGTATATTCTGTTATCATATGATGATATATGATGTTTGTTGTCGTGATTGACAAATTTGTGTGTTACATCATCGGATCCAATTTTGAAATTTAAAAATGACGATGTTGATTTTAAAAGAGGATTTTAAAGTGATTGTTTGAAAGTATACGTTTTATTTAAATTTTTGAATTGATTTATTTTAAATAAACAAACGTTAAAATTTTAAAGTTATAAAAATTAAGATTTTTGTGAAATATAACCAAAGTGATATTTTTGAAATAAAAGTTTATTTATTTATAAAATGGTTTAAATCGAGATTTTTAAAGATGTTTTAAAAAAAACGGTTTACTTAAAAGATTTAAAAAGTTGACATTTATAAATTTAAACTTTGGAATTTTAAAACGAGTTTTGTAAGTGTTAGAATGAGATGGAATAAAAAATCATAAGTGAACGAAATTTATAGATTTATAAATTGTGAAGTATAAAATGAATAGATGTTGTAGAATAAAAGATTTATAAGTAATTTACTTATAAATTAGATTTTTGCACTTAGATGTGATATGAGTAGAATTTGCTAATAAAATGATTTTTATAAGTTGAAATAGTTATAAAGTATAAATGTGATTTATAAACGTTGTTTATAAATCCGAAATCACTTATTTTGATAAGTGAATTATAGAAGTTAATAAAATGAGATTTATTAAATCGAAGTTGTTAGAAAATAGAAATAGAATTTATAAACGTTGTTTTATAAATTCGAAAATCAATCAAATTTGATGAATTTAATATAGAAGGTTATTAAGGGAATTTTATCCACGATTTTGGATAGTGGATAATTCTTGAAATAAAATGTGTAGAAAATAGTGAAATGTGGTTAGTGAAGTATATTCACGATTTTGGACAGTGAATATATTTTTAAGTAAAATGGATATTGTTTTGGGAAAGTGACATTAAAAATGAAGTATTTGTTTTAACAGATGTTTTAAAACGTGTAAAAAAATCGAAACCGTAGGTTTCAACATTCATTGTTGAAATAGACGTTTCGAGGAAATAAGGAAATGGTGGACTATAACACTGTTGTTATAGTAAATGATTTTCGAAAGGAAATGTTTTATATAGTATTGGGATTTATACATCTATATTAATTCTGAATCCCTATACTAGTGATTTTGAGTCGTCGTAACGATGTTTTACGTAACATTCGTTTTGACTCAAATAAATGTGCTTAAGAGAATGATTTCCTTAAAGAATGAATTATATACTTAATATTGATTTAAGTATATCGAATATTTTCCAAGTGTTGAAAATAAATGATTTGTGAATCACTTATTATTAAATAAGTATGGAAATGCTTTTCCAATATGAAATGAAACGTTTTGAAATTTATCTTTGTAAAGATAAATTGAAATTGAATATTTTAAATCGATTGAAAATCGTATATCAGTAGATATTTGAAAATATAAATTCACTATGGAATTTATAAAAGAAATGGAAATTCGTTTTAAAAATAAACGTTGATTTATTTTTGGAAGTGTGGAAATTATATATCTAGTAAAGATATTTTGGAAAAAAAAGATATTGGAAAATTATTTGGAATTTGATGATGTTGCGCATCTTTATTAATAGCTAAATAACCGACTATCAATAATTACCTTGGATGGGTATTTGTTGTGAATTGGATGAATTTGAATGCCACACTTATTTTTTAATAAGCGCTCACTATTCGGGTTAGCCGGGAAACGACCATGGGGTCGTATAATCCATTCCAAATATGTGATACGTCGTTATGAATTGCATTTGATGACTGGTGTTGAAGACCGGATATTTTTGAAAACGGAAGGATTACCGTCGAGTTACTCTACATCGGCTGATCTTCGATTTAGAGGTTTTATCACCCTTAGTGACGGGAAGTCCGGACATGATTAGAAAATTATCCGGATGTGCAAGGGCTTCGTGAGAAGTGCCTTCGGTTCTGTTCGATCCCGGAACAGACTTGTATGGTTGTATGTCTGACGTTACAAATTGAGATATAAAGCTGATTTCTTTCAAATACATTTCTGTTGGTGGCGGAGAATTTATTCTCTTAGCTTAACACCCTTCTCTGAGACATACGAGCTCAGAGGTTATGTAGTTGAAATTTATCAGCAATATACTCCCAATTTGGTAACGTGGCATGCTGAGTGTTGCTGTGAAATGATCGTTGTTTGATCATTTAGGATATGATCATTTGTTTGATCATTTATCTTTGTGATCATTACTTTGATCATTTGTTTGACCCGAAGCATGGCTTTATGACAAAACATAGCTTTGTGGACGAGACTTCGTCGAGCCTCACACCCCGGAAATGGTCAAAACAGGAAGGATGCAGCAAGGTTGTAGGGAGTAGCGCCCCTTAGTGTATGTCATTCCTTCTGGATAGAGGTGGTATCATGGTATGGAGCCCAGATACTTAACCTATGTTGATACTGCTTATTATATGGTTGTTGGAAATCGAGGATCCTCGGGAAGATCGATTACGATCGGGGGATGGCATACGCATGTCAGTAGTTACCTATTTTTGCAGAGGTAACCCGGCCTTGTGTTGGCAGAGATCCGGTTAGGTTCTCGGGACGTCATTCCAGAGGCGTTTCCATGTGGCAATGGGAAGTTCCTTGGCCTGACCATTTGTTGGAAATCCAAAGAAACAATACGAGCCTTGTACGGTTTTAGTTGTAGAACCTGCCATTTAATATGGTAGCTATAGTAGGCATACTATAATGGTACCTATGCTGGCTAAGATTTATATTGTACTTTCGAAATGTTTCTACACTATGCACTAATAATAATATCAAAACTGATTTGATTTTGCGTAGTAAGCATCTTTGACTATCATAAGGAGAAATCTTCTCCAATTCTGCGTTTGCATTGTGTGTGTGGCAGGAGGCCTTATGGTAGTTCCATTTTCCAAAAGCATTTCGAATTGACTTTAAAATTATCCCTTTTTGTTTTAAAAATAACTGTTTTACGATCTCACACCTGTCACCATGACTGACTCGGAGTTTATTGTTTCCCTTCTAAACTCTGGGTGCCCATAATTTTCCACACGGGCAACTTAGAGTTATGTTATCAGGATATTCTGGATATTCTGGAGCTTTGGAAGCAAGCTGGATGGCGAAATGTACATCCGTACTTGTTTATTTATTCCGCTGTGTATTCTGTATGAGGACAAGTTATATAACTGTCCATTGTTGTATTGAGTTGTATATTGACTCTGATTGATGTATGTAAAAACTGATATAGTTCTTTGTTTATAAAAGACTAGTGATTATTTATTATATATTGTTCCGCTGCGATATGTGAGATTCTGTAATTGTTTCTGTTTCTGATGTTGTTCTGTTGTTCTTCTTTCTTTTTCTTCTATCTTTTCTTCTACCTCTTCTTTTAAACCCCTAATGGTTCGGTTTTCCGTTCATCTTGAGTTAATCGATGGAGATTAGTGTATATTCAAGGGGTACGGAAAAGCGGTCTATTACAATTAATGGTCACAATCCTACTTTCGATTTACTATGAGAGATACGTAATCTAACAATATGCATGCATAAGATATTATATATAATAAAAAAGGCATAATCTTTTAAGACTATCCAATATCTCCTACCACACAAACACCAAAATGCTAATACATTTAATGTCATAATCCTCTCATCACCATCATATGTCGTTTCTTCTTCTTCCAGAAATCCAAATTATGAAGAATAAAACAGGATTCAACGGCCTCAACGCAGCGCACGTGTCAACCTAGTCACATCTGACGGTTTAACTGGCTTCAGCAAGAAATCCTCTGCTCCCTCTTCCAAGCACCTGCATTCCATTTCCAAAATTTCAGAACACACAACCTTTTAACATTTAACCCTTGGAATTTTATTAATTATAGCTTTGATCATACCGGTTGATGTTATTTGGAATGTTCTCAGAAGACACTATCACAACTGGAATTTTCCTAAGCTGAGATGAATTCTGCTCAACAATTAAACATCAATATTTATACAAAACATTACTATTATTGCATAATGCCACTAGCAATATCCGCTATTATATATAGAAGATTACACTGATAATCTAATTTTTGGCCTAAAGGCTCTTTCTCTTTTGGGTAATTATGTACAGTTGAGTTGTAAATATTTTAAAAAATATTAATTGTAATATAAATGAAAACATCTTGGTGGAACTTGTCCAAACCATTATTTTTGCAATGGTAAACATAATATGTGCACAGTAAGATAATACTATACGTGCACAGTAAGTGTCTATAATGAAATTAAATATAGACATGAATTTGAGAATATATCATTAGTTTGGCAAGCCAATCTAGACTGGGTTATATATCCATTCCAATTCCACTTCTACATTACCTGGGGCAAACAAAAATGAGTATTGTGACTGCCTTCCTGTAAAAGGAAATGATTAACATTAGAAATTTATTAATGATATAAAAATTGAACTGATGACGCAAAAATAGAGAAAGAGAATGCAAAGCCAAATGCCTTATAGAAAAAGGAAACACTTCCAGTACCACAGAGGTACAATGTCCAAAAGTTACATATCAGAAGTTAAGACATGCAATAGTACTATAGTTCTCCATTATCACTGATTTCAATGCTGCATTCCCACAAGTCCTAACTATTTTATTATAAATAACAATGAAAGCCACTACTGTATTCGCCTAAGTATAGAGTATTACGAGCTATACAAAAAATAGTAAATTTCATTTGGTGGCAAAAGCATATGATATAAAAATATCCATCGAGACAAACTTGCACGGGGGACCAGATTAGCTTGAAATTGGGATGTACGTGAGAGAACTTGACTGTTTGTTAGAATTTGTTTACTTCTTATAGAGCCTCTTGCATCCATACTTACTACATCCCTATTATTGTTAATTTCACAAGGATTGAGTTATTTCTTCGATTAATATTGACCGTGGTTCAAAATACCAAGCTAAGTGCCGCTCCCTTTTATATTTGTTCAGCTTCCATGATTTTATGCTCCTCCCAGACTTGTAAACTATTATAATTAATGCTACTTTGTCTGATGTGATAATGCAACACTGAGATTGCAGGTTACAAAACTTTGTTGGCCCCCTCAAACAAACGTTTGAGACAGAGACCCAAAAAAATATATCAAAAGGACAGGCCCAATAGGGTTGATAAAGGGTCGACAACTCAGTTGTCAAGATATAAACCTTATTGTCATCAACGCAAAATATAGTCGTAATTCCTTAAGACGGATGTCTCGGATAACTCCTACCTCAGTGTTCACATCAATCTGGAATTCAATAAAGAAATAGAAGTTACAGCAGCTTACTTTACTAGATATATTTGTATATACAATTCCATGCACTGCACCTAAAATTAAATGTAATTAGAGAAAGCAGGAAAAAAAATTGTGCTGTTTAGGGTATCACTGCATTCTCCAATTTATCACCGTTAATCCCCTTTGATGTTGAAAAAAAATAACATCTAGATTAGAACATCAATTGGTAAATTCTCAGTTAGCATATTAATTTGGAAATATAGCGTATGCAAGCCCTAGTGTGCAGGACACCACATCTGTCTCCTGATGGCGTAGGCACATAATGCAATGTAAGTTTTTTACCCAATGATTAAGTTATATCGATTAGATAGAAGTAAATGATAAGCATACTTGTCTCCAACGATGCTAGCTCACAGGCATGCCATATGGAGTGTGCAATGCTTGCAAAAAGAAGAAATTTTGGGTGAACTAGATAAAATTCCTTATGTAAGCACTTGTGTTATGAGATAACCATTTCATCATGAAACATAGAGTGGGACAGTGCTGAAGTGATAAAAGCACAAAGTTTAAAATATTTGAACCTAAAACACAGCAGAAACATTGGGGGAACCAACTTTCTTTTGAAATATTGAGGAACTTGTGCATTGGGCAAAGAAGAGGAATGATGAGTATGTGGAAAGTTCAGGCTAATACCAACAAGGAAACAACAAACATTTATATATGCATACATATAAAGATGGCATTGCCACTAATGAGAACATTAGAGGTACCTGTCTCCTCAATTGTCTCAATGTCTTCACTAGTAAGTCGGGATTCCTATGAATGCCAACCCAACAACCATTGACAAAGATTTTAGTTGCCTGAGGAATAACACCGGGAGATATTTCCTGAAATGACGAGAGAACAGTACATTTTTTGTATATAACTCAACATGAAAATAGCACGACCTTAATAACAATCAGCACCAATATGACTTGAGAACTGCAAGCATCAAAGGCATCAGAAATATATATATATATATACCTCAAAAATTTTGGTGCTCCATTCCTCTAGAAACTCCAATATCGGATTAGCAGCTGATCCTACGGTAATATATACCATCAAGGCAAGATTTTTCACCAACCCACAAGCCTTGCGCACACACAGAAAAGAAAAAGAAATGTAAGAATGGATAATAGCAAGTTTGAATATGTAATCAGATTGTGCTGGACAATATCTCTTTGCTTTTATATCTAGGCTGAACATGCATTATCTAAACGCTGTATTTTTTTCCCAAGCACGTGTGCTATACAGTATCAATTATACTTAAAAAGTAACCACATTTAGTAAGATCATTGTTTATCAAACTATCCTACCCGTCCTTCGGGTGTTTCAGCAGGACACATCATTCCCCAATGAGAATTATAAAGCTGGCGAGGTTTTGCCAACTTTCCTATGTACATTATTCTTCCATCAGAATAATTGCTTTTCATACAGATGATGATAATCGAATGCTAAATAATTAAGTACCTTCTCGACCAATAGGAGAGTTCAGCCTCCGCAGGTGAGAAAGAGTTGATGCATATGTTAAGCGATTCAGCACCTATCACGTCAAAATAAATGATGAATTTTGAGAAAGAGAGACAAAAAAGGTTGCACAAGACAAACGTAGAAAACAAATTTACCTGTGAAACCCCTGCCCTGGTACCAGCATTATTAGCAGCTCCCCAGTTTCCCGTAGCAAGGGAATACTTCAGACCAGTTGTGATAGTCTTGGCTTTAATTGCGAATTGCAAATTAACATCTTTCCCACTGTCAATGCACTGTTAAAAATTACAGCAACCAGTGAGTTGTTGACACATAACATGTACACATGCATTTGAGTACCAACCTTTTGAACATAAGACCGTACATCTCTTGTCAATTTTTTAAACAACTGAAAAGGGCAAAAATATATGTTAGCAAGTACTGTGAAAAGATTAATATAAATATCCTTATATCCAAATGTCCATAAGAAAACAGACCTGTCTGAACAAACCACCAAGTAATGGACCAGCAAGGTCAAGTCTTTTATTTCCATAATGATCCCTGTCATCTTCCGGTCTCCGACCCAGTGCACAAAGCAATAGTCTTTGAATGATATATCTATCAAAAATCATAACATATGTTAGACATTGTCCTCTACCAATAGTTTAGCAACTTTATTTATATATCGATGAAGGCTGTAGATTACCCAAAATAATATGCTTTCTTGGTTTCACAATATTCCCCAACACCAACGTGAGGTAACATCTCTTTTTGAAGAATTTCTTTCGCATACCTACAGTTGACGTAAGATAACATACAGTATTATCACTAAAGATCAATATGTGATTGATCCAAGAGATTTTAAAACAGCATGGTTATGACAATAACATGCTTGATTCTCTTCTCTTTTGTCACTCCAACAGAGTTCCCACGTCTTCCTATGTAATCCAGTGCTACCTAAGAAAATTGCATTATAAACATGTTCAAACAACAGCAGAATGATATCCAGCTCTACTATGAAATTTATTTACTTAATGCATTAAATTATACTACAAATGTAACGACCCTGAATTTTATATGAATTTAAATTGTTAATTAAATTAATTTTTGAATAAAATTGTGGAAATTGATTTATAAAGTGATGCGAGTTTCCCCGAAACAAAATAAATTTTGTATAAATCATTTAAATTAGAAACATTGTATATAGTTATAAATGTGAATATATATGTATATGGGCATATATGAGTGAATTTAAAAATATATATATATATATATATACACATTGAATTTGAATTTAAAATCTTAAGATATAAACGGTTTAAAAATGAAATTTTATAAGCTATAAAGTATAGGATAAATACATTGGATAAGATCCAATAACAAATTAAATCTAAAAATTCATCTATATTTTGAAATGAATATATATAGTTTTATAAAATATAAAGTAAATAAATAAACCTTAACATCATAGTACGAATATAACAACTTTATAAAGCACATAAGATACTATGAAAGCATACCAGATAAGTAGAGATGTAATAAGACAAGTATATATATGAATGTGTTTATTTTAGAATGAATATAAGTATACACAGTATAAAATCAAGTATAAGTAAAAGAAAACAAAGTATATACGAATGAAAAGTTTGCATAGGAAGAAGAATACATATCTTCATGTTGAACAGGTAAACAACTATGTACATATAAAAAGAAAATATATACAAGGGGACAAGTATGATACATGAAGGACATAAGCATGCAATGCCATCTTCTCAGCCGAAAATAATATGTACAAAGCTAATAAATGCAGCCTCCAAACCAAATAAAAATCTCTGATCAAATGGAATATCAACTTGTACAAACACATTTTTATCACCCTATCTATATTGTACAACAAAATATATCCCCTGCAAACTCATTTTACATATCTTCTTAAATTCATTTTCGTCCATCAAGCTAAGTAAAAACTGAGTAAATATCATCTTTAAACTTAAACAAAAAGCTTCAACTTAAAAACAAATCAAACCAGAGAGCAAGGAGGCAAGTTTCTAACTTTCAAACTCAAGCCTGGTTCAACATAAGGGCAGCCCTGTTCTTCTTTTGAAAACAAAGTGAGTAACTTCACTTTTAAAGTTTTAAGTATAATTTTGAGATGTATGTCATTGCTGTGTTCAATATCGTATTATGAAGTATATTTGTGTATTTATATTGTTGGACTGCTGAAGTATGATGTATGCATGCATTTAGATATATGTAGCCTCTCTGTTTCCAGTTTTGGTTCTTGTTTTGATCTAAATTCCAAAACCATTGATTTTGGTCTTTGTTAAACTTGAGTACCTTGTTTGATTCATTTTCAACCTTAGTTAAAGTTTAGACTTAAGTTAAGGAGATACTCAAATGACCCTGGAAATCCAATAACTGATCAAGTCTAGAAATAAGTGGAAATTTAAATTTCATAAATTATTGTTTCAGGGTTAGTATCTGAAACATCATGTAAAAATATGATTTTTAAAACAAAAATTGAAATTTTTCATTGAGTATATCATGAGCAGTGTGTAGATGAACTGAAAGTGGATTTCATCCAATTTCCTGTGATCGAAAATTTATTCGATGTTGAAACTTTGTATGGAGCAAGTCTGGTAATCAATCATGTCGGGAAAAATGTTAAACAATTTTTCTGATGAGGGTGTTGTTGTCTCGAAGCAATTATAGGGTTTAGCTATCGTTTTAAGTTGAGGTCAGAGGTGAGGTGTTTTCTCTATCTCTAGTGGATCGAGCTGCGTGGCATCGCAGGGGAGGGTAGAGGTTGAAGTGACGAGGTGATGGCCAAAGTTTCGCGATCTCCGGTGGTAGAGGCGGCGAGTTCGAGACATTTTCCAGGTTTGGGATGGTTAAGTCAGTTTTCTTGTTCCAGGTTTCGAGCTCGAATTCGATTTTTCGTGAGCATCGGAGTTCTGGTGATTGGGAATGGTTGTGCTGGTGGGGATCGACTTGGTCGACGTTGCAACGTTGGTCGGAGCAGGCGGAAGCCACGGTGCATGTGCACCGTGCACTTTGTGATTTCTGATGAAATATAGAAGCAGTGTGGAGGGAGACTCCAGTTTTCTCGAGTATTTATCATGTTTTACTCGGAGTAGTTAAGTTTGGACGCGAAGCAAGTTTTAGTTGTCTCGGGTAGTTTTAGTTTTCAAGGTTTTAACCTGTACCAGTTTTACAGATTTTAAATTGTCGTTTTTAAATTAAAACCAAGGTTAAACTGAGGCTAAATAAATGTTTAAATTCCAGATTTTTGAAATAAAGAGGAAGTTTATAAATTTAAATATTTTAAACTTAAGGGAATTTGATTTAAAGCCCCCTTCATAACAAAGAATGGCTTTAATTTGCAAATTTAAAGGTTTTAAAAGTTAGTTTTAAAAAGTGATTTAAAGTTAAATTAGTGTCCGTTTAAGCTTGAAATTTAAAACGAAATTTCAAAGGGAAGTGAAATAGATGTTTCCAAACATATTGAAGGTGGATTGATTTATTAATTAAGGTTAATTAATAGAAATGGTTTGCAATTAATAATTAATTAACCAGGATTAGTAATTTATTCATAAGTAATTAATCTGGTTTAAAAATTTATCAGCTGGTTAAATTGATCTTACTTATGAATGTTTGGATTCCATTGGATGATTGAATTGCTTGATATCCGTGATATATGATGCTTTGTGATATATCCTGATTTATGTTGTGATTTTTGTTTCTGTGATATATTACTATGTGAATATGAAAACCCTTGACCCATAAACGACATTTGAATTTCGATGCGACAGGGAGTCGGATTCCAGTTGGTTATCCGAAACCCACATCGAATTGTAATAGTGAATCTTTGTGACTGATAAATTTATTTTATCTATGAATCTGTGAATAAAGATAAGCGTTATCGATTATACCGCTTATCGATATATCTGTGATGATTGATGATGTTGCACTATTGTGTGTGAAACCCCTGGACTACACTTTTACACACACAAATATGGATTTCACGTGGAAATCGGTTAAGTCACAGATGATGTAAATTTAATGTTTTTGAAATTGAAATTTTTAATTTCAATTGATTTTGAAATTGGAAATTTAAGCTTTTGAAATGGAATTTCAAAGATAAAAGTTATTTCGAATAACTTAATCGAGTTTTAAATTTTAAATAAATTGATTTAAATTTGAATTCAAGTTTGAAATTGAATTTTATGATTTGAAACTAGGGATTAAAGAGGTTGTACAAGTTATATATGGGTTAAACCATTTTAAAGATATTGATTTGGGAATTTGAATTTAATTCAAGGGTTTTAACTCGTGTAAATATAACTGGATTTTTCTGAAATGAACTATTTGTTTTCAAATAGTAAAAGCTTTTACATAAGTAATGAACTTCCAATTTATGTTGAAAGAATTTCAAGTTTGAAATAGAATTGAAATGTTTTGAAATTATGAAATGAGTCTTTGATTTCAAAGACCGGATGAGTTAATCTAACTTGAATTGGAATTGTTTTGAAAGGCTATGAATGAATCTTTGGAAACGAGTTTTGAAAGCTATAAGTTAAATCTTGATTTAAAGATTTAACGAGTTAATCCAATTGAAATGGAAATCGATTTGGAAATCTATGAATGAATCTTTGTGAATGGGGTTAATTTTGTGAAATAAATCTTTTTGTTTAAAAGATTAAAAGTGTGGAAATTGTTTAAACCCGTGAAGGTTTTTGAAATGAATCCTTTTGTTTAAAAGATTGAAATGGTAATTTGTTTTACCATTCGAATGAAAAGTTTTAAGCTTTAAGCTGTGATTTAACTGAGACCCCAGTATCCATATGATTTTTAATTGCGCTCGTTATTCGGTTTAGCCGGGAGAGGACCTTTGTGTCATATAACCCATTCCGAATAATGATACGACGTATATGGATAGCATTTGAAGACCGGTGGTGAAGACCGGGTATTTACGAGAGCGATATGATGACCTATCGATTTTCTCTGCATCATGGCTCCGGTATAGAGATTCCCTAAGTGATGGGAAGTCCGATCGAGATTGTGAATACCCGGATTTGCAAGGGCTTCTTTGGAAGTGCCTTCGGTTCTGTTCGAACCCGGAACAGACTTGTATGGATGTGTGTCTGACGTTACACCTTGAGATGTAAAGCTGGTTTCTATCAAATACATTTCTGTTGGTGGCGGAGAATTTATTCTCTTAGCTTAACACCCTTCTCTGAGACGTACGAGCTTAGAGGTTATGTAGTTGATGGTTACTAGTGATACATTCCCAATTTGGTAATGTGGCATACGAAGTGCTGATGATCATTTGTTGGTCAAAGCGTTGCTTTGTGGAAAAGCGTGCTTTGTGAAGAAGCGTAGTTTTGTGGATGAGACTTCGTCGAGCCTCACAACCCGGTAATGGTCGAAACAGGAATGTTGCGACAAAGGTTTGTAGGGGTAGCGCCCCTAGGGTATGTCATTTCCTTCTGGATAAAGGGTGGTATCATGGTATGGAGCCCAGATACTTAACTCATGTGGACACGGTAATTTATTACTGTATGATGTTGCTTTGTTGGTTTTCGGGATCCCGGGATAAAGGTCGGTAACGACCGGGGGATGACATGACTCGTGTGTTAGTTACCTAGTTACAGCTCGGTTAGAGCGTGAGGTAGCGTCGGCCTTTTGTTTGCAGAGATCCGGTTAGGATCCGGGGCGTCTTTCCAGAGGCGTTTCTATTTCGGTAAGGAAGTTCCTTAGCCTGATCATTTGTTGGAAATCCAAAGAAACAATACACGTTCTATACGGTTTTAGTTGTATTACCTGCTATGGGATGTGGCGGTAACCTGCTATTGAACGTAGTAGCTATAGTAGGCATACAACAATGGTTGTATGTTGGCTAAGATTTATATTATATTTTCGAAATGGTTTTCGACACTATGCACTAATGATAATAATATCGAATGATTTTGCGTAGTAAGCATGTTTGACTATCATAAGGAGAAATCTCCTCCAAGTCTGTGATTGCATTGTGTGTGTGGCGGGAGGCCTTATGGTAGTTTCATTTTCGAAAAGCATTGCGGATTTCAATGTTTAAAAGCCTTTCGTGTTTGTTTAAAGATAAACTGTTTTTGTTGCTCACACCAGTCCCATGACTGATCCGGAGTTTATTGTTCCCTTCCTAAACTCTGGGTGCCCACAATTTTTCCACACGGGCAGTCTAGAGTTGGGTTTTTCAGATATTCAGGTTTAGTAGACTATCTGGAGCTAGTTCAGTTCTTGGAGTTCATGGACTGACGTTGCTTATCTTGGAGCATTCTATTGGAGACATTCTATCCGCTGCTGGTGTTATCTATTTTCTTTCCGCTGCTATTTCTTGTATCATATCTCTGATGTATATAGATATTCATTGTATCATTGTTGTATCTGGATATTGTATCAGATGTTGTATATCTATATTCATTTTCTTTTCCGCTGTGTTATTTACTTAACTGTGCTATAGCTCCGGCGAATCGGATTTGAACGGTCGAATCTGCGGCATTCTAGTACAATGTGAAGTACGGATGTTGATTTTAGAGCGCGAAAATCCGAGTCGTTACATGTGGTATCAGAGCTAAGGTTGAACTTTAGCTCAGGAGTATAACACGTTAAGTAGCTCATTAGAGATAGAGTGAAGTAAACTCTAGAATGAGTATTCCTCAGATATCTGTCTATATGCCTCAGTAAATTCTCTTGCTATCCACTGATAGTGAGTATGAGTGCAAGAAGAGGATGAGATAGGGGACAGGGGAATACGACTATAAATGGTCGATACTCTGTAGCAATAGTGGAAACAATCTTTTCTCTATCAATCTCTTTGTTCGTCATCTTTTCTCAATTCTTCGATAGTTTCTGGTAGATCCAGAAAGAAGATTCGATATATTAAAATGGGACGTAAACTCCAAATAGGTCAGAATTGTTTGTTTGGATGAATTGATTGCATTGGTTGCTATGGTTGATAGGTATAATTTAGTTTTTAAACTAAAATTTTGAAATCGTATCCATATATCTATCTATTCTTTGGGTCCCAATATGTTCTACGAATGGTTAGTTATTCCTTTGAACTGACCGATGCCATTGCATATTTCGTAGATCTGGATAACCCGAGTATCTTGTGAAGTGTCAAACAGATTCGTTCTTGTATCTGTTATCGATATTCTGATTTGGTAAACCAAATGCAGAATAGATGTTCAGTTGATTCGATGAAATATTCTTCATCTATCTTTGTGTCTCCTTGGTAATTTCGAGGACGAAATTCTTTTAAGGGGGGAAATCTGTAACGACCCTGAATTTTATATGAATTTAAATTGTTAATTAAATTAATTTTTGAATAAAATTGTGGAAATTGATTTATAAAGTGATGCGAGTTTCCCCGAAACAAAATAAATTTTGTATAAATCATTTAAATTAGAAACATTGTATATAGTTATAAATGTGAATATATATGTATATGGGCATATATGAGTGAATTTATAAAAAAAATATATATATATACACATTGAATTTGAATTTAAAATCTTAAGATATAAACGGTTTAAAAATGAAATTTTATAAGCTATAAAGTATAGGATAAATACATTGGATAAGATCCAATAACAAATTAAATCTAAAAATTCATCTATATTTTGAAATGAATATATATAGTTTTATAAAATATAAAGTAAGTAAATAAACCTTAACATCATAGTACGAATATAACAACTTTATAAAGCACATAAGATACTATGAAAGCATACCAGATAAGTAGAGATGTAATAAGACAAGTATATATATGAATGTGTTTATTTTAGAATGAATATAAGTATACACAATATAAAATCAAGTATAAGTAAAAGAAAACAAAGTATATACGAATGAAAAGTTTGCATAGGAAGAAGAATACATATCTTCATGTTGAACAGGTAAACAACTATGTACATATAAAAAGAAAATATATACAAGGGGACAAGTATGATACATGAAGGACATAAGCATGCAATGCCATCTTCTCAGCCGAAAATAATATGTACAAAGCTAATAAATGCAGCCTCCAAACCAAATAAAAATCTCTGATCAAATGGAATATCAACTTGTACAAACACATTTTTATCACCCTATCTATATTGTACAACAAAATATATCCCCTGCAAACTCATTTTACATATCTTCTTAAATTCATTTTCGTCCATCAAGCTAAGTAAAAACTGAGTAAATATCATCTTTAAACTTAAACAAAAAGCTTCAACTTAAAAACAAATCAAACCAGAGAGCAAGGAGGCAAGTTTCTAACTTTCAAACTCAAGCCTGGTTCAACATAAGGGCAGCCCTGTTCTTCTTTTGAAAACAAAGTGAGTAACTTCACTTTTAAAGTTTTAAGTATAATTTTGAGATGTATGTCATTGTTGTGTTCAATATCGTATTATGAAGTATATTTGTGTATTTATATTGTTGGACTGCTGAAGTATGATGTATGCATGCATTTAGATATATGTAGCCTCTCTGTTTCCAGTTTTGGTTCTTGTTTTGATCTAAATTCCAAAACCATTGATTTTGGTCTTTGTTAAACTTGAGTACCTTGTTTGATTCATTTTCAACCTTAGTTAAAGTTTAGACTTAAGTTAAGGAGATACTCAAATGACCCTGGAAATCCAATAACTGATCAAGTCTAGAAATAAGTGGAAATTTAAATTTCATAAATTATTGTTTCAGGGTTAGTATCTGAAACATCATGTAAAAATATGATTTTTAAAACAAAAATTGAAATTTTTCATTGAGTATATCATGAGCAGTGTGTAGATGAACTGAAAGTGGATTTCATCCAATTTCCTGTGATCGAAAATTTATTCGATGTTGAAACTTTGTATGGAGCAAGTCTGGTAATCAATCATGTCGGGAAAAATGTTAAACAATTTTTCTGATGAGGGTGTTGTTGTCTCGAAGCAATTATAGGGTTTAGCTATCGTTTTAAGTTGAGGTCAGAGGTGAGGTGTTTTCTCTATCTCTAGTGGATCGAGCTGCGTGGCATCGCAGGGGAGGGTAGAGGTTGAAGTGACGAGGTGACGGCCAAAGTTTTGCGATCTCCGGTGGTAGAGGCGGCGAGTTCGAGACATTTTCCAGGTTTGGGATGGTTAAGTCAGTTTTCTTGTTCCAGGTTTCGAGCTCGAATTCGATTTTTCGTGAGCATCGGAGTTCTGGTGATTGGGAATGGTTGTGCTGGTGGGGATCGACTTGGTCGACGTTGCAACGTTGGTCGGAGCAGGCGGAAGCCACGGTGCATGTGCACCGTGCACTTTGTGATTTCTGATGAAATATAGAAGCAGTGTGGAGGGAGACTCCAGTTTTCTCGAGTATTTATCATGTTTTACTCGGAGTAGTTAAGTTTGGACGCGAAGCAAGTTTTAGTTGTCTCGGGTAGTTTTAGTTTTCAAGGTTTTAACCTGTACCAGTTTTACAGATTTTAAATTGTCGTTTTTAAATTAAAACCAAGGTTAAACTGAGGCTAAATAAATGTTTAAATTCCAGATTTTTGAAATAAAGAGGAAGTTTATAAATTTAAATATTTTAAACTTAAGGGAATTTGATTTAAAGCCCCCTTCATAACAAAGAATGGCTTTAATTTGCAAATTTAAAGGTTTTAAAAGTTAGTTTTAAAAAGTGATTTAAAGTTAAATTAGTGTCCGTTTAAGCTTGAAATTTAAAACGAAATTTCAAAGGGAAGTGAAATAGATGTTTCCAAACATATTGAAGGTGGATTGATTTATTAATTAAGGTTAATTAATAGAAATGGTTTGCAATTAATAATTAATTAACCAGGATTAGTAATTTATTCATAAGTAATTAATCTGGTTTAAAAATTTATCAGCTGGTTAAATTGATCTTACTTATGAATGTTTGGATTCCATTGGATGATTGAATTGCTTGATATCCGTGATATATGATGCTTTGTGATATATCCTGATTTATGTTGTGATTTTTGTTTCTGTGATATATTACTATGTGAATATGAAAACCCTTGACCCATAAACGACATTTGAATTTCGATGCGACAGGGAGTCGGATTCCAGTTGGTTATCCGAAACCCACATCGAATTGTAATAGTGAATCTTTGTGACTGATAAATTTATTTTATCTATGAATCTGTGAATAAAGATAAGCGTTATCGATTATACCGCTTATCGATATATCTGTGATGATTGATGATGTTGCACTATTGTGTGTGAAACCCCTGGACTACACTTTTACACACACAAATATGGATTTCACGTGGAAATCGGTTAAGTCACAGATGATGTAAATTTAATGTTTTTGAAATTGAAATTTTTAATTTCAATTGATTTTGAAATTGGAAATTTAAGCTTTTGAAATGGAATTTCAAAGATAAAAGTTATTTCGAATAACTTAATCGAGTTTTAAATTTTAAATAAATTGATTTAAATTTGAATTCAAGTTTGAAATTGAATTTTATGATTTGAAACTAGGGATTAAAGAGGTTGTACAAGTTATATATGGGTTAAACCATTTTAAAGATATTGATTTGGGAATTTGAATTTAATTCAAGGGTTTTAACTCGTGTAAATATAACTGGATTTTTCTGAAATGAACTATTTGTTTTCAAATAGTAAAAGCTTTTACATAAGTAATGAACTTCCAATTTATGTTGAAAGAATTTCAAGTTTGAAATAGAATTGAAATGTTTTGAAATTATGAAATGAGTCTTTGATTTCAAAGACCGGATGAGTTAATCTAACTTGAATTGGAATTGTTTTGAAAGGCTATGAATGAATCTTTGGAAACGAGTTTTGAAAGCTATAAGTTAAATCTTGATTTAAAGATTTAACGAGTTAATCCAATTGAAATGGAAATCGATTTGGAAATCTATGAATGAATCTTTGTGAATGGGGTTAATTTTGTGAAATTAATCTTTTTGTTTAAAAGATTAAAAGTGTGGAAATTGTTTAAACCCGTGAAGGTTTTTGAAATGAATCCTTTTGTTTAAAAGATTGAAATGGTAATTTGTTTTACCATTCGAATGAAAAGTTTTAAGCTTTAAGCTGTGATTTAACTGAGACCCCAGTATCCATATGATTTTTAATTGCGCTCGTTATTCGGTTTAGCCGGGAGAGGACCTTTGTGTCATATAACCCATTCCGAATAATGATACGACGTATATGGATAGCATTTGAAGACCGGTGGTGAAGACCGGGTATTTACGAGAGCGATATGATGACCTATCGATTTTCTCTGCATCATGGCTCCGGTATAGAGATTCCCTAAGTGATGGGAAGTCCGATCGAGATTGTGAATACCCGGATTTGCAAGGGCTTCTTTGGAAGTGCCTTCGGTTCTGTTCGAACCCGGAACAGACTTGTATGGATGTGTGTCTGACGTTACACCTTGAGATGTAAAGCTGGTTTCTATCAAATACATTTCTGTTGGTGGCGGAGAATTTATTCTCTTAGCTTAACACCCTTCTCTGAGACGTACGAGCTCAGAGGTTATGTAGTTGATGGTTACTAGTGATACATTCCCAATTTGGTAATGTGGCATACGAAGTGCTGATGATCATTTGTTGGTCAAAGCGTTGCTTTGTGAAAAAGCGTGCTTTGTGAAGAAGCGTAGTTTTGTGGACGAGACTTCGTCGAGCCTCACAACCCGGTAATGGTCGAAACAGGAATGTTGCGACAAAGGTTTGTAGGGGTAGCGCCCCTAGGGTATGTCATTTCCTTCTAGATAAAGGGTGGTATCATGGTATGGAGCCCAGATACTTAACTCATGTGGACACGGTAATTTATTACTGTATGATGTTGCTTTGTTGGTTTTCGGGATCCCGGGATAAAGGTCGGTAACGACTGGGGGATGACATGACTCGTGTGTTAGTTACCTAGTTACAGCTCGGTTAGAGCGTGAGGTAGCGTCGGCCTTTTGTTTGCAGAGATCCGGTTAGGATCCGGGGCGTCTTTCCAGAGGCGTTTCTATTTCGGTAAGGAAGTTCCTTAGCCTGATCATTTGTTGGAAATCCAAAGAAACAATACGCGTTCTATACGGTTTTAGTTGTATTACCTGCTATGGGATGTGGCGGTAACCTGCTATTGAACGTAGTAGCTATAGTAGGCATACAACAATGGTTGTATGCTGGCTAAGATTTATATTATATTTTCGAAATGGTTTTCGACACTATGCACTAATGATAATAATATCGAATGATTTTGCGTAGTAAGCATGTTTGACTATCATAAGGAGAAATCTCCTCCAAGTCTGTGATTGCATTGTGTGTGTGGCGGGAGGCCTTATGGTAGTTTCATTTTCGAAAAGCATTGCGGATTTCAATGTTTAAAAGCCTTTCGTGTTTGTTTAAAGATAAACTGTTTTTGTTGCTCACACCAGTCCCATGACTGATCCGGAGTTTATTGTTCCCTTCCTAAACTCTGGGTGCCCACAATTTTTCCACACGGGCAGTCTAGAGTTGGGTTTTTCAGATATTCAGGTTTAGTAGACTATCTGGAGCTAGTTCAGTTCTTGGAGTTCATGGACTGACGTTGCTTATCTTGGAGCATTCTATTGGAGACATTCTATCCGCTGCTGGTGTTATCTATTTTCTTTCCGCTGCTATTTCTTGTATCATATCTCTGATGTATATAGATATTCATTGTATCATTGTTGTATCTGGATATTGTATCAGATGTTGTATATCTATATTCTTTTTCTTTTCCGCTGTGTTATTTACTTAACTGTGCTATAGCTCCGGCGAATCGGATTTGAACGGTCGAATCTGCGGCATTCTAGTACAATGTGAAGTACGGATGTTGATTTTCGAGCGCGAAAATCCGAGTCGTTACAACAAATTAGTTGGAATGAGCTTCGATAATAACAATCATGACCTACCAATAATATTTTTCTAAAATAATAACCAAACGATAAAATAAAAATAAAACAATTAATTAACATAACCTAGAAATTTCTAACCTAGAATTTCGAGCAGATAATTTAGGGTTCTAGATGCATCAACTTTGGAACTACTGAAGAGCAATAAGCGGAGACCGGAGATGGCGAGCTGGATCGAAGATCATAGATGGCGAGCGATGAGCGATTATGAGGGAGATGAAAATTACTAGCTACTATTTTGGTTTTGGGAGGAAGACGGGTTCTGAAAGGAAGACAAGAACTGATTAAGTGTTTTGAGAGGGGGATGAAAATTTTGGGAGCGGTATTTTCATTTTGGAGCCAAGCGCTACGTGTGTACAGAAGAGAAATAAAGTAAAAAGCTAAATAATTAAAGCTAAATGATAACGCTTTAGAATAATGTGTTATCGAGTGGCGTTATTAATGACATACTTTCTTGTAGTGATTTCAAACCATATCAAACGATATCATTTTCACTTCAAATAAATCCATTTCCAAAATCATATCACTTTCCAAAGTTATATCGCTTTCGAAATCATAAGTCTTTAAAAATCAAAACACTTTGGAAATCAAAACCTTGAAATTCATAACACTTTGAAATCATAGCTTGAAATCATAACATTTTGGAATCCATAACACTTTCTTCGTAAACAGTTTAGATATTAAAATTAGTATAAAATAAATAGTTTATAAAATAAAATAGTTTATATAAAAATAATTATAAGTTAAAAATGGTTTATATTGAAATAATTAGTATACTAAAATAGTTTATATTAAAATAATTTATAAAGTAAAATATAAAATAGTTTAAATATAATTTAAAAATACTTTATATAATAAATAGTTTTTCTCAAATTGCACAAATCGATTCAAATCAACTCGAATTCCAAAAAATTCACATTTAATCAAATCTCAAATCATCAATTTCAATTCGATTCAGTTTCTCAATAAACCATTTCAAATACATATTTGAACCATAAAATAATCCATTTCAATTTCAATATATTTCAAAGCTTTAAATATTCAACATTTCAAAACTAAATTCGATAATTTCATATATATATCAAATTCACTTTACTATTATTTAGTTTTGAAATATTCACTTAATCATTTCAATAACATCTAAATACAACTTCAATTTACAATTTAAATAAACAAAATATCCCATTTAAATTTATATAAATTTGAAATATTCATTTAAGTCACTTTTAATCAAAATCAAGTTATAAAACATATCTTTAAAATTTCAATTTTAATAAATTTCAAATCAAACTTATTTAAGTAAAATTATTAAATAAATATAATTTCAAATAAATTTCAAATTTATCTTTCCAACCTGAATCATTATAAACTCTATATTTGGAAATATATATATTAAATAAGTACTTAAACATATTATATATCAACTTTATTAAATCAACCTTAATAAATCTTTTAAAATAAATATTTATTAAAACCATATATTTCTTTTCAAAACCATAGAAATCATTTCCAAAATATTTATATATAGACCAACGGTGTCTGTATATAATTTTCTATCCTATGGTCAAGTGATACGGATATTTATCATTTCAATCTGCAATTTAAATATATACGGGTATATATCATTTCAACCCGTAATCCCAAATTCAATTCAATGAAAATCGCTTGGCTTATCATTTTAACCCATAACAATTTTCTCGTATTCTACAAGATCGTTCGGGTATGTATCATTTCAACCTATAGTGAATTCTATACTAACAAGGAACTTGCAGAGTGATAACAGATATGATAATAATATAACATGCATATATCATCAATATAAATAACAGATAATGGTGTCAAATGTCACAGGTGAACAGATACTGATAACAGTATATATATAGCAATGTAAATAACTAACCGCAGCATATTTCAATTGTCGTTTCAATTGAAATCAAATTTAATAAATATAAGAACGTTAATCATGAGTGATTGCTCACCTTTCGAGATTAGAGATGTTTGAAACACAACCAGCTACGAATTAGATCACGATCCAGAAAAAATCGAACAATCCAAACAACGGTCTCAAAGTGAAGTAAGCTGAAAGCGGATTTGATGGACAAAGCTGATAGATAAGAATCGATGAGGAATGAATCAGAATCAGTTAGCTTGATATATTTCAACCAAGATGATATTATATTATTATTTTCCTTAAACCCAATATTAAATTTTACAATACAAATACACTTTTAAATCAATCTTAAATTTAAACATATATATATATATATATATATTGAAATCAAAATCTATATATATATATATAATTTCAAAATCATTATTCCTAAAAATACAAACACTTAAAAATCAAAGGTATATATATTATATTAAAATCAATACTTTAAACTTACACATAGAATCCCCAATATTATCAAAACCTGATACACATTTACATATATATACATATTTATATATTTATAAACAACCCTTACGTAATAAAATATAATATTATGAAATCCAACAACCGTATATAAGCTATTATACACATTCATACATCTTTAATAATAGTGTAACCTCTTTAAACTAACATATATAGGCACATATATTTTTTAACTGTACAATCAAAACTAATATATATAACCTATAAAACTTTATAATATGCTTCAACTTAGATACATATAAACTGCGACTAATATGCAGTAAGTATATAAACTTATATAAACCGATAAATATACATATATTTATATACTCAAAATAATATATATATATATATATATATACACCATCAAAATATGCATATGCTTATGTACAGCATAAACTAAATATAACTTATATACAAACCGAACTATATAATGTGATATATATACCCTCACACTCGCAAACAAACAACATAGTGTAAATCAAATGACTTATATTTCAAAGTAAACTATTCTAAACTCATAAAAATAAAACCAATCAGATCATACGTGTATATATATAGCTAATATACAAATACAAACATTTATTTTATAACACCTTGATATATACACACACACACACACACACACATACACACAAAACGAACGGATATTATATGGAACTATATATGCTTCCTTTCCAAATCATATATGAAACCATAACAGCACATAAAAGAAATGCAATACAAATACCAAAATATCCATGGTTATCCTTTAGTATGCATATTTTAAACAACTAGTACAGCTACTATGATATATAGTATTTATACACCTCTCTTATAAATATTCATACAGTAAGAGTATAAAACTTCCGATGTTATAAACAACTATATATATATAAACAACTTATCTAACATTTTCAAATAATAGATCTAAAAAAACAGAACTCATTTATACACATACTATATAAATATATAAGTATACTAACAGGTAAAATAAATATTTATATACGTATGTTTTAATATATAAATAAAGCTGTTATATATATATTAAAATCAAAATTGTTATATATATATATATTTGCATACCTATATGCGAAAGAAAGGGTAGCTTAGCTTTGGAATAGTGAAGGGCTGAAGGTGGGGACAGGCGAGGACATTGGCTTCGGCCATAGTGTGCTTGGTGGCTTCGGCCATAGCAAAAGGTGGCGGAAAGGTTGTAGAAAAGATGGTGGAAGGCGAGCTATTGTTCGGCACGTGGAAAAGAAGGAGGACATGGAGAAATGTCGCCTGGAAGTGGAGGCAAGGTTGCATGGAGGAAGGTGATCAGAGCAATGGCCGAGGCTTGTTGGTAGGTCTGAGTGCTATGGCAAGCTCGAAGGTGGATGGTCACGAAGTGGTCACAGCCTTGAGATGGTGGAGGCTCGGCCTTGCTTTGATTTGGTGGTGGAGATGATGATGGGTGTGGCCAAACTCAATAGGGGAAGTAGAAGGATTAAAGAAGATAAAATGGGAAAACAAAGAAGACCAATTGGAAAAATTTTGTGCAAAAGAAAATTGTAAGAACGAAACTGAGAAAGATGATAAGTTAGTGGTTAAAAATGAACGGGTACATTAATATCAAAGGATGGCTTCTCATTTCCATAACCTCCATTCATGTGAATTATTTAAATTTCAGAAAACAGTAATAGCCCATAGTTGTTGGTAACTAGAGACAAATGAAAGTACACAAAACCCAAAAGACCAAAATATAGAACCAATACGGCTAACCGTATCGCGGTTTCGCCGCGTGACAGACAGCGAATCACCCATATGAATATATTGCGGAGATCAGCATGACGAGATGATCAAAACGGTATACAGATGTCAGTGGTACGATCATTCTATAAAAAGTCGATAATCGGTACCGAAAATGCTGCAAATCTGTCGAAAATAAGATAAACGGAGCAATAACAGTCCAAATTTGACGAAACGAAATATGACGTCTCACTCAGAAGATGATTTACAAATTTTCTATAGAAAAATAATCAGGTTTGGAAAACATTTTATTATCATTAAATATTAACTGATTTAAATTGAAATAAAATTACACAAGAAAATAAACTTCAATATTATCTGATGAAAATTTATCAGTTGCTATGTTTAAATAGACGTATTCCAAATATCAAACTTTTATTTCAAAATTTTATTATTTAAAATTTCACAAAAATTTAGTTAATTAATTAAATAAAATTATTAAGAATTTACGGGTCGTTACAAAGAAGTTATGGAAACATAGCTTCGAAACCAATTAAAAGTATTACTTACGAAACCGTAGTTTGTTTTTGAAAACAAAACAAACTACAAAGTATAAAAGAGGACACATTCGAAAGCTATCCTTTTGAAACCACTGCCTCCGAAACTATTAGTGTAAGCGGCTAAGTCATTCCTTTTGGAAACTTTGGGGAAGGTGGCTTTAATGATTGCAGATGGATATTGGTTCGAAACCCACCTTCCACACTCATTGATCCAAGGGTTATAAGAAGCAGCTTCTTACTAAGGCGAAAGGTTTTAATGCAGCAGCTAGGGTATCCAATGAGTTCAAAAGCGGCAACCCTTTCAAAAGCATACTTTCGACACCATCCTTTCCTTCCGTCTTTCTCCAATACAGTTTGTACCAAATGTTGAAGCCATGTGCATTGGTTACGAACGGGTGCAAAAGGCTCATTGAGTATGGTGACGGAAGCAAGCAAATGGAAGTGGCGAAATTGTAATTCGATATAAAACTGATTTTATGCTTTTTAAAGTAATTCATTTTCACCTAACTTACATAATTTGTCGAAATATGATTGGTTGCCAATACTTTACCAAAATTCTTTTCTAAAAATCTACCGAACTCTACATTGAACAATCGAAAACATTTTAGCACTCAAGCCCTTCTCCTTAATACAATGTTTGAAACATTTAAGTCCTCCAACTTATATAATTTATTATCCATCATAAAACACTTAGAAAAAATCCTCAAAAATCATAGTAATTCACATTAAATATGTTTTCTAGCATATATAAATTTCAGACCTAAAGGCATTATTTATTTGCCTTAAATAATTTAAACCCAAAATTAACTATTTTATCTTATAGAAAATTTATAATAAATCCATATTCACTTGGAAAATTATGAAACTTGAAACCCACTTCTAAAATAATATTTTTGACCATATATCAAAAACGCAACTCATTTGGATGTCATATGATAGGTTTTATAATCTAAACATATCATAAAATTCTTATTAAATCTCCATAAATCATCAACTTAAAACATATAATCATTTAATCACTATAACATATCATATACTTACAAAGGAAAACAAATCTACCTTTAAACCGAAATCATTCATCAAAATTAGAGATGTAAACTAATTATTCATTTTGGCTTTGTGTTAATAAGGTTGAGATTTGCCTTTAGATTGATTTGCTTAAGCTTTCTACTTGAATCCTAGCTTTTCTTCTCCTTGAATCTTGTTAATGGTGGTCGGCCGAGTTCTTTAGGGTTTTAGTTTTGTTTGTGAAATTTAAATGAATGAGGAATAAAGAATAAAAAGGTTTAGGCTATAGGAACAAAGGCTATTGCCATTACCCTTACCATATTCCTCCTACTTACTTATTTTTAATTCTCTTTTACTAATACATTCATTAAGGCACGGCTCATTCTTAATTAACAAATCTCAATCCCTTAGCTATCTACATTATTTCATTTAATTTATCAATTAAATGTTCTAAAAATGTAAGTCAGAATTAGGGTCATTACATTGCCTCTAGCTTAAGACGATCAATTTCATGTTGTCCCTCGATAGACACCTATGAGATCTTTTCGGCTAGGTGTTGAAATGATTCGTGTTGCATAAAAACATCGTTGACACATGTGAGGGAACTTGATTTTTCATTCCCTGGGATTGTATAAATGGAGGGAAGGAACTTAAGCCCGTTGAAGCAAATCTTTGGGAAATTGACTTTAAGTACGACCAGTTTTTCCACCGTGGAAGCCTCAGGGGCCACAATCGGCAAAGATGAATCAGATGTATGATTAGGCATTTGCTCGACCTACGATCATGGGATTGTATGAGGCTAGATGAACCAGAAAACTGCTTAAGCAGTAAAGCAACTTGAGGACCACGAAAAGAAGTCTGATCGCCATTGTGCGCAGGAAGATTAGGCTGAACTTCCTGATGAGACGATAGAGACGGGGACTTATGTTTAGAAGATGTAGATTCCCTCGAATGACGGCTTCTTTCCAGGCCATCGTCTATCTCTCTCTGTGCCTACCTATTTCTGAACCGCGGCTGGATCCATACTGCATCGAGGAGCCCCTCAAATGATCGAAAGCACACCTGTGAACCAAACAAAATTATATAAGTGATCATTAAACAAAAGATATATGAAAATTGTGCAGTGAAGTATGCATGATTGTGAGTGTCCTAGTGTCCCCCCCGACGGACCAGTTGCTACAGCCTTGCTCATAGGAGTTTTCTCCCCTTTACCAGTAGGAAGAATGCCGTCACCACTTCTGGTGAGAGAATTGAGCCCTCCAAACTGATGTTAGGGAAGTCATAAGTCATGATGTCCTCGGGGATTGGAAGGTTCAAGAACCCTTCCATCTAGCTTTCTAAATGATGAAAGGAAGACTCTTCGTCGACAGAAGTGATAATGAACTCAGCCTCTTTAGCAGTTTTTCTCCGATGGAATTTATACGCAAGCTTTTTTCTTCTCCTTGCTGGCATGTGAAGTTGTGCGCCTTGTGACGATTTGACCACAGGCGCATTGCCCGGACCTGCGTCAGCATCGCCAGGCTTGTTCACTTGGCACCCCTAATTTCACCCTCTTCAATGTCATCCTAAGTCTCCTCAATTGGAGGCACGATAGGATTATTGGCATCGCCTTCTTGTTCTGCAATAGTTCTTGGTGATGTAGCGCTTCCTGGAAGCCCAATGCTATGACCTTCTTCCAACAGCCCAAACAGAGATAGCCATTCATCGGTTATAAAGGATCTAATGTCCTTGTCTTCAACCGGGGTGGCACGAATTGCAAAAATAGCCCTTGAAAAACTATTGCCCTCTAGACGTGGATGAATGCCTGTAGATTTTCAAAATATTAGTTGGTTCAGGATATAACTTGGACTAAAGAATTTGAGATTAAAGTGAAGACGACACTTACGTCCTTTCAACCATTGCCTCGCAAAGCCAAGTAGACATCGGACATAGAACCATTCATGTTTAAAGAGGCTGAGTTTATTCCAAGCACAAGTTAAGACTTGACAGTTGGGCGAAGGCTCGAGGAAAGTGTAGGAAAGGCTTCCTGATCGTCATTTGACGTTATAAATGAACCTGATATCCTCAAGAGATGGAGGGCGGAACTAAAAATTCATGAATAACAAGAAAGTGCCATGAAGAAAGGCATAGCTGTTCTGGTGTAGTTGAGCGGGAGCTATTTCAAGATATTTTAGCATCTCCTCGATAAAAGAGTTAATGGGTGACATGCATCCAGCCCAGCACATGAACTTATTGCATGCTGTATACCCCTCCGGTAGCAAATGATCCCTGTCGTTCACTGAAGGAACCAAAACATCTCCAAATGGAATCCTATGTCTAGAGCATAATCTACAAAGAGCGACCTCGCCGATCCTGGGGGCTTGGGAATCTATCAAATTATCTAAAAATAAGAACCTTCTACATCATCGGGTTCAGGACTTATATCTCCCACCGGGAGGATGGAACATCAGAGAAAAGGTCGGCTGACAAAATTCTGCCATATAAAGTTGCGGAACTAGATTCGGCTCCGAGGTTGCCATGTTGTGAAGTTGGTCTGACGGACATAGCAGCTTGACTCTCTGAACGTCTGGAGTCCATATCAACTAAACTCAGTAGATAATCGAGATTAGAAAATTTTACCTGTCCCTCCATGCTAAGTGTAAACTAGTGTGGTGTACTGTCGTGCATTAAAGAGATAAGCAGTTCAAAATTAAAAGTAAAAGTAAATGACAAGACACTGGATTCCGACCAGAGTGACCGTCATAGCTGACCGTCTCAACTGGCATTTAGATTGATCGGTTGTGTAAGCTTTAGGATCGATCATCGGCCTTTCAAAGTATGAAGACCATTTTTAGAGTCTATATGTTAAAATTTTAGTTCATGTCCTAAGTCCTGGGAGTTTGGTCATTCAATTTTGAGTTTGATATTGGATATGCAAATCATGTTGATCATTATCGTCATATATATTCAAGTTCATTGGAATGAGATTAGTTTTAATTGTTCAAATAGATGAATATGGATTAGTTTTCAAGTCCAATTCGAAGTTTAGGATCGGCTAAGTGCAAATAGTCGATCCCTATTTTAGTCGATCCCTATAACAACATAGTCCTATTAAAGGCCCATAGCCAATCCCTATTCCAAAGTAGAATTACCGATCCCTCCGTCCACAACACACCACTACCAATCCCTATACTTGGATGCATTCATAACTTTCCAACATTTCAACCGATCCCTCCTCTACTTAGCAAACCCACCAATCCCTCAACTCAACCATCCTACCGAACCCTCCATGCAAGCCACAAGACACCGGCCCCTTTCAATCAATGTTTTCATGCTTTCCCTTATGTATTCTGACCGATCCCTATGTCTCCTTTATCCTACTCTCCTTTCTTCCTCCTTCTATCCTACTTTGCTGAACTCTACTCCATCATACGTTTTCATCTCCCTCAAGCAACTTCGACCATCACTTCTCTATTGCGGCGAATTCCAACCCATCTACCAACATAATAGAACCCATCATGTCATCATAAAATTAAAGGTTAAAGGCGAGCAAACCTACCTAAGTATATGGAGAATGAGCTGTTCGAGGAGAAGTATTGGATTACAACTCATATTGAATACGAAATGATGATCTAAAGCGAAATGGGAAGGCTATTTTATAGATGAAGATGGCATTGGAGCCAAAAGGTAGAGGTCGGGTTTTTAAATTGAAATGGGAGTGTTTGGGACTGATCTTTGAGAAAAGAAGGAAGGTAAAAATAAGTGTGGGAGGAGATGAATAAGTCGGGGTTGAAAGAAAAAAGTGTTAGTTTATATATGGGGACAAAGGTTAGGCCCGCATCTTCATTCTCTACAAGGTCAAAATAAAGGAGGGAGGGAACGGCTAGGAGAATGTCGATCCCTATAAGTATAAAAAAGGGAGGGAGGGATCGGCTAGGAAAATGCCGATCCCTATAAGTGTAAAAAAAAGTTGGAAGAAAAGAAGGGATCGGCTATGGGCTTTTGTGCATGTAAACATCGACATGAAATTTATGTAAAGCACATATATGCAAAGTGCAATGAAATCGCATCTGACTCAACGAAAATTGGCGACGACCGGTGAGCGTACAAACGCATCCAAGAGCCAACGACAAGTACATGAACCCGGACATGCACATGTATATTCTAAAAGTTCAATTTTTGAAGTCGAGGGAAATTGAATTCAAACCTAAAGCTTTCAAGTTCAAGACTAGATCAGATAGCCAAAGCTTACTAGTCTCGTAGAACTGGACATAGATATTAGCTGACGGAATATACTCCTGGATTTATGCTATTAGAAATTGACCAAACGTCATGGTGATCAAAGAGAAATACAATGCTTTGGGAAAATAATTCGATGGAAGGATAGCGACTCTTCAGAAAACTGGATGGATTTCCTTCCGACGGCTCTAACCTGCTTCGATTCAAAGCATGTCATGTTCAACAGAAGACGTACTTTGGAGGGCAAGTGTTATCCGGCATTTTGACCCGGCTATATTCAAACTGATTGGACAAGTTAGACTCGACTGATGCCAAGGTCAGTAAGTCCAGGGCGATGATTTAGGAGTCCAGAAGTCAAATACATATGGTAATATGAAGCCGTGATCGAATAGACTTGAGAGATATGCAATGCAGACTGATCGAAGTATGGAATATGGTTGAACATATAGGAGGGATCGACTATAAATCAACCTCCAACATAGGGATCGGTATGTTTAAGGGAGCAAGTGCAGTTCAATAGAAAACAATTAATATCTCAATATCCACAAGTCCAATGCTTATGAAATTTTGTGATAAAAATATGGAGACCCTAAAGAGCCTACCCTAAGGATCGCACCTCAAAAGGCTGAAGTAAGAGGGATCGGTCCTCTTCCCTCAATAGGGATCGGCTGAAATCAAAAGGCAATTCATATTGAAGCAAAGATCAAGCAATAACACAAGTTCTACTAATCCAATTGGCAAAAAAATTGGAGGCTAAGCATGTTTCAACATAAGGAAGCTACCATAGGGTTCGCACCCCCAAATTCCTCCAAAATAGGGATTAGTACCGACCCTATTCTTTTGTATTTGGGCTATGCGATCCCTCCTATGGGTCCATATAGTTTTGGAGGTCCTACTGCCGAATTTTCAGGGAGATGTTTTGCATCTTGGCCTATAAATACATGCTTGGTTATTCATTTTTGGGACATTACACTAGTAGTTTCTTTGTACTCTATGGTAACTAAGGATTTTCATCCGATCCTTTTGTTCTCAGTTTACAAAGTGATTAATAAAGCAATCTATTCAAAATGGACATATGCAAACAACGCCGAACTACTATAAATCATTGTGTTCGTGTTATTGCTTTGATTTGCAGCTATTTCATTATTTTTTTCCTCTGTTTTCATTTTATATTCTTCATTTGTTTCTCTTCAAAACTTCTATTAGGAGTTTCTGCCAACTTTTGGTGCAAACATATATACATATAAGCGTCTTTGTAATATGCATTTATAGTAAATACCAAATTTTTATGCATGCAATGCCAGCTATTAACATATATAGTTATGAATCCCATAATTATGTAGGTGTGTGTATTTATTATACATATAAATGTGTGTGTGTGTGTTTCTGTTTCTATTATCATATTATTGTACATTAAACTTATAAATATGTTAAGTATATTTATACTCAAAAAAACAATTACCAACGAAAAACCTAATTAAATCAAATCAGTATTAAATTACTAAATATGATTTAATATAATTTTTACATTTATTCATAATGATATCAAATTGATGTTTGGGTAAATTTAATTAAATACCTTTTTTGAGATAAGTCGTTTTGCTCCGCTACAGGACCCTCTATATCCAATATTGTATCAAAGCCTTCACATGCTCTTATAAATAAATTGACCAACATGTAGGGTAGATCTTTTGAGAATTCTAGCTACTAAGATGGATGTCTAGGAAACTGTGTTCATTAAAGGAGAATGTTACTCTAGTTAAGAAATGTTATTACGAATGGAAAACCTCCCTACTCTTGACCCTGACCCGGCTCGTTAAGGTGGTCTGTCTCTTGCATATGCCCTGAGTGTAAGGCCTAAATTCTTTATGCCTTAGTTGATTTAAAATGAATTTGAATTAAATGTGAATTGAAATTATTTCTGAATTTGAATTTTAAAATTGTTTTAAATTTGAATTGGAATATGTAAAAGTTAGAAATATAAATTTAACTTTTTAATTTAAATTAAATATAAAATTTAAATTTGTAAATTTTAATAAATTATAAATATTACGATAATTAAATTCAGATTATTTAATTTTTAAATTGAAATTTAAAGGAGTTTAAATTCAAAAAAATTAATTATAGACTGTCATAACTAAATTAATATAAATTTAAAATTAATTTTAATTTAAAATCAATAAATTATAAATAATATAGGTGCAATTTAAAAATTGTTTGAAATAAAATATACGTTATAAAAGTTATAACTGAATAAACTAAAATCAAATAATAAAATTATATTAAATGTTACGAAATAGTGAACCTATTAAGATATAAGGGATGTGTATGTTATATCAAGTCATGACATGTCTTAGGATGCTACGTACTCATCATCCCTTATTATTAATTAAACTCAAATGTGTTTCTAAAAATTATGAATTAATAGATAAATGTTGCACTATATCATTTACAAACAAATCAATCTACTAGAGTGCACAGATCATTATAGGACACATTCAAGCTGTCTATATTCTCTAAAAATGTATTATGCATCCCTAGATAGATAAGATAAAATATATGACTATATTGGCCATGCTCAAGGGTCATATACTTGTACTTATGCATCGTGAAAAGAGAGATCATGAGTTTTTAGTCTACTCTGAGCATGGTCAAGGTCACAATGATTATTAGGAGCAATGATTACAATGTTAGGTACTATATATGATACAACTAATAATGTACTATTGTGACGCCCTACTATTTTTAGCGTCTAAATTTAGTGACAAATGCCATCAAAATAAGCTTGCACGCTAATCTCGGATATTAAAAATAGTAGGTCATTGGTTATATAATTCAAAATCTAGAGCAAAAGGGAAAAACCTCTTAACGGAATTTAAACAACAATGTATGTATTATCGCAACAAATATATATCATGCAAGACTCCATACACCAGATAAATGTCTATATTTTTCAATATCAAACACTATTAAATTTATAAATAACACAATAATGATATAAGAGAGAGATAAAATAGACAACCCTCTTAATGTAACCTGCAACCAGGCTTCTTTTCTTTTCTTTGCCTTAACTTGCAAGTTTTAAAAATACAGAAATATATACTATAAAAGGAAAAGGTGATTAACTTGTTTGGACAGCGCCTTGTCCTACATACCCCGGCCTCAAGGGATTCTAGTTATTGCATAGGGAAGACTGCATACGTGCCCTTTCAGGATCAATTCCATTCAGTTCTATTTCCTACTCTTCTACTGCATCAAATACTTATTATCAATTAATATTGCACAACAATAGCAACCAAGTAATTTATCAGAAAAAAATTAGTTTCATAGAAACAACAATAGTAACCAAGCAAGTAATATAAGCAAAAAACATTATATTCACCATGACACCACAATCAACCATCATAAGTAGGGATAACAATAATAATAATAATAACATGCAGCCATTAAACATCACCAATTTTTTGACAATATAAATTGTCAACTCCAATATCAAATAAGTCAATCAAAACCGATACTATCATATATGTATAACTTACCAATCATTGGTAACATAATATCAATAGCATAAATACATGTATAAATCCAACAAATGTGTACTAACCGCTCCATATTAGTACCATAACATCAAACTCATCAGATGTGTGCTAACTATACTACATTAGTGACATAAACATCCATGTCATCAATATAACAAAACCATAATTAACTACATAACGTCCACACAGTAATAATGGTAAAATACTGGACAACTCATCCTAATGCGATTCCATCTCCATACAAGAAACATATATGATATTTTCAAGCAATAATTATACATCACAACAATTCAAAGTAATATATATATATATATATATCTCTTATTTACACTTAAGTATAAATCATCTTATTATTGTTTATTATAAAAACAAGGCTATTTTTTTTATCTTAAAACAATAATAATTTCTCAAAATAATAATATACTTTAAAAATCTTTCATTATACATTTATTACTTTGAATATCTCAAAACATCGTTAATTATTCCAAAATTGTGATTTGCATCAAATTACTCTCGAAAACAACAATATTATTACTTTACGTTAAAATAATAATATTTACTTAAGTCTCCTTATCATTATTCACAACCACTTTATTGCTATTATACAAAAAATAATAATTTCTACATTAATTATAAAAAATCCTTTTATTGTTATTCATCTCAAAATATTTATAATTGAACCAAAAATACTTCTGAAAAATAAATCTTTATTATCATTACTATTCTCAAAATATCTCTTATTTATCTTACTTGAATAATAATAATAATAATAACCACAATAATTTTTTTTGTAAACTCCATAAAAACTATCGTATTATTGTTAACTCAAAATAATATAATCTTTCCAAAAATCATATTAATATTTATTAAATTATACTTTACTTTATAAATAATAATAAATTGTCCAAACTTCACTTTAAAAGAAAATTTCCATTATTATTTATATAAGTTTCAACAGAAATTCATAAATACTAACCGTATTGAATTTTCACATCAATCTCAGTAGAAATTGATAAATTACAATTATTTAAAGGCATTACTCAGAATTTGTAAATAATCTCATCCACCAAAGTATTACACAATTTTATTTGATTTCTATTAATTAATTATTTTTCCCCAAAACTTTAATTAATTGTTGGGAAATGTCATCATATAAGAATACAACAATCAAACAAATAAACAACAAAATTTGAACACATTCCATACCATAAAACATCACAACAATCAACAAAAGGGCATAATATATATCAACAAATGTATATTTTTATCGATGAATAGTTATTTAACATTTGTAAAATATACTTACAACCATTTAGTTCTGCCAAATTACTTTTATAAAACACTTTAAAGGCCAACAAACACATGTCAAATTATTCAGAATTTTGCTACAAATCCTAGGGAACGAACCGCGCATGAAACGAAGGTCGTATGAAAAGGTTAGAACAATTATAAGACATAGAGTTTTTATATAATTATTAAACACATAGGGATATAATTGTATATCTCCTTACCGCTATGATAATCATTAAAGCCCGAGTTCTTCCTAATGCAACCTTCATTACGTCGCCATTATAACTAACGTACGATCTGATGCCACCTCCGCTTCCCCCTCAACTTGCCACACCGGAAGATCCTCTTATAATCATCTCCTGAACCGCCTGGTGGAGCCACCACCACCTTCTATGGAAAACTCCGATGAAATTAAGCACATCTAGGAAGATTGGACTCCACTTATCATCTCCTCTCCACACCCTCTATAACTCAATACCCTTCAATATTTACATATTTTCCATTCCACCGTTGATTGTAAAGCCATAGATTCAACGGTCCAAACTTGGTAACCAAATTTTGGCCATCACGAGCTTCATCTCTAAAAATGAACACTTATCATCTCTACATCTCATCGAGGCGACCAGTTTGATGTATAATTTGATGGTATTTAGACATTTTAAATTTTGGAATAGTTTGTAATTAGTGAAAATTATTCGCCATTAAAAAGTGATTAAGGAGAAATTTTGGGATTGGAGAAGAAAGAGTGATCTGGTGGTGGCAAAGGTTAGGTAAGACTCATATTTATACCAAAAATTTGGGTATTTTGGGTGTAAAGCAATTCCAGGCCCAAAAATATCTATTCCAGTCAATGCATCCAACCCATAACTATAACATCTCCTACTTTGAGGCCCAAAGCTAAGAGCTACAGATGCTGCAGTCACCCATAGTATTAACTTCCAGTGAAAAAATACGGTAATGTTAATGGTGTCCATAATATCAGAAGCACATGAATATGAAATAAAATCAACACAAATTTCAAAATCAACTTTTCTGATTACATTTTAAAATCCATATTTCATATTTAGTTACATAATCCCAAAACGATTCCCAGGTTTAGATTAAATACAATTATTACAAATTACGCCAAAAGCGACATATAAAGATGCCCCCTTGGATGATTAGAGTACCAGATTAAACATATCGGTAATAATAACATCATAGCGAAAATAATAATGTATAGCTCCTACATAGCTAGCTTTGCCTCCCGCACGTCTTCGGAAGCTTATTTGTCCAACCTACTAAACCTAAAATGTCATGACCCGACTTTCTTAGCCCAGAAAGACGCATCATGATTTAAGAAAGAAAGGGATAGAAGAAGAAAAGATAGGAAAGAAAGAACAACAACATAAAAGAATCTCACAGCGGAACGAATGAAATATAATATATCACATAAGATATTACATAGTATCATATACATCAGAGTTACATAACCTATACATCTCATATTAGACAGTTATAAACACCTGTCTATCATACATCTCAAACATCATAGAGATACAGACTCAACACAAACACAGCGGAATCACTATATATCTACACACTGAAGCCTCCTGCTCCAAATCTCCTCCAGAATTCGTCAAAGCTAACATGAATCCCTTGACTACTCAATACAAAATTGAGTACCCAAGAGTTTAATAAAACAGAAAATAAACACTTGGGTCAGACATGGGTCTGGTGTGAGTAAACGGGTTAAAATTACTTAACTTTGAAAACCTTTGAAAAGAAAGGTATCACGTAAGACTTCCCACACATAAACATGGAAAAGTTTTTACCTTACGCTAACCAAAACATTTGATAGGAAATCCAGTTATATTATAATAGTGTCTAGGGTTTTCAAGTAAAATAAAGAAATAGCTGGAATGCTTACATCTCACGTTCCAACATAGTTGGGCACAATCAATACGTACGGCACTTATTGGAGTTTGGATTCCATACAATGGCAGGGCTACTGGGGTACCGCCCGTCACAGTACGGGGCCTAGATCACCGTACCGAGGATTACTCCCAATCCCCTACAACACAAGGCCGGAACCATCTAAGGATAATTCCGAACAAGACAACCCCGTAGTTGGCGCGACCAACCACACACTAAGCCAAATAAAAAGGAACCTCTAGACAGGGATATATCTTGCTCTCAGTGGGCGCTACCCACGAAGCCTTGCTGCACCTCCCCTGTTTTAGCCATTCCCGGTTGATGAGGCTTGAGGCTACGATTACCTTTATAGAACACATCTATCTTAGAATGCTCATCGCCCTCCTGATGATATTCTGAAAGCATTCAATCCATACAAGTTCGTTCCGGGTTTGAACGAAACCGAAGGCATTATCTCGTTACACTCATTTTGGAATCACCCTCAGAGTTAACAACAATAACCCTTGCACTCTGAATCTTCATCTCGAACCTATAAGTACTATCTCCGTCAACTCATTACGGAATCACCAACAGAGTTATACTGACAAAGAATAGTTTTTACACCTCGAGTCTTCACTTCAATTGAGATTCACGACCTATCGTTAATTTGGATCGATGTGGTTTTCGGATATCCAAATCTGGAAACTCGATCCCGGTCTCATCGAAATCCAAAACGTATCTTTTTAGGTCCAAGTTGTTTAAAGGTTTTAAACATTTAACTTATATTCAGATTAACATAAACAAATAGATGATTCACAATATCACATATATATAATTCATATCAACCAATCATCTCAAAAAGCAACACATATCACATATCAGAGATATCATATCCAAACTATCCAATATCAATCATCCAATATCAATCAATCATCCATAAGCAGGTTTGATTAACTCTTAATCAATTTAATTAACCTTTAATTAAATTAATTACTATCCTTTAATTACTTGGATTACCTTAATCCTGCTTACTATCATTAATTAATTACAAATTAATTAATTAATCATCTTTTAATGATCTTCCTTAATTAATCTTCCTTGATTAATTATACTTTAATTACATTCAAGTAATTATCCATAACCATATACAGTAATTAACCTTTAATTACTATCATTAAATTACAATAATTAATGATCCTTCATTTACTTCCATTAATTAATTAATTAATTAATTAACTATAATTAATTACACTCGATCCTCAATTAATTATAATTAATTAATCATACTTTAATTAATTACTTTCATTAATCAAACTTGATTAATTCCATTAATTATATTAATTAATGATCCTCTAATTAATTCATTAATTAATTACTTCTAGTTAATTTAAATAATTAATCTTTAATTATCCATATTCATTAATTAACCTTAACTAATCCTAACAGTCATTAACTATCCTGTAATTACTTACCTTAATTAATTAACTCCTTAATTAATTATATTAATTAATTATTCTTTAATCACTTATTATTGATTAATTAATCTTAATTAATCCATTAACCATCCGCCGATTACTTCATTAAGTAATTATCCTTAATTACAAATAGTATTAAGCTTTAATTTAATTTATTTATTAATTATCCTTAATTAAACTCAAATTATTTACTTTATTAAAACCCTTTTAAAAATCAATTTTGAAATATGATTTTACTTTTAAACAAAACAATCCAAACACTTAAAATTTTAATACACTTAAAATCTTTGAATATTCTTTCAAACATGTTTGATTTAAATTAAATAAAACAATTATTTAACTTTGGAAATCTCAAATTCCATATTCTTTATTCATTTAAATCTATTTTAAAATCAATTCAAACATTCCTTTATAATTTCCTTGGATATAACTTTAACTTGAAACATTCTTACTTCATCTCGTTTGAATTTTCTTAAACTTGATCTAATATTTAAATTGAAAATATCTTAAATTAAGATTCAAAATTTATTTAGCTAATTACTTTTAAAATCAACTATTTTAAATATTCCAAAACTTGAAATATATTATATTATAACTCGCATAAACAAAGTTTGCCTTTATTTTAAAAGAGCCTGCATTTAAAAAAAAAATAAACTGATCTTCCTTTTTAAAAAGTCAGATTATCTCAACATTTCAAACCCGAGTCGTACCCTAAGCAAACCCGAGTCGTCTTCGAGTCACCCTCCCTACTCATCTGCTTCGAGAAAATATTCCACTCGCACGAGCCCAACCCGAGACGCCTTCTTCTACTCCAACGCTACCCACAGCACAAACCAGAACAACGTGCACGTGCATGTGTACAGAACTTTCGGCCACCAACCATCGTCACCACGACCATCAACAAGTTGTCGACAACCCCACCACTTCTCCCGATAACCCAGAGATCTAAATTCGAAAGCAAAACGAAATTTCATCACTCGATCGAAAAAAACTGGAAATAACCCATCGGAAAAATCAACATCGCCGTCGATCTCGACCACGAGCATCCATGCCGATTACACCAGAGCTTCGTCTCGAACCCAAGCATCGTTTCCCCCTCATCGCAATCAGCCCGATGATCCATCGTTGTCGAACGAAGCTTGACATCCCTCTCAACAAAATCTGGTCACTAAACCCTATATCTCCCCTGCCTGGCCACCGCAGTCATCATAAAAATCCATTAGCATTTTTCCCGAACTCTCCATCACTCAGACCACCTTCAACCCAAATGTCGACCATCCCGACGCCGTCGATCGCCGGTCAACCAAATAAGCTCGAATGTTCAACTCGAGAAAACCCCTTGATTTCTAAACTAAAAATCATGATATACCCATTAAAATTCATGATTTTCTATAACAAATTCAGCTATGCAATCAATACTTAAAATTTGATTGATAAAATTTTGACCCAAATTACAATTTCACTGTTACTTATAAAATTTCGAGATGAATACTTAATATAAATTCCAGATCTTATTTTTAGGAGTTATGCTACATGTTTTCGAACATTTTTCATTCACAGACCAAAAGCTAATAGTGACTAAATGATGAGAAATTGAATTTTTTTTAAAGAAACAAAACCTATATATATCATATCAGAGAGTTGGTCATATCTTCACAGGCATTCATCACTTAAACACATACATGCATTTATTTAAATCCAAGCATTTCAGGCTAGCAACCATGATTTATATTCATATATCAGAGTGAAATCAAGATGTAAAAACTGTTTTTAAAATTTATGTTTACTCACATACATATATTTGCAAATCCAGATAAGTTCGGAACTTTAGAATTCAATTCAATCCAACATCATCACATGCACTTAAGTTAAAACAAGGTTAACTATTTTTAAAAATATTTACTCACCAGGCATGTATAAATAGAGAGCAGAGGACATGTTCTTGTTTCCTGGAATTGCATATTTGAATTATTGCTTAGCTATTGAAGTCTGGAATCCTTGTTTGAGTTGAATTTGAATTCTTGTTGGCGAGTTAGTTGCTTGATCTTCTATTTGTTTGCAGATTTGAATTCTAGATTTTATCTTCATTTGCTTTGAGAATTTATTATAGGATTTTGAGAAAATGTTTACAGGTTTGGAAATTTTGTTTGTGAGAATGTAACGACCCGCTATTTTGGACCATTCGCATCCATTATAAGTGTATAGGTAGACACTCATGCCGGAGTTGAATTGCTCAAAATACCGCGTTGTTAATTTAAATTTTGCAAAACTCAGCATATGCAGTAAATAAATCAATCATAGAATCACAGACACAGAGTAATACAATAATACGCAGCGGAATAGATAAAATAGTAGTTCATGAAGCTACTATATAAACATCAGAGTTACAAATAAAATACAACAGAATATCTTGAATACAGTGAAGTCTTTAGTACGAATAGATGACCTCTCTGAACAAATCAACTGGAAAGCTGAAAGCTGAATCAATGGTTGGATCTCCAAATGAAGCTCCAAACTCCAAGGTGAGTCTCAATTGCTGTATCACTCGGTATGACCCGAGCGTAAAGCAAAACACAAAACACTCGAGTTAGGATTAACATTCTTATACTAATAAATCCAACTCAAGTGAAATACCAACTGAAATACAAGTAACTTAAAGGATGTTTGGGATAACCATCCTCTAAGGATCTTCAGAACTATCTACAAGGTGGAAATATATATTATAACACCGTGGTCATTTCAATTTAATTTATACTTCCAACCAAAATATCATTTTATTTCAAATATATCTATTTCCCAAAATAGTATAGATAGGTTAAATAATTTATAAAGTAAAGTATTTAATTTCCTCAAGTCTCACAGATCGATTCATATTAACTCAAATTTCAATTTCAAATTTTATTCAAAGCTCAATTCATCAATTCAAATCAGTTCTAAATATACCATTTAAATTTCAATATATTTCAAAGCTTTAATATTCAACATTTCAAAGTTAAATTTAACAGTTTCATATTGCACTTGTTTTAACTTTATTATTATTTGATCAGGGAATATTCACTTAATAAATTCAATATCCTTTAACTAGCCTTAAATTTCATGTTTTACTAAATATTTCCTTAAGTTTATTTAAACAAGAAATATTCATTAAATTATTTAAATCAAACCCAAATTATAAATCATACCTTAAATCTCAATTTCAATAAATTTCAAATCGGTTTAATTAAATAAAATTCTTTATTGAATACAATTTCAACTAAATTCAAATTATCTTTCTAACCTTAACTTATTCAAGTTATTACCAGAATCAAATATATTTTAAATACTCAACATATTATATGTATTTAAAACAGTCATTCCCATTTATATATAATAATTTAAGGCTCAACATTTATCAAAATCATATATTTCTTTCCAAAACCATAGAATTCATTTTTATTTTTATTTTTATTTTTATATATATGGACCAACGGTGTCTGTATATATTTTTATAATATGGTTAAGTGATACGGATATTTATCATTTCAATCCGTAATTTAAATATATATATACGGGGAGATATCATTTCAACCCGTAATCCCAATTCCAATTCAAATGAAAATCGCTTGGGTCTATCATTTCAACCCATGACGGTTTCCTCCTATTCTAAAGTCCGTTCGGGTATGTATCATTTCAACCCATAGTGATTTCTATACTAACAGGGAACTTGCAGAGTGATAACAGATATAGAAATAATGTAACAGGCATAGATATATCATCAATAACAATATAATATAACAACGGGATATGGTGTCATATCCCACATGTGAACAATTACAGATAATAGCATATTTAACAATTTAAATAACTACAGCAACATATTTCAATTGTCGTTTCAATTGAAATCAAATTTAATAAATAAAAGAACGTTAATCGTGAGTGATTGCTCACCTTTCGAGGTTAGAGGAGTTTGACAACAGAACAAGTTACGAAATCCAAACCAAAGCAAGATGGACACGGTTCGATGATCAAAGCTGATAGATAGGAGTTGACGAAATCAAATTAAAGCTGGATTGATAAAGACCAGTTATATAAGTGAACCATATATAAAATCATACTTTATATTCAAACACATATTAAATTAAACATACATATATATTTTCAAAATTCATTGTTTTAAATAAAACACATAAAATAAACAAATATATCTATACATAGTATAATTTGAAATAATACGTATAATTCAAACTAATATACGAACAAAATCTTATATTTAAAAATTCAAAATCAATGTTCCTAATAGAATTAATATATACTTACTTTAAAATAAATGTATTGTCCCAAAGTAGATCATACACGCATACATAATATACATTTACAGATTGTGACAAGTTATAACCCCTTTGCAACTGTTATTATAAAACATATACACACAGCAACTAGTATATTATATCCTAATCAAAATGCAAACTCAAAGCAACTAGTGTACCAGGACACACATAAATAGAATAGATATACAATATTTTAAAGTCTCATTAGAAAGTATACTACAGCAGATCCAAGGATACATGCAGACCAACTAACAATATTCTAATACCACTATATATTAAGGTATTAACAGTATAGTACATAACCTATATGCAACCGGGTAATTATATATAAAAAATGTAGGAATGTAAAACTTATATATACACATAGACTCAACAAATAATTCAACAAATGCATGCAAGCTGGACATATACGAACGCAGTTAAACAATAACCCATTATCGGTATCAAATAATAACCTAACCCATTACATGCATTTTAAAACAATCCTCACGGCATATATATTAAAATAGTACCAAAAGTTTTAAACTAATAAAAACAAGCACTATATGTTATATATTTCAAACAATACTTATAAATTTTTCTCGACTAAAAGTAAACAGTAAGGTGAATATACCTTTATAACTTTCTAATCTAACAGACTTGAATACAATATGACATATATTTTATAATCACACTTTTATTCTATACTTAAAATATATATGCAGACTCTATGAATGTATACAACAATATAAAAATATCAAACTCAAAACCCATATTTTCCAAAAATCACCTTATAAAGAAAGACAGTAAGCAACATTTCAATACATAAACAGCTAACATACTATAATATATATGACCATAGACTAGGCTTTTAAAACAAAATATATATTACACGGTAACCATTATAAACCTATATATAGTATATTAACAACACTATAATAGCATAGGAAACCATACTATATGTATATTTAAAACTAGCCTATTCATATAACATAACGTATACCCGGATATAAACTATAACACGTATATTGATTACCTCACAGAGATGCTCGGCCATAGGAGAAACAAGGGCGAAGGTGAAAATTTGTTGGAGATGGCAGATCTGGGTGGAGGAAGCACGGAGATGGAAAGTGATGCGGCAACGAGGAGTGGATGGAAAATGTGGTGGGTGGTTGCCAAGGCGTGGGTCGGAGTTGGGTCGCACACGGCTGGTGGAGAGACGCAAGGCTGGGCGAAGAAGCTTGATGGCGTTTGGGTTCGTGGATGGGTCGGGAATAGCCGGAGGGTCCGGTGTAGTCGGGGCCAATGGAGGGCGAGGTGGAGGTGTGGCCTCGGTGAGGAGGTCGAGTATAGATCTCGGAAGTTGGAGGTGATGAGTGTGGAGTGCTGGAGGAAGGAGAAATGTACTTGAGAAGTAGATGAACAGGTACCGAAATATATATGCAACTATTCGTTAATTTACTATTATTTCTATGAACTAATAGGAAGGCAGAGGGGTAGGTTGGAGTTGGCTTCAGGGATATTTGCAAGTGAACCGAAAAACTTGGGGAGAAAATAAAATAAAACAGAGAAATGGTCACGAAAATCCAGCTGGCTCATTCAAAGCAATAATTATTGTTGTTTGGACAGTACGCTTCAAAGTTTGGAACCGAAGGAAAACGAAAAGTTAAAAGTGGTACCGTTACAACGGATCGTTATCAACGTTTCTGTTGTGTATCGGACTTCAAAATACGGAAATAAATATATCGTAGAGATCAGCACGACGAGACGATCAAAACGATATACAGATATCAGTGGTACGATCATCCGATCAAAAGTCGATAATCGGTACCGAAAAATGCTGCTATTTTGCTAGAATTAAGATAAACGGAGCAGTAGAAGTCCAAATTTGGAAAAACGAATTTCGCAGTCTGATTCAGAATGATCTGAATAAATTTTCTCTTGTTGACATATTTTAGTTTCGGAAAACTTTTAAATTCACTGTTATTAACCGGTTTGATTTGAAATGAAATTTCACAGGAAAATGAACTTCAATATTATCAGATGAAAATTTACCAGTTGTTATGTTTAAATAGACGTATTCCAAATATCAAATTTTTATTTTAAGATTTTATCATTTAAATTTTCACAAAATTTCAACTAATTACGTTATTAAAATAGTTAAAATTTACGGGTCGTTACACTCTCCCCCACTCAAAACTTTTCGTCCCCGAAAAGGAAGGAGGTAGGAGAATAGAACAACCAGAAATAAAAGTAGATTGAAAGTCAAGATTAAACAATTAATTTGAACTATACACATTTTACTTGAAATATTCATTTGAAAACTTCATTTGCAATCAATTATCTTTAATACTTTAATACTTTTCAAAAATCCAATTGTAAATTCTTGCCTCATTTATCAATACCTTTTATATGTTTAAATAATATCCTTATAAATATATAAAACCATTTGAAAACAATTATTTACATTATTACTTATATTTACAAAGAAGCTATTAAATCCATAATTCATAAATTTATTAATTCTATCAAAATACTTTTCAAATATTATTAATAAGTCAATAATCATTTCTTTAAATATGTTTTATTTAATTAATAACTTCTAAAATATTTATAACACTAAAATTTCTATTAAACCATGTTTAAAAAGGATATAGTCAACAAGGAAAAGAAGGAGGACTTGGAGAGACAGAATATAGATGAATAAATAAAGCTGAGCAGATAAGGTAGATTCAAAAGAATAGCATTGGGCATGAATAATCAATTCAAACCATAAGAATTTAAATTTCAATTATTAATAAAAAAATTTCTTTGTTGGAAATACTTTTATAATAAAATACCTTTATAACGAAACAAATTTTCTTTCGAAAATACCTTTATAACTCGATGTTTCAACAAGTTTATCCTTGTTCCTGTAGACTCTGGTAGTGCGTTGATCAGGCGCAAAACTAGAATTCTCCAGGTACTTAGTAGACTTGTTTCAACACCCAGTGAAAATACTGGGAAAACTTTTAAAAATATATATGGAAAGTACAATCCAATCAAAAACACAAACAAAACCTTTGTCTAACCATGGTTCGCAGATACACAATGGTTACGCCTGGTTCCCCCAGGAAACAATCCATATCCGTAAGCTTTCTCAGCCCTGCGAGTTACGCCATGATGACTAGTAGAATGCAGGATACACAATGGTTACGCCTGGATCCCCCAGGAAACAATCCGTACCCCCAGGCAAGACTCAGCCAAGCATTTGCGCTACTATTCGCGACCTACACAGATTGCAGGATACACAATGGTTACGCCTGGATCCCCCAGGAAACAATCCGTACCCCTAGGCAAGACTCAGCCAGGCAGTTGCGCTATGCAGTCACGAGAGAACAATAAGACCATGGGTAACGCCATGGAATTCGAAGGACACTCGAGTATCATATCCGGAAAACCAAAAATCAGAGAGAATAATATCGATAGAATGAATCCAAGATGTGGCCACAAATCGGATATCAAGCAGAAGGCACTTTCCATATCTTTACTTCGAAAATATGTATCATATAGTACCTTTTCAAATCACTTTCAAATATCGTACTTATATAAAATCCATTATATATAAGATTTAATTTTCAAATCAAATACTTTCCAAAATCAATAGTATATCAAATCATACTTATATAGACTTCACTTATATAAGATTTCACTTTCAAAATTGAGTACCTTTTCAAATCTATAGTTTTCGAATCAATTTCATACTCATACAAATCAATTTTTATATAAGTTCGACAACTCCCAAATCAAGTGTTTAGTAACATAAGGTTCTCAAATTTCAATTTGTTTCAATATCAGTTCAATTTCAAAATCATATACAATTTCACCAAATTATTTCTTCACAAAGTAATTATCTTTAGCTTCAAAGTTTCCAAATAATAGATTTTGAAAATAAATCCAAATTTCCAAATCAATAATTTAAGTCAATCAATTTATTTCCAAAATCAAATGGTTTTCAAAATCATCTTATATTTACCTAAGGTCCATCTTATATATAAGGATCAATTTTTTCAAAAAATAAGTTTCGCTGTATCAAGAGCCATATGAGATTGAATATCTTTGCTTTTATGGGTTATATATCTTTGTAATATAAGTTGGAAATTTACTTTTAGTAAGCAAAGATATTCTAACTCGATAGCTTTCAATTTCAGCGTCAAAATATATCAATGATATTAGGATATAAGATGTACATACGTCATCATTTCGCAAAATCACATTTGATCGCTCGCTCGATCACACAAGTTTGCTTTCGAACTAGTATTGTCCATTCGACTTCCCTAATGCGGATTTCGATATGGTTTCTCGACTAGAAGCCATCGGTCTCCTTGCATAGCCATATACTACGATAGAGAATTCAAGAATCAAGCCCAAAATCCATATCAAATATTCGCTATCAAGAATCAAATGAAAAATCCTAACACGAAATGGTGTATTCCACCTCGAACTTGTGTACTCAAACTTGGATCAAATTAATTATGCGAATAAAACAGCATACGTACAACTTATATACTTATTCCAACTTGTTAAATATATAGTTTCATAAAGATGTTACTAAGTTAAAACATTTAAACTAAATTTTATTCAAAATATTTTGAAGACCCAATTCTTCTCAAGACATTTCAAATCTAAATTTCATATTAGAAAATTTAAAATTTCCTTATTCATTAACTTAACAAAACAGTTTCAACCCTTTTTTTTTCATATTACTACATACTTAAACATTCGAAACAAATTTATATACTTTATCAAATAATTTATACTTTTCAAAATTTCTTAGCTTTTAAAAGTTAACCTTGATTTGGAAGTGCTCGAACCTTCGAAATAGTTGAAGAAATCATTTTAAAATTCAAGAGTTGGAAATCAGCAACAAATCAGTAAATCAATTTTAATAGATAGGATTATATCAAATCCAAAACTCGAGGAACGAACACCGGCTTACTTCAAATCATTTCAAATATACATATATCTTTCGAATATCAAATCTTACTTGGAATTTGAAATCAAAATGGTTTCACAAAATCACTCGCATAGCAATGCTATTAAAGTGGCCTTTCCCTCACTCTGAAACTCGAAAATCAATGTCGATGATGCGTGCACTCATCACCGAAATTATTTTCCAGCGACATAAGTGAGTTTTGGACTTCTATTTACTCAAACTACTTTTGAAACTTCTTCGAAACTCATTAAAATCATTTGAAACATTTCTTATTCAGAAAATACTTTTAAATCCTTTTTATTATTATATATTTCAAAATCTTAAAACCAATTTCAAAACATCGGGTTCAATTCTCGAATTTCAAATTTAAAAATCCTTCAGTTATAAATCATTTTTAGATAAATCAAATTTCTTATATAGTTTTTCCAAAATTACAAATCCTTTTGAAACCTCAAATTCTTATTTTAAAGGGTTTATAATCTTTACCAAAAAAAAAAAATTTCACCTTTATATATAGAATATAATCATACCTATCAAAATAATAATATCGGTTTATAAAGCAATTTCTAAAATACAAACAAACCCGATTTCAAAGGACGATTCACGGACGAATTTCAAAACAAAGATAGAGATTCAATTTAAAAGAACTCTAATCAAATAAAAAATCTGATTCGAAGATAGGCTTGAACGAAGATGAGATAATTAATTTCAAAACAGTAGATGGATACACTTATATAAATCACGGGCGATCTTAACCGGGTCAACCGTGACTTCAAGAATATAATCGATGCGGAAATCTAAGGCAAATCGACATTCGATCGCCAGAGATAGAATTTGGCATAATAAGAGATGGCAACATCAGAACGAGGGATATATAAATCTCCGGTGAATCAATGCCTATTGTAAAGGAGTTCCACCCCTTTACAATCATTCAAAGATTGGCGGGATCGCCTATTCTTATAGAGATCATTCGAAGTGGAGTTATGGGATACTCCAGAATCAAAAGAATACAAATAGGGAGAGACAAGAATGAATTTTGGAACCGCAAAGAATGTTCCAAAGTTCAAAGGAAATCGAGTCAAAAGGAAGAAATTCAAACTCGAACGAAAGTGATTCTGTAAATAAATTTACTATATATGCTAGGTTTTGCCTAGAGCCAAAGCTCTGATACCAACTGTAACGACCCGCTATTTTGGACCATTCACATCCATTATAAGTGTATAGGTAGACACTCATGCCGGAGTTGAATTGCTCAAAATACCGCGTTGTTAATTTAAATTTTGCAAAACTCAGCATATGCAGTAAATAAATCAATCATAGAATCACAGACACAGAGTAATACAATAATACGCAACGGAATAGATAAAATAGTAGTTCATGAAGCTACTATATAAACATCAGAGTTACAAATAAAATACAACAGAATATCTTGAATACAGTGAAGTCTTTAGTACGAATAGATGACCTCTCTGAACAAATCAACTGGAAAGCTGAAAGCTGAATCAATGGTTGGATCCCCAAATGAAGCTCCAAACTCCAAGGTGAGTCTCAATTGCTGTATCACTCGGTCTGACCCGAGCGTAAAGCAAAACACAAAACACTCGAGTCAGGATTAACATTCTTATACTAATAAATCCAACTCAAGTGAAATACCAACTGAAATACAAGTAACTTAAAGGATGTTTGGGATAACCATCCTCTAAGGATCTTCAGAACTATCTACAAGGTGGAAATATATATTATAACACCGTGGTAATTTCAATTTAATTTATACTTCCAACCAAAATATCATTTTATTTCAAATATATCTATTTCCCAAAATAGTATAGATAGGTTAAATAATTTATAAAGTAAAGTATTTAATTTCCTCAAGTCTCACAGATCGATTCATATTAACTCAAATTTCAATTTCAAATTTTATTCAAAGCTCAATTCATCAATTCAAATCAGTTCTAAATATACCATTTAAATTTCAATATATTTCAAAGCTTTAATATTCAACATTTCAAAGTTAAATTTAACAGTTTCATATTGCACTTGTTTTAACTTTATTATTATTTGATCAGGGAATATTCACTTAATAAATTCAATATCCTTTAACTAGCCTTAAATTTCATGTTTTACTAAATATTTCCTTAAGTTTATTTAAACAAGAAATATTCATTAAATTATTTAAATCAAACCCAAATTATAAATCATAACTTAAATCTCAATTTCAATAAATTTCAAATCGGTTTAATTAAATAAAATTCTTTATTGAATACAATTTCAACTAAATTCAAATTATCTTTCTAACCTTAACTTATTCAAGTTATTACCAGAATCAAATATATTTTAAATACTCAACATATTATATGTATTTAAAACAGTCATTCCCATTTATATATAATAATTTAAGGCTCAACATTTATCAAAATCATATATTTCTTTCCAAAACCATAGAATTCATTTTTATTTTTATTTTTATATATATGGACCAACGGTGTCTGTATATATTTTTATAATATGGTTAAGTGATACGGATATTTATCATTTCAATCCGTAATTTAAATATATATATACGGGGAGATATCATTTCAACCCGTAATCCCAATTCCAATTCAAATGAAAATCGCTTGGGTCTATCATTTCAACCCATGACGGTTTCCTCCTATTCTAAAGTCCGTTCGGGTATGTATCATTTCAACCCATAGTGATTTCTATACTAACAGGGAACTTGCAGAGTGATAACAGATATAGAAATAATGTAACAGGCATAGATATATCATCAATAACAATATAATATAACAACGGGATATGGTGTCATATCCCACATGTGAACAATTACAGATAATAGCATATTTAACAATTTAAATAACTACAGCAACATATTTCAATTGTCGTTTCAATTGAAATCAAATTTAATAAATAAAAGAACGTTAATCGTGAGTGATTGCTCACCTTTCGAGGTTAGAGGAGTTTGACAACAGAACAAGTTACGAAATCCAAACCAAAGCAAGATGGACACGGTTCGATGATCAAAGCTGATAGATAGGAGTTGACGAAATCAAATTAAAGCTGGATTGATAAAGACCAGTTATATAAGTGAACCATATATAAAATCATACTTTATATTCAAACACATATTAAATTAAACATACATATATATTTTCAAAATTCATTGTTTTAAATAAAACACATAAAATAAACAAATATATCTATACATAGTATAATTTGAAATAATACGTATAATTCAAACTAATATACGAACAAAATCTTATATTTAAAAATTCAAAATCAATGTTCCTAATAGAATTAATATATACTTACTTTAAAATAAATGTATTGTCCCAAAGTAGATCATACACGCATACATAATATACATTTACAGATTGTGACAAGTTATAACCCCTTTGCAACTGTTATTATAAAACATATACACACAGCAACTAGTATATTATATCCTAATCAAAATGCAAACTCAAAGCAACTAGTGTACCAGGACACACATAAATAGAATAGATATACAATATTTTAAAGTCTCATTAGAAAGTATACTACAGCAGATCCAAGGATACATGCAGACCAACTAACAATATTCTAATACCACTATATATTAAGGTATTAACAGTATAGTACATAACCTATATGCAACCGGGTAATTATATATAAAAAATGTAGGAATGTAAAACTTATATATACACATAGACTCAACAAATAATTCAACAAATGCATGCAAGCTGGACATATACGAACGCAGTTAAACAATAACCCATTATCGGTATCAAATAATAACCTAACCCATTACATGCATTTTAAAACAATCCTCACGGCATATATATTAAAATAGTACCAAAAGTTTTAAACTAATAAAAACAAGCACTATATGTTATATATTTCAAACAATACTTATAAATTTTTCTCGACTAAAAGTAAACAGTAAGGTGAATATACCTTTATAACTTTCTAATCTAACAGACTTGAATACAATATGACATATATTTTATAATCACACTTTTATTCTATACTTAAAATATATATGCAGACTCTATGAATGTATACAACAATATAAAAATATCAAACTCAAAACCCATATTTTCCAAAAATCACCTTTTAAAGAAAGACAGTAAGCAACATTTCAATACATAAACAGCTAACATACTATAATATATATGACCATAGACTAGGCTTTTAAAACAAAATATATATTACACGGTAACCATTATAAACCTATATATAGTATATTAACAACACTATAATAGCATAGGAAACCATACTATATGTATATTTAAAACTAGCCTATTCATATAACATAACGTATACCCGGATATAAACTATAACACGTATATTGATTACCTCACAGAGATTCTCGGCCATAGGAGAAACAAGGGCGAAGGTGAAAATTTGTTGGAGATGGCAGATCTGGGTGGAGGAAGCACGGAGATGGAAAGTGATGCGGCAACGAGGAGTGGATGGAAAATGTGGTGGGTGGTTGCCAAGGCGTGGGTCGGAGTTGGGTCGCACACGGCTGGTGGAGAGACGCAAGGCTGGGCGAAGAAGCTTGATGGCGTTTGGGTTCGTGGATGGGTCGGGAATAGCCGGAGGGTCCGGTGTAGTCGGGGCCAATGGAGGGCGAGGTGGAGGTGTGGCCTCGGTGAGGAGGTCGAGTATAGATCTCGGAAGTTGGAGGTGATGAGTGTGGAGTGCTGGAGGAAGGAGAAATGTACTTGAGAAGTAGATGAACAGGTACCGAAATATATATGCAACTATTCGTTAATTTACTATTATTTCTATGAACTAATAGGAAGGCAGAGGGGTAGGTTGGAGTTGGCTTCAGGGATATTTGCAAGTGAACCGAAAAACTTGGGGAGAAAATAAAATAAAACAGAGAAATGGTCACGAAAATCCAGCTGGCTCATTCAAAGCAATAATTATTGTTGTTTGGACAGTACGCTTCAAAGTTTGGAACCGAAGGAAAACGAAAAGTTAAAAGTGGTACCGTTACAACGGATCGTTATCAACGTTTCTGTTGTGTATCGGACTTCAAAATACGGAAATAAATATATCGTAGAGATCAGCACGACGAGACGATCAAAACGATATACAGATATCAGTGGTACGATCATCCGATCAAAAGTCGATAATCGGTACCGAAAAATGCTGCTATTTTGCTAGAATTAAGATAAACGGAGCAGTAGAAGTCCAAATTTGGAAAAACGAATTTCGCAGTCTGATTCAGAATGATCTGAATAAATTTTCTCTTGTTGACATATTTTAGTTTCGGAAAACTTTTAAATTCACTGTTATTAACCGGTTTGATTTGAAATGAAATTTCACAGGAAAATGAACTTCAATATTATCAGATGAAAATTTACCAGTTGTTATGTTTAAATAGACGTATTCCAAATATCAAATTTTTATTTTAAGATTTTATCATTTAAATTTTCACAAAATTTCAACTAATTACGTTATTAAAACAGTTAAAATTTACGGGTCGTTACAGAGAAATTCTTACAAAACTTTAGTTTTCGAAATCTTTTTGTTGCAGCTGAGAATGGGAAAGAAATATGAAGAAGAAGTGTGTTTCTTTTATAAATTTAGTTATGATTTATTAAAAATTAAAGAAAATAAAATTTTAAATGAATGACACTTGTTTTCAATGTTTACATTTGTCCACTTATCTCTTAATCACCTTACATATGTAACATATATGTGTTAATATCTTTACACATGTCCTCAAGTATTATATATAAACTTTTATTTAATTTAAATGTAAATATAAAGCTTTTCAAATTAACCTTCCTAATTAATAAATACTTATCTTAATATATGTATATATAAACTACTTTTAGAGAAAATATTATAAAACAAATTCTAGTACAAATAAATTCTTATACATATATCTTTAAATCCAAAATAATTATTTTTATTGTTTAAGAGATATAAATTAAAATACCAAATACCCTTTGAAAAAGTATTATATTAAATTATACTTCCAAATTACAATCTATATATACTAAAATTTGAAAGCATTTTATTTAAACTCACACCAAAACTTCAATATATACAAATATACATATACATTTTAAATAGAAAATATTTTTAACCTTAATTTGAGAATTATTATATTAAATTTCAAACAACTTCAAATCATAACATATACATACATATATATTACAATTTGAAAATACATCTTTTATTTAAACAACATGGTTATGACAATAACATGCTTGATTCTCTTCTCTTTTGTCACTCCAACAGAGTTCCCACGTCTTCCTATGTAATCCAGTGCTACCTAAGAAAATTGCATTATAAACATGTTCAAACAACAGCAGAATGATATCTAGCTCTACTATGAAATTTATTTACTTAATGCATTAAATTATACTACAAATTAGTCGGAATGAGCTTCGATAATAACAATCATGACCTACCAATAATATTTTTCTAAAATAATAACCAAACGATAAAATAAAAATAAAACAATTAATAAACATAACCTAGAAATTTCTAACCTAGAATTTCGAGCAGATAATTTAGGGTTCTAGATGCATCAACTTTGGAACTGCTGAAGAGCAATAAGCGGAGACCGGAGATGGCGAGCTGGATCGAAGATCATAGATGGCGAGCGATGAGCGATTATGAGGGAGACGAAAATTACTAGCTATTATTTTGGTTTTGGGAGGAAGACGAGTTCTGAAAGGAAGACAAGAACTGATTAAGTGTTTTGAGTGGGGGATGAAAATTTTGGGAGCGGTATTTTCATTTTGGAGCCAAGCGTTACGTGTGTACAGAAGAGAAATAAAGTCAAAAGGTAAATAATTAAAGCTAAATGATAACGCTTTAGAATAATGTGTTATCGAGTGGCGTTATTAATGACATACTTTCTTGTAGTGATTTCAAACCATATCAAAAGATATCATTTTCACTTCAAATAAATCCATTTCCAAAATCATATCACTTTCCAAAGTTATATCGCTTTCGAAATCATAAGTCTTTAAAAATCAAAACACTTTGGAAATCAAAACCTTGAAATTCATAACACTTTGAAATCATAGCTTGAAATCATAACATTTTGGAATCCATAACACTTTCTTCGTAAACAGTTTAGATATTAAAATTAGTATAAAATAAATAGTTTATAAAATAAAATAGTTTATATAAAAATAATTATAAGTTAAAAATGGTTTATATTGAAATAATTAGTATACTAAAATAGTTTATATTAAAATAATTTATAAAGTAAAATATAAAATAGTTTAAATATAATTTAAAAATACTTTATATAATAAATAGTTTTTCTCAAATTTCACAAATCGATTCAAATCAACTCAAATTCCAAAAAATTCACATTTAATCAAATCTCAAATCATCAATTTCAATTCGTTTCAATTTCTCAATAAACCATTTCAAATACATATTTGAACCATAAAATAATCCATTTCAATTTCAATATATTTCAAAGCTTTAAATATTCAACATTTCAAAACTAAATTCGATAATTTCATATATATATCAAATTCACTTTACTATTATTTAGTTTTCAAATATTTACTTAATCATTTCAATAACATCTAAATACAACTTCAATTTACAATTTAAATAAACAAAATATCCCATTTAAATTTATATAAATTTGAAATATTCATTTAAGTCACTTTTAATCAAAATCAAGTTATAAAACATATCTTTAAAATTTCAATTTTAATAAATTTCAAATCAAACTTATTTAAGTAAAATTATTAAATAAATATAATTTCAAATTTATCTTTCCAACCTGAATCATTATAAACTCTATATTTGGAAATATATATATTAAATAAGTACTTAAACATATTATATATCAACTTTATTAAATCAACCTTAATAAATCTTTTAAAATAAATATTTATTAAAACCATATATTTCTTTTCAAAACCATAGAAATCATTTCCAAAATATTTTTATATAGACCAACGGTGTCTGTATATAATTTTCTATCCTATGGTCAAGTGATACAGATATTTATCATTTCAATCCGCAATTTAAATATATACGGGTATATATCATTTCAATCCGTAATCCCAAATTCAATTCAATGAAAATCGCTTGGCTTATCATTTTAACCCATAATAATTTCCTCGTATTCTACAAGATCGTTCGGGTATGTATCATTTCAACCTATAGTGAATTCTATACTAACAAGGAACTTACAGAGTGATAACAGATATGATAATAATATAACATGCATATATCATCAATATAAATAACAGATAATGGTGTCAGATGTCACAGGTGAACAGATACTGATAACAGTATATATATAGCAATGTAAATAACTAACCGCAGCATATTTCAATTGTCGTTTCAATTGAAATCAAATTTAATAAATATAAGAACGCTAATTATGAGTGATTGCTCACCTTTCGAGATTAGAGAAGTTTGAAACACAACCAGCTACGAATTGGATCACGATCCAGAAAAAATCGAACAATCCAAACAACGGTCTCAAAGTGAAGTAAGCTGAAAGCGGATTTGACGGACAAAGCTGATAGATAAGAATCGATGAGGAACGAATCAGAATCAGTTAGCTTGATATAGATGATATTATATTATTATTTTCCTTAAACCCAATATTAAATTTTAAAATACAAATACACTTTTAAATCAATCTTAAATTTAAACATATATATATATTGAAATCAAAATCTATATATATATATATAATTTCAAAATCATTATTCCTAAAAATACAAACACTTAAAAATCAAAGGTATATATATTATATTAAAATCAATACTTTAAACTTACGCATAGAATCCCCAATATTATCAAAACCTGATACACATTTACATATATATACATATTTATATATTTATAAACAACCCTTACGTAATAAAATATAATATTATGAAATCCAACAACCGTATATAAGCTATTATACACATTCATACATCTTTAACAATAGTGTAACCTCTTTAAACTAACATATATAGGCACATATATTTTTTAACTGTACAATCAAAACTAATATATATAACCTATAAAACTTTATAATATGCTTCAACTTAGATACATATAAACTGCGACTAATATGCAGCAAGTATATAAACTTATATAAACCGATAAATATACATCTATTTATATACTCAAAATAATATATATATATATATATATATATACACACCATCAAAATATGCATATGCTTATGTACAGCATAAACTAAATATAACTTATATACAAACCGAACTATATAATGTGATATATATACCCTCACACTCGCAAACAAACAACATAGTGTAAATCAAATGACTTATATTTCAAAGTAAACTATTCTAAACTCATAAAAATAAAAATAATCAGATCATACGTGTATATATATAGCTAATATACAAATACAAACATTTATTTTATAACACCTTGATATATACACACACACACACACACGAAACGAATGGATATTATATGGAACTATATATGCTTCCTTTCCAAATCATATATGAAACCATAACAGCACATAAAAGAAATGCAATATAAATACCAAAATATCCATGGTTACCCTTTAGTATGCATATTTTAAACAACTAGTATAGCTACTAAGATATATAGTATTTATACACCTCTCTTATAAATATTCATACAGTAAGAGTATAAAACTTCCGATGTTATAAACAGCTATATATATATATAAACAACTTATCTAACATTTTCAAATAACAGATCTAAAAAAACAGAACTCATTTATACACATACTATATAAATATATAAGTATACTAACAGGTAAAATAAATATTTATATACGTATGTTTTAATATATAAATAAAGCTGTTATATATATATTAAAATCAAAATTTTTATATATATATATATATATTTGCATACCTATATGCGAAAGAAAGGGTGGCTTAGCTTTGGAATAGTGAAGGGCTGAAGGTGGGGACAGGCGAGGACATTGGCTTCGGCCATAGTGTGCTTGGTGGCTTCGGCCATAGCAAAAGGTGGCGGAAAGGTTGTAGAAAAGATGGTGGAAGGCGAGCTATTGTTCGGCACGTGGAAAAGAAGGAGGACATGGAGAAATGTCGCCTGGAAGTGGAGGCAAGGTTGCATGGAGGAAGGTGATCAGAGCAATGGCCGAGGCTTGTTGGCAGGTCTGAGTGCTATGCAAGCTCGAAGGTGGATGGTCACGAAGTGGTCACGGCCTTGAGATGGTGGAGGCTCGGCCTTGCTTTGATTTGGTGGTGGAGATGATGATGGGTGTGGCCGAACTCAAGAGGGGAAGTAGAAGGATTAAAGAAGATAAAATGGGAAAATGAAGAAGACCAACTGGAAAAAATTTGTGCAAAAGAAAAATGTAAGAACGAAACTGAGAAAGATGATAAGTTAGTGGTTAAAATGAACGGGTACATTAATATCAAAGGATGGCTTCTCATTTCCATAACCTCCATTCATGTGAATTATTTAAATTTCAAAAAACAGTAATAGCCCATAGTTGTTGCTAACCAGAGACGAATGAAAGTACACAAAACCCAAAAGACCAAAATATAGAACCAATACGGCTAACCGTATCGCGGTTTCGCCGCGTGACGGACAGCGAATCGCCCATATGAATATATTGCGGAGATCAGTATGACGAGATGATCAAAACGGTATACATATGTTAGTGGTACGATCATTCTATAAAAAGTCGATAATCGGTACCGAAAATGCTGCAAATCTGTCGAAAATAAGATAAACGGAGCAATAACAGTCCAAATTTGACGAAACGAAATATGACGTCTCACTCAGAAGATGATTTACAAATTTTCTATAGAAAAATAATCAGGTTTGGAAAACATTTTATTATCATTAAATATTAACTGATTTAAATTGAAATAAAATTACACAAGAAAATAAACTTCAATATTATCTGATGAAAATTTATCAGTTGCTATATTTAAATAGACGTATTCCAAATATCAAACTTTTATTTCAAAATTTTATTACTTAAAATTTCACAAAAATTCAGTTAATTAATTAAATAAAATTATTAAGAATTTACGGGTCGTTACAAAGAAGTTATGGAAACATTGCTTCGAAACCAATTAAAAGTATTACTTACGAAATCGTAGTTTGTTTTTGAAAACAAAACAAACTACAAAGTATAAAAGAGGACACATTCGAAAGCTATCCTTTTGAAACCATTGCCTCCGAAACTATTAGTGTAAGCGGCTAAGTCATTCCTTTTGGAAACTTTGGGGAAGGTGGCTTTAATGATTGCAGATGGATATTGGTTCGAAACCCACCTTCCACACTCATTGATCCAAGGGTTATAAGAAGCAGCTTCTTACCGAGGCGAAAGGTTTTAATGCAGCAGCTAGGGTATCCAATGAGTTCAAAAGCGGCAACCCTTTCAAAAGCATACTTTCGACACCATCCTTTCCTTCCGCCTTTCTCCAATACACTTTGTACCAAATGTTGAAGCCATGTGCATTGGTTACGAATGGGTGCAAAAGGCTCATTGAGTATGGTGACGGAAGCAAGCAAATGGAAGTGGCGAAATTGTAATTCGATATAAAACTGATTTTATGCTTTTTTAAAGTAATTCATTTTCACCTAACTTACATAATTTGTCGAAATATGATTGGTTGCCAATACTTTACCAAAATTCTTTTCTAAAAATCTACCGAACTCTACATTGAACAATCGAAAACATTTTAGCACTCAAGCCCTTCTCCTTAATAAAATGTTTGAAACATTTAAGTCCTCCAACTTATATAAATTATTATCCATCGTAAAACACTTAGAAAAAATCCTCAAAAATCATAGTAATTCACATTAAATATGTTTTCTAGCATATATAAATTTCAGACCTGAAGGCATTATTTATTTGCCTTAAATAATTTAAACCCAAAATTAACTATTTTATCTTATAGAAAATTTATAATAAATCCATATTCACTTGGAAAATTATGAAACTTGAAACCCACTTCTAAAATAATATTTTTGACCATATATCAAAAACGCAACTCATTTGGATGTCATATGATAGGTTTTATAGTCTAAACATATCATAAAATTCTTATTAAATCTCCATAAATCATCAACTTAAAACATATAATCATTTAATCACTATAACATATCATATACTTACAAAGGAAAACAAATCTACCTTTAAACCGAAATCATTCATCAAAATTAGAGATGTAAACTAATTATTCATCTTGGCTTTGTGTTAATAAGGTTGAGATTTGCCTTTAGATTGATTTGCTTAAGCTTTCTACTTGAATCCTAGCTTTTCTTCTCCTTGAATCTTGTTAATGGTGGTCGGCCGAGTTCTTTAGGGTTTTAGTTTTGTTTGTGAAATTTAAATGAATGAGGAATAAAGAATAAAATGGTTTAGGCTATAGGAACAAAGGCAATTGCCATTACCCTTACCTTATTCCTCCTACTTACTTATTTTTAATTCTCTTTTACTAATACATTCATTAAGGCACGGCTCATTCTTAATTAACAAATCTCAATCCCTTAGCTATCTACATTATTTCATTTAATTTATCAATTAAATGTTCTAAAAATGTAAGTCAGAATTAGGGTCATTACATTGCCTCTAGCTTAAGACGATCAATTTCATGTTGTCCCTCGATAGACACCTTTGAGATCTTTTCGGCTAGGTGTTGAAATGATTCATGTTGCATAAAAACATCGTTGACACATGTGAGGGAACTTGATTTTGCATTCCCTGGGATTGTATAAATGGAGGGAAGGAACTTAAGCCCGTTGAAGCAAATCTTTGGGAAATTGACTTTAAGTACGACCAGTTTTTCCACCGTGGAAGCCTTAGGGGCCACAATCGGCAAAGATGAATCAGATGTATGATTATGCATTTGCTCGACCAACGATCATGGGATTGTATGAGGTTAGATGAACCAGAAAACTGCTTAAGCAGTAAAGCAACTTGAGGACCACAAAAAGAAGTCTGATCGCCATTGTGCGCAGGAAGATTAGGCTGAACTTCCTGATGAGACGATAGAGACGGGGACTTATGTTTAGAAGATGTAGATTTCCTCGAATGACGGCTTCTTTCCAGGCCGTCGTCTATCTCTCTTTGTGCCTACCTATTTCTGAACCGCGGCTGGATCCATACTGCATCGAGGAGCCCCTCAAATGATCGAAAGCACACCTATGAACCAAACAAAATTATATAAGTGATCATTGAACAAAAGATATATGAAAATTGTGCAGTGAAGTATGCATGATTGTGAGTGTCCTAGTGTCCCCCCCGACGGACCAGTTGCTGCAGCCTTGCTCATAGGAGTTTTCTCCCCTTTACCAGTAGGAAGAATGCCGTCACCACTTCTGGTGAGAGAATTGAGCCCTCCAAACTGATGTTAGGGAAGTCATAAGTCATGATGTTGTAACGACCCGCTATTTTGGACCATTCAAATCGACAATAAATCCACACATGTCTGACTTGAATAATTCAAAATATCAGATTGTTAATTTAAATTTGGCAAAACTCAGCATATGCAGTAAATAAATCAATCACAGAATCACAAACACAGAGTAATACAATAATACGCAGCGGAATAGATAAAATAGTAGTTCATGAAGCTACTATATAAACATTAGAGTTAGAAATAAAATACAACAGAATATCTCAAATACAGTGAAGTCTCTAATCTAAACAGATGACTTCTGTTAACGAATCAACTGGAAAGCTGGAAGCTGAATCAAAAGTTGGATCTCCAAAGGAAGCTCCAAACTCCAAAGGTGAGTCTCAAATGCTGTATCACTCGGTCTGACCCGAGTGTAAAGCAAAACACAAAACACTCGAGTCAGGATTAACATTCTTATATCAATAAATCCAACTCAAGTGAAATATCAACTAAAATACAAGTAACTTAAAGGATGTTTGGGATAACCATCCTCTAAGGATCTTCAGAACTATCTACGAGGTGGAAATATACACTATAACACCGTGGTCATTCTAAATTAATTTATACTTCAAACCAAAATATCATTTCATTTCAAATATATCTATTTTTCCAAAATAGTATATATATAGGTTAAATAATTTAAAATCAAAGTATTTAATTTCCTCAAGTCTGGCAAATCGATTCAAATCAACTTCAAATTCCAGATTCAAATTTATTCAAAGCTCAATTCATCAATTTAATTCAGTTCTAAATATACCATTTATTTTTCAATATATTTCAAAGCTTTAATACTCAACATTTTCCAAAGTTAGATTTAACAGTTTCATGTAGCTCTTGATTTAACTTCATTATTATTTAATCAGGGAATATTCACTTAATAACTCAATATCATCTAACTAGCCTTACATTTCATTTTTACTAAATATTTTCTTAAATTTATTTAAGCAAGAATTATTCATTAAATTATTTAAATAAAACCCAAGTTATAAATCATATCTTAAATCTCAATTTCAATAAGTTTCAAATTGGTTTAATTAATAAATTATCTTTCCAACCTTAACTTATTCAAATTTTTACCAAAATCTATTTTGAAAATATAATTTTTATACTTAAACATCTCATAAGTATTAAATCCATCCTAATTTAAATTAAATAATTTAAGGCTCAACATTTATTAAAACCATATATTTCTTTCCAAAACCATAAAGTTCATTTTCAAAATATTTATATATATGGACCAACGGTGTCTGTATATATACATCATATGGTTAAGTGATACGGATATTTATCATTTCAATCCGAAATTTAAATATATACGGGTAGATATCATTTCGACCCGTAATCCCAATTTCAATTCAAATGAAAATCACTTGGGTTTATCATTTCAACCCATAACGATTTTCTCCTATTCTAAAGTCCGTTCGGGTATGTATCATTTCAACCCATAGTGAATTCTATACTAACAGGGGACTTGCAGAGTGATAACAGATACTAAAAATATAACAACAGGCATATATCATTAGTATAAATAACAGATCGGGTGTCAGATGTCACAGGTGAACAGATACAAATAATAGTAATAACAGGCATATACTACTAGATACTGGTGTCAGATGTCACAGGTGAACAGTTACAAATAATAGTAATAACAATGTAAATAACTACAGCAGCATATTTCAATTGCTATTTCAATTGAAATCAAATTTAAATAATAAAAGAACGTTAATCGTGAGTGATTGCTCACCTTTCGATGCTAGAGAGGATGGACAGAATGGAATGAGTTACAACCCATGCATAAATTTCAAAGTAAAGCACGATAGATCCAGATTCGACGAACACTGATAAATTAGAATCAAATGAAACAATCAAAACCAGCTTGGGATAATCCGAAACAAGATGCATATATATGAATTTTAAAATAATATTAACTTTTAACAAATAATAAAATAAAATCATTATATGTATTTCGAATCAATATTTAAATTAAACCTATGTAAAACATAGTTTTAGTATTATATACATATTCATATATTAGTCAAAATCAAATGAGGCCTTTATGGAATAAAATTCAATATTAAAGACAAATCGATGTATCAAATTTACAGGCCTATGTACAGATACAAAATTTATATAGACTTACGTTATAAACAAGCCGACCTTATACTTATCTCTAAACGGACAGGCTATATGAAGACCCATATAAATTTATGCATAACTGTAGAGCAGAAATACAAGCTGACTCATTTTAAATAATACTTTTTCATGAACAGACTTGCAGACACTTTACATCACACTAAGCTTAGTCTTTTTTTTCTTGTAAACAATATATATATAACTTCCTTTCAACAGTGCATAACAGGAAACAAACAAATGTTTGCTGACAACAAAATGATATAAAACTTTATACATTATGCAGGCAACGTGTATAGCTTTTACCGATAAATATACCCAACATTATATACAAATCTTTATAAGCTTTTATATAAAACTATATGTATAATACTATATATAAATATACATACATTAGATTTCCACGCATATATTACTACATATTAGACTTATGTAAAACTAGCATAAGTATAAAACTAACGTGATATAAGTATGCAACCAACAACACGTACATGCTTTCTTAACCAAAAGACATGCGAACCACTTCTAAGTAAAACAGTGAATGTGCTTACATACCCAAAACAAACTCACGAAAAATGTAAACTGACAGACCTGATATACCTATACTTCGCACTTATCTATAACTATGCGAACCAACTATAACAAATTTACATGCAAAACAATGTATACAGACATGTAAACTAACAATGTTTAAAACTCACAGAAATATAAATTTATATAAACTAATTTGTAAATATAATATGCATAAATACCTTTAAACCATATATACGTATATAAGTACCTTATATACGACTGTATATATAGAATACAGTAAAGCTTTTATAAAACTTACTTTTAAATATGTATATATTTGCAAAATCTATAGACTATATACTTTATATATATAAACCATAGGATAAGTATAAGTCGTATACACTTCTTTATAATATACAAACCGAACACAAATGCCTACAATGCAATATATAAATCAAGTAGACGTCACGTATTATAATACAATATGTAACAAATCAACATAGATTAAAACGTACACATATAAAATTACCTTTTACAAAAAAAATGAATGAGTTCGGCCGAGACTAGTGATGATGAGCTTTGGTGATGGTCAGGAAGAAGGAGCTGCAGGCTGAGACGGCTGTTGGAGGAAGAGCGGAACGGGGAGGGGAAGGAGAAGAGGACGGGTTTGAGGACGAGGGTGAGCCGGTTCTAGAATAGGAGGAATGGTGGGGCTGGAGCTAGTGGCATCGGTGGTTTTTGAAGCAGGGTAGGTCGGAGATGGGCTGCTTGGTGGAGGAATGATGTGAGGGGAGTGGGGTTTCGGAGGTCACGGGGTGGATGGAACGGTGGAAAGGTGGAAGAAGATGAAGGCTTCAGGTGGATCTAAAAAAAATATAGCTTGCTGGTATAAATATTTGTTTACACTTCCCTTATGAATATTTTATTGAAGGAAAGAATGGTAGAATAGGAATGGCACCGAATAGAAAGGAATAAGAATAGCCCGTGGATCAGATTTGAAACGGCAACGGCCACTCACTCGAATTCAGAAATTAAATAAAAGCAAATGGCTGAATTTTAGTCAATAAAGAATATTATAATAAATGCTAGTTGCTGTAAATTCCGGTTTGAAATTTGAATGGACACCACTATTAAAAGTGTAAAAGTGGTACCCGTACAGTTAACCGTTTTTCACGGGTTTCACCACATATCGAAATTCAAAACAAAGAATTGAATATACTATGGAGATCTACACGATGAGGCGAACAAAACGATATACAGATATTAGTGGTACGATCATCCGATCAAAAATCGATAATCGGTACTAGAAATGCTGCTATTCTGCCAGAATTAAGATAAACGGAGCAATAAAAGTCCAAATTTGACGAAACGAAGACTGCTGTTTCACTCAGAAGATGATTTAGAAATTTATTGTATAAAAATATTCAAGTTTGAAAAACATTTTATTTTCATCAATAATTAACTGACTTAAATTGAAATAGAATTTCACCAGAAAATAAACTTTAATATTATCAGATGAAAATTTACCAGTTGCTATGTTTTTAAATACATATCCCAAATATAATATTTTTATTTCAAAATTTATTGTTTAAAATTTCACAAAAATTCAATTAATTACGTTATAAAAATTATTACAATTTACGGGTCGTTACACTCTCCCCCACTCAAAACTTTTCGTCCCCGAAAAGGAAGGAGGTAGGAGAATAGAAACAACTAGATAAAGGTGTTTGGTTGGTTGAAGGGCACTAATTGGATTCAGAAAATAGGATAAAGGTAAATAAATAAAGCTGAACAAATAAGGTAGATTCAAAAGAATAGAATCGGGCACGAGTAATTAATTTAAACCATGAGAATTTCAATTTCAAATATTAATACATAATTTCTTTGTTGGAAATACTTTTATAATAAAATACTTTTATAACTCGATGTTTTAACAAGTTTATCCTTGTTCCTGTAGACTCTGGTAGTGCGTTGATCAGGCGCAAAACTAGAATTCTCCAGGTACTTAGTAGACCTGTTTCAACACCCAGTGAAAATACTGGAAAAACTTTTAAAACAGATATGGAAAGTACAATCCAATCAAAACAACAAACCAAAACCTTTGTCCAACCATGGTTCGCAGATACACAATGGTTACGCCTGGGTCCCCTAGGAAACAATCCATATCTGTATGCTTTCTCAGCCCTGCGAGTTACGCCATGATGACTAGTAGAATGCATGATACACAATGGTTACGCCTGGATCCCCCAGGAAACAATCCGTACCCCCAGGCAAGACTCAGCCAAGCATTTGCGCTACTATTCGCGACCTACACAGATTGCAGGATACACAATGGTTACGCCTGGATCCCCCAGGAAACAATCCGTACCCCTAGGCAAGACTCAGCCAGGCAGTTGCGCTATGCAGTCACGAGAGAACAATAAGACCATGGGTAACGCCATGGAATTCGAAGGACACTCGAGTATCATATCCGGAAAACCAAAATCAGAGAGAAGAATATCGATAGAATGAATCCAAGATGTGGCCACAAATCGGATATCAAGCAGAAGGCACTTTCCATATCTTTACTTCGAAAATATGTATCATATAGTACCTTTTCAGATCACTTTCAAATATCGTACTTATATAAAATCCATTATATATAAGATTAAATTTTCAAATCAAATACTTTTCCAACATCAAAAGTATATCAAATCATACTTATATAGACTTCAATTATATAAGATTTCACTTCCAAATTGAGTACCTTTTCAAATCCATAGTTTTCGCATCAATTTCATACTCATACAAATCAATTTTTATATAAGTTCGACAACTCCCAAATCAAATGTTTAGTAACATAAGGTTCTCAAATTTCAATTTGTTTCAATATCAGTTCAACTTCAAAATCATATACAATTTCACCAAATTATTTCTTCACAAATTAATTATCTTTAGCTTCAAAGTTTCCAAAATAATAGATTTTGAAAATAAATCCAAATTTCCAAATCAATAATTTAAGTCAACCAATTCATTTCCAAAATCAAATGGTTTTCAAAATCATCTTATATTTACCTAAGGTCCATCTTATATAAGGATCAAATTTTTCAAAAATAAATTTCGCTGTATTAAGAGCCATATGAGATTGAATATCTTTGCTTTTATGGGTTATATATCTTTGTAATTTAAATTGGAAATTTTCTTTTAGTAAGCAAAGATATTCTAACATGACAGCTTTCAATTTCAGTGTCAAAATATATCAATGATATTAGAATATAAGATGTACATACGTCATCATTTCGCAGAATCACATTTGATCGCTCGCTCGATCACACAAGTTCGCTTCCGAACTAGTATTGTCCATTCGACTTCCCTAATGCGGACTTTGATGTGGTTTCTCGACTAGAAGCCATCAGTCTCCTTGCATAGCCATATACTATGATAGAGAATTCTAGAATCAAGCCCAACATCCATATCAAATATTCGCCATCAAGAATCGAATGAAAAATCCTAACACGAAATGGTGTAATTCACCTCGAACTTGTGTACTCAAACCTGGATCAAAATAATTATGCGAATAAAACAGCATACGTACAACTTATATATTTATTCCAACTTGTTAAATATATAGTTTCATAAAGATGTTACTAAGTTAAAACATTTTTATTCAAAATATTTTGAAGACCAAATTCCTTTCAAGACATTTCAAATCTAAATTTCATATTAGAAAATTTTAAAATTTCCTTATTCATTTACTTAACCAAACAGTTTCAACTTATTTAAATCATATTTAAACATTCAAAACAAACTTATATACTTTATCAAAATACTTTTCAAAATTTCTTGGCTTTGAAAAGTTAACCTCGATTTGGAAGTGCTCGAACCTTCAAAATAGTTGAAGAAATCATTTTCAAATTCAAGAGTTGGAAATCAGCTCAAATTAGTAAATCAATTTTAATAGATAGCGTTATATCAAATCCAAAACTCAAGTACTGAACACCGGCTTACTTCAAATCATTTCAAATATATATACATATATACTTTGAATATCAAATCTTACTTCGGAATTTGAAATCATAATTGGTTTCGCAAAATCACTCGTATAGCAAAGCTATTGAAGTGGCCTATCCCCACTCTGAAACTCGAAAATCAACGTCGATGATGCGTGCACTCATCACCGAAGATATTTTCCAGCGACATAAGTGAGTTCTGGACTTCTATTTCCTCAAACTTCCTTTGAAATTTCTTCGAAATCATTCGAAATCATTCGAAACTCATTAAAATCATTTGAAACATTTCTTATTCGGAAAATACTTTTAAATCATTTTATAATTATATATTTCAAAATCTTAAAACCAATTTCAAAATTCCGGGTTCAATTCTCGAATTTCAAATTTAAAATCCTTCAGTTATAAATCAAATTTCTTATATAGTTTTTTTTCAAAATTACAAATCCTTTCGAAACATCAAATTCTTTTTTTTAAAAGGGTTTATACTCTTTATCGAAAACATTTCACTTTTATATATAGAATATAATCATACTTATCAAAGTAATAATTTCGATATATAAACAATTTCTAAAATATAAACAAGCCCGATTTTTCAAAGGATGGTTCAAGAATGGATTTCAAAACAAAGATAGAGATTCAAATTAAAGGAACTCAAATCAAATAGAATTCTGATTCGAAGATAGGCTCGATCAAAGATGAGATAATTATATTTAAAAATAGAAGATGAATATACTTATATAAACCACGGGCGACCATAACCGGGTCAACCGTGACTTCAAGAACAAGATTGATGTAGAATTCCAAGAAAAATCAACATTCGATCGTAAGAGATAGCGACATCTAAACCAAAGATATAAAAATCTCCGGTGAATCAATGCCAATTGTGAAGGAGTTTCACCCATTCACACTCATTCAAAGATTGGTGGGATCCTATTCTTATAGAGATCATTCGAAGTGGAGCTATGGGATACTCCAGAATCAAAAGAATACAAATAGGAAGAGACAAGAATGAGTTTTGGAACCGTAGGGAACGTTCCAAAGTTCAAAGAAATCCTAATCGAAGCAAATCCCCACCAAGATTAGATATATATAACCTATATCGTTACAAAAGAATTTCCATTCAAAATTTGGAAAGACTCGAATTCATAACATACGAAAACAGAAGCATAAATGTCTCCAGTTTGACAACTTCAGCTAAGCAAAAGATACCATAGAGTTCGCTTAAAGCAACCTAACATACAACAGATAACAAAAGGTCCACAGATTTACCACTCCTACATAAACAAAGCATCAGTATTAATTCTTCCAGGTGGTACATCAACGGGTCCAGAACACTCCCCCTCAATGTGCCCCCAACATCTGCATTTCTGGCATAGGTGCACTACACTCCCATCTTCCTTAATGAACTGCGGGTACGCAACCTTCTTTCCATACTTTCGCATAGAACAATTCCTGGCTATATGCCCAGGCCTCTTACAGTGATAGCAAATGGTTGATAGGTCGACTGATGTAGTGGGTGCAGATTTCACTTTCTTCACCTTCTGGCAGCGACTGGGAAAGTGCCCCTCACTGCGGCATCTAAAACAGAAGATCTTGGATCGGAAACGCTTGCCCTCTTTCTTCCTTCCTACATTCCTTTTCCCGCACATGACTGCATAGTGTCCCTTTTCCTGACACCGATAACAAATGACATGGTCATAAGGACCCGGTTCTGCTCTTTCTCTCCACAGCCTCTCTTGTTCCTAGATTGCTTCCTCCCGTTCCTTACGGGCCAGTGCTCTTCGTGCCCGACGGGCTGCTTTCTGCTCTTCTGATTTTGCCATTACAAAATAGTTTCCTATCATTCAAATATTCAATGAGTCCAAAATCAACAAGATAGAAGTTCAAAATTCAAGGGGAAATTAAATCAAAGGGAGTTTCAAAACAAAAGGGAAAGGACTCGAACGAAGATGAGATACTTAAAATTCAAAAAGAGAAGATGGATATACTCATATAAGAATATAATTAGGGGGAGGCCAGAACGAAAGTGATTCCGCAAATCAATTTACCATATATGTTAAGTTTGCCTAGAGCCAAAGCTCTGATACCAACTGTAACGACCCGCTATTTTGGACCATTCAAATCGACAATAAATCCACACATGTCTGACTTGAATAATTCAAAATATCAGATTGTTAATTTAAATTTGGCAAAACTCAGCATATGCAGTAAATAAATCAATCACAGAATCACAAACACAGAGTAATACAATAATACGCAGCGGAATAGATAAAATAGTAGTTCATGAAGCTACTATATAAACATCAGAGTTAGAAATAAAATACAACAGAATATCTCAAATACAGTGAAGTCTCCAATCTAAACAGATGACTTCTGTTAACGAATCAACTGGAAAGCTGGAAGCTGAATCAAAAGTTGGATCTCCAAAGGAAGCTCCAAACTCCAAAGGTGAGTCTCAAATGCTGTATCACTCGGTCTGACCCGAGCGTAAAGCAAAACACAAAACACTCGAGTCAGGATTAACATTCTTATATCAATAAATCCAACTCAAGTGAAATATCAACTGAAATACAAGTAACTTAAAGGATGTTTGGGATAACCATCCTCTAAGGATCTTCAGAACTATCTACGAGGTGGAAATATACACTATAACACCGTGGTCATTCTAAATTAATTTATACTTCAAACCAAAATATCATTTCATTTCAAATATATCTATTTTTCCAAAATAGTATATATATAGGTTAAATAATTTAAAATCAAAGTATTTAATTTCCTCAAGTCTGGCAAATCGATTCAAATCAACTTCAAATTCCAGATTCAAATTTATTCAAAGCTCAATTCATCAATTTAATTCAGTTCTAAATATACCATTTATTTTTCAATATATTTCAAAGCTTTAATACTCAACATTTTCCAAAGTTAGATTTAACAGTTTCATGTAGCTCTTGATTTAACTTCATTATTATTTAATCAGGGAATATTCACTTAATAACTCAATATCATCTAACTAGCCTTACATTTCATTTTTACTAAATATTTTCTTAAATTTATTTAAGCAAGAATTATTCATTAAATTATTTAAATAAAACCCAAGTTATAAATCATATCTTAAATCTCAATTTCAATAAGTTTCAAATTGGTTTAATTAATAAATTATCTTTCCAACCTTAACTTATTCAAATTTTTACCAAAATCTATTTTGAAAATATAATTTTTATACTTAAACATCTCATAAGTATTAAATCCATCCTAATTTAAATTAAATAATTTAAGGCTCAACATTTATTAAAACCATATATTTCTTTCCAAAACCATAAAGTTCATTTTCAAAATATTTATATATATGGACCAACGGTGTCTGTATATATACATCATATGGTTAAGTGATACGGATATTTATCATTTCAATCCGAAATTTAAATATATACGGGTAGATATCATTTCGACCCGTAATCCCAATTTCAATTCAAATGAAAATCACTTGGGTTTATCATTTCAACCCATAACGATTTTCTCCTATTCTAAAGTCCGTTCGGGTATGTATCATTTCAACCCATAGTGAATTCTATACTAACAGGGGACTTGCAGAGTGATAACAGATACTAAAAATATAACAACAGGCATATATCATTAGTATAAATAACAGATCGGGTGTCAGATGTCACAGGTGAACAGATACAAATAATAGTAATAACAGGCATATACTACTAGATACTGGTGTCAGATGTCACAGGTGAACAGTTACAAATAATAGTAATAACAATGTAAATAACTACAACAGCATATTTCAATTGCTATTTCAATTGAAATCAAATTTAAATAATAAAAGAACGTTAATCGTGAGTGATTGCTCACCTTTCGATGCTAGAGAGGATGGACAGAATGGAATGAGTTACAACCCATGCACAAATTTCAAAGTAAAGCACGATAGATCCAGATTCGATGAACACTGATAAATTAGAATCAAATGAAACAATCAAAACCAGCTTGGGATAATCCGAAACAAGATGCATATATATGAATTTTAAAATAATATTAACTTTTAACAAATAATAAAATAAAATCGTTATATGTATTTCGAATCAATATTTAAATTAAACCTATGTAAAACATAGTTTTAGTATTATATACATATTCATATATTAGTCAAAATCAAATGAGGCCTTTATGGAATAAAATTCAATATTAAAGACAAATCGATGTATCAAATTTACAGGCCTATGTACAGATACAAAATTTATATAGACTTACGTTATAAACAAGCCGACCTTATACTTATCTCTAAACGGACAGGCTATATGCAGACCCATATAAATTTATGCATAACTGTAGAGCAGAAATACAAGCTGACTCATTTTAAATAATACTTTTTCATGAACAGACTTGCAGACACTTTACATCACACTAAGCTTAGTCTTTTTTTTCTTGTAAACAATATATATATAACTTCCTTTCAACAGTGCAAAACAGGAAACAAACAAATGTTTGCAGACAACAAAATGATATAAAACTTTATACATTATGCAGGCAACGTGTATAGCTTTTACCGATAAATATACCCAACATTATATACAAATCTTTATAAGCTTTTATATAAAACTATATGTATAATACTATATATAAATATACATACATTAGATTTCCACGCATATATTACTACATATTAGACTTATGTAAAACTAGCATAAGTATAAAACTAACGTGATATAAGTATGCAACCAACAACACGTACATGCTTTCTTAACCAAAAGACATGCGAACCACTTCTAAGTAAAACAGTGAATGTGCTTACATACCCAAAACAAACTCACGAAAAATGTAAACTGACAGACCTGATATACCTATACTTCGCACTTATCTATAACTATGCGAACCAACTATAACAAATTTACATGCAAAACAATGTATACAGACATGTAAACTAACAATGTTTAAAACTCACAGAAATATAAATTTATATAAACTAATTTGTAAATATAATATGCATAAATACCTTTAAACCATATATACGTATATAAGTACCTTATATACGACTGTATATATAGAATACAGTAAAGCTTTTATAAAACTTACTTTTAAATATGTATATATTTGCAAAATCTATAGACTATATACTTTATATATATAAACCATAGGATAAGTATAAGTCGTATACATTTCTTTATAATATACAAACCGAACACAAATGCCTACAATGCAATATATAAATCAAGTAGACGTCACGTATTATAATACAATATGTAACAAATCAACATAGATTAAAACGTACACATATAAAATTACCTTTTACAAAAAAAATGAATGAGTTCGGCCGAGACTAGTGGTGATGAGCTTTGGTGATGGTCAGGAAGAAGGAGCTGCAGGCTGAGACGGCTGTTGGAGGAAGAGCGGAACGGGGAGGGAAGGAGAAGAGGACGGGTTTGAGGACGAGGGTGAGCCGGTTCTAGAACAGGAGGAATGGTGGGGCTGGAGCTAGTGGCATCGATGGTTTTTGAAGCAGGGTAGGTCGGAGGTGGGCTGCTTGGTGGAGGAATGATGTGAGGGGAGTGGGCTTTCGGAGGTCACGGGGTGGATGGAATGGTGGAAAGGTGGAAGAAGATGAAGGCTTCAGGTGGATCTAAAAAAAATATAGCTTGCTGGTATAAATATTTGTTTACACTTCCCTTATGAATATTTTATTGAAGGAAAGAACGGTAGAATAGGAATGGCACCGAATAGAAAGGAATAAGAATAGCCCGTGGATCAGATTTGAAACGGCAACGGCCACTCACTCGAATTCAGAAATTAAATAAAAGCAAATGGCTGAATTTTAGTCAATAAAGAATATTATAATAAATGCTAGTTGCTGTAAATTCCGGTTTGAAATTTGAATGGACACCACTATTAAAAGTGTAAAAGTGGTACCCGTACAGTTAACCGTTTTTCACGGGTTTCACCACATATCGAAATTCAAAACAAAGAATTGAATATACTACGGAGATCTACACGATGAGGCGAACAAAACGATATACAGATATTAGTGGTACGATCATCCGATCAAAAATCGATAATCGATACCAGAAATGCTGCTATTCTGCCAGAATTAAGATAAACGGAGCAATAGAAGTCCAAATTTGACGAAACGAAGACTGATGTTTCACTCAGAAGATGATTTAGAAATTTATTGTATAAAAATATTCAAGTTTGAAAAACATTTTATTTTCATCAATAATTAACTGACTTAAATTGAAATAGAATTTCACCAGAAAATAAACTTTAATATTATCAGATGAAAATTTACCAGTTGCTATGTTTTTAAATACGTATCCCAAATATAACATTTTTATTTCAAAATTTATTTTATTAAAATTTCACAAAAATTCAATTAATTACGTTATAAAAATTATTACAATTTACGGGTCGTTACAGATGTCCTCGGGGATTGGAAGGTTCAAGAACCCTTCCATCTAGCTTTCTAAATAATGAAAGGAAGACTCTTCATCGACAGAAGTGATAATGAACTCAGGCTCTTTAGCAGTTTTTCTCCAATGGAATTTATACGCAAGCTTTTTTCTTCTCCTTGCTGGCATGTGAAGTTGTGCACCTTGTGACGATTTGACCACAGGCGCATTGCCCGGACCTGCGTCAGCATCGCCAGGCTTGTTCACTTGGCACCCCTAATTTCACCCTCTTCAATGTCATCCTAAGTCTCCTCGACTGGAGGCACGATAGGTTTATTGGCATCGCCTTCTTGTTTTGCAATAGTTCTTGGTGATGTAGCGCTTCCTGGAAGCCCAATGCTACGACCTTCTTCCAACAGCCCAAACAGAGATAGCCATTCATCGGTTATAAAGGATCTAATGTCCTTGTCTTCAACCGGGGTGGCACGAATTGCAAAAATAGCCCTTGAAAAACTATTGCCCTCTGGACGTGGATGAACGCCTGTAGATTTTCAAAATATTAGTTGGTTCAGGATATAACTTGGACTAAAGAATTTGAGATTAAAGTGAAGACGACACTTACGTCCTTTCAACCATTGCCTCGCAAAGCCAAGCAGACATCGGACATAGAACCATTCATGTTTAAAGAGGCTGAGTTTATTCCAAGCACAAGTTAAGACTTGACAGTTGGGCGAAGGCTCGAGGAAAGTGTAGGAAAGGCTTCCTGATCGTCATTTGACGTTATAAATGAACCTGATATCCTCAAGAGATGGAGGGCGGAACAGAAAATTCATGAATAGCAAGAAAGTGCCATGAAGAAAGGCATAGCTGTTCTGGTGTAGTTGAGCGGGAGCTATTTCAAGATATTTTAGCATCTCCTCGATAAAAGAGTTAAAGGGTGACATGCATCCAGCCCAGCACATGAACTTATTGCATGCTGTATACCCCTCCGACAGCAAATGAGCCCTGTCGTTCACTGAAGGAACCAAAACATCTCCAAATGGAATCCTATGTCTAGAGCATAATCTGCAAAGAGCGACCTCGTCGATCCTGGGGGCTTGGGAATCTATCAAATTATCTAAAAATAAGAACCTTCTACATCATCGGGTTCAGGACTTATATCTTCCACCGGGAGGATGGAACATCAGAGAAAAGGTCGGCTGACAAAAGTCTGCCATATAAACTTGCGAAACTAGTTTCGGCTCCGAGGTTGCCATGTTGTGAAGTTGGTCCGACGGACATAGCAGCTTGACTCTCTGAACGTCTGGAGTCCATATCAACTAAACTCAGTAGATAATCGAGATTAGAAAATTTTACCTGTCCCTCCATGCTAAGTGTAAACTAGTGTGGTGTACTGTCGTGCATTGAAGAGATAAGCAGTTCAAAATTAAAAGTAAAAGTAAATGACAAGACACTGGATTCCGACCAGAGTGACCGTCATAGCTGACCGTCTCAACTGGCATTTAGATTGATCGGTTGTGTAAGCTTTAGGATCGATCATCGGCCTTTCAAAGTATGAAGACCATTGTTAGAGTCTATATGTTAAAATTTTAGTTCATGTCCTAAGTCCTGGGAGTTTGGTCATTCAATTTTGAGTTTGATATTGGATATGCAAATCATGTTGATCATTATCGTCATATATATTCAAGTTCATTGGAATGAGATTAGTTTTAATTGTTCAAATAGATGAATATGGATTAGTTTTCAAGTCCAATTCGAAGTTTAGGATCGGCTAAGTGCAAATAGTCGATCCCTATTTTAGTCGATCCCTATAACAACATAGTCCTATTAAAGGCCCATAGCCAATCCCTATTCCAAAGTAGAATTACCGATCCCTCCGTCCACAACACACCACTACCAATCCCTATACTTGGATGCATTCATAACTTTCCAACATTTCAACCGATCCCTCCTCTACTTAGCAAACCCACACTACACCAAAACAGGTGATTCCCAACGAGTATAACTGTCGCAAACAGTTTTAGCAACGCTTATTAGCGTCGCTGTAGGGTCGTCGCAATTTATTGCCAACGCTTATAAGCGTTGGTGAGTTTAGTTTTCCAACGCTTATAAGCGTTGGAAGGTTGTATTCGCCAACGCTTATAAACGTTGCTGTATATTATTTAGCAACGCTTATAAACGTTGGCAAATTAACCATCCAACATTGTTTAATTTTCTATGCTAACGCTTATAAGCGTTGGTATATTTTAATTGCCAACGCTTATAACGCTTTAACAACATTATTATACTACATTCAATAGGAACCCAAAATTTACAATATTCATGATCAAATAACAACATAAATTTCATAGTCAACTACTTCATAACAATGTCAACTACTTCATAACAAGTACAATACATAATTAAGTTGGTTAATTCAATACATAATCAACTACTTCATAATAATGTCAAATTGGAATACAAAAGACAACGTAAATTTCATAGTGAAATTCTACAAATACCGAATACGAAAAACTGTCGGAACTGTTTGATAACATAGAAGTAATTGCTCGACAATAATTTTTCTTCGTGTCGGAACTAAAAACTTCCGCAATTGGGTCATCTTCAAGATCTTCGACTCCACCCTTAGAACTATCATCCAACTTCCTCTTTTTTTCCGCTTCCTCTAGAAGTGCCTGCATTTAATATCACGTTAAATTGAATTTGTAGTTCCTTTATAAAAATTAAATTGAACATTAAATTAAGTTGATAATTAATAATGAAAACTCATGTTATAATTTTGAAAAAAAAGATGCATGCTAAAAGCAATGTAATTCAAGAGAAAATGAACATATTTAACATTTTCCTATAGGGCACTTCACCAGTACCAACACACTTCAGCAAACCAACAAGCAGTCTAACCTGCAAAATCATTAAACAATCTTAATATATTTTATGTATGATTTGATTCCTTTATGCGGTATTAAATCATTAAATGTGGCCCAATTTTCCCCTTTTATATCAACCGTTGGCTAAAAATGATTCATTCTGTTTTTATGGATTACATATTAAATCATTAACCATGTAAAAGAATAGACAACGGTTAATTACAACACCATGTTGTAGACTTTTAGTGTGCACAAAGTGGATAGCCAGTGGGATTTTACAATATATACAGGCATGCACAAGTCTGAAGTGCTCTAACTATTTTTTTGTGTAATTTTCTGTTGATCCATTAAACTATTGTCATTATTAAGTAACCAAACAATACAACATTAAATTTGAAGCAGGTTTTATGCTAATCCAGTTGAAGCAATAAAATATTTTCCTATTGTTTCTAATTGCTACCAAAATTTCAAGGCTATCAGAGTAATCAAAAAATACATAACCTAAGAGTGTAGTCAGTTTGCAGGCTGGTCTCACTACTTCTATTGCGGTTGCCTGCATATCATTATAAAAGTAGTTAACTGCATTGTATCTAATACATTGATTTCCTTGTAAGTAAGTTAGAACTTCACCTTCATGAATAAATCAATCTCTGCTTCAGAGAGAATTCATTGTGCTATACCTAGAATGCTATACCTAGAATGCTATACCTGGTCAAAGTCTTCTTATTGTTAGTAAAGCCAAATCCTATCATCTAACCCTACTTTACACTTGCTAATGTACTTGTTTTTGCTCATCTTAACTTCTTCTTATTGTTAGTAAAAGCTACTTTCGATGCTGAAAATGAAGTTGTGCATGCAAACCTTTGGCAAACAGTATAAGATCAGTTATGCAGGAATACAGTTGCTATGTTTCTTTTAATTTATTCCAACATTTACTTGCTTTATGTTTTAATTTCTAAAGAAAGGCAGCCAAAGATTAGGGTTTCAGTCCAAGAAAAGGCAAAGTCGGTAACATGCTGAAAAAGCTGAAAATGAATGGCAGACACTTCATTTTATTTGTTTTACCGCCGACTATATATGTATATGTGTACGACGAGTGCTTGACGACTTAATTCTTGCATATGGTCCAACAAGGTTTTCATTGGACACATATAGACATCACACATAAACAAATTTTTAAAAATGATTAAATATCAGTTTGAGTAGAATGGCTAAGTAAAGCCTTTTTGATTTTGACATGTTTTAGCTTTCTAGTATGGTGGAGAGCTAGTCATTGGCCTTAATCTTAAAAGTAACTTGTAACTTTAAGGAAAATACTTTAAAAATTGATTTCCAAACACCGTTGAAAAAACTTTTTGTTCCCACTAGAAGTAAAAAGATACGTATACACTTCAATACAACATGCCAAATTTTAGTGTTTTTTCTTTCTTCTCAACTTAATTCATTTGATTCATGTAGTCATTTATAACTATTATCGACCACATTCAATACAACATGCCAAATTCTAATACTTAAAGAATCTAGTATGACTATAACCAAGATCCCTATAACTATAATGATCAACAGAAAGAATCAACTACTAACGTAAAGAGATGCACTCGAATAGTAAAAAATTAGTTGTAGTAAAAAAAACTTACAAGTGCAGATCTTTAAGCCTTGAAAGGAAGAATTTAGTAGCTCCCTTGATGTCCTTCTTTAAAATATGTAAACAATATATTCCTCATCTCAGCAAACACTCGCATTTCATCAGGGAATATCTGCAAAAAAATATAGTACGATTTCTTGCAAAATGCACTTTTTTTGTGAAAAAACTATATCGGAGAATAGAAAAATAAAATAAAGGAATTAAGAATAGATGTCGATGTGCATAAGGATATATGCTACCATCATCCACTTCATGGCCAAACACAATCCACCCTTATCCTCGGCAACATGCCCTCCTCCCTCACCCTGCCTGATTCTGCACCATCTGATGCTATGCATCCTCGCTCACCCAAAAATCGTTGCTCCACTTCTTAGTCAAGAAGTCAAGTATCTCGTCCTTGAAGCACCCAGCGCCGACTCCACTAGATGCGCCACCTGCAGTGGTGTAGAGGAATACACAACATCCATCAGGAATATAAATTTATTTTTCCTAAACTTAGTGAGCTAGTTGCTTTTTTAAAAAAGCAAAACATGAGTTATAGTTGAAAGAAAACCAGAGTACAAAGTGACGTTAAGAAACAACTGCAACTGTATTCAACCAAAAGTGACCATCAAACCCTGTGGTCTAAGCAGCGTCAAGCACGTCAATTCTCATGGCATTAAATCAATTGACGACGAAAATGCGTTGTAAATAGTGAACGACCAGTAGGAAAAAGAAGCTGCTATCACATTTATGTATGCTAGAGTGACTCCTCGAGACTTTCCAATTATCAGTTCTGAAGTGCATCCAATTATCAGTTCTGAAGTGCATTGTTAGTGAGACTTATGATTATCTAATTTCCAAAAAAGATAATTAAAAATATAAGTAATAAAGTATAGTAATTTACTATTGGTCGGATACGGTAACTTTGAATACATGTCTTCATATCCAGTGCTGGTTAACCTTTTTGATTTGTAAATTCTTTTGTATTAGATTGAGTTAGCAGTAGGTGGTGGAAGCTGCTGAACTATTAGAAACTTGACTTTTCTTCATGTTTTATGGAGAAATACATGGAGGCTGTTGACATTATTCTGATACCAACGCACATGTATGATTTTGATATTCACCAAAATTATAGATTTTAGACTACTGCTACAAATCCTTCGACAAGACCCAACAAAAAATCATTGGCAACAAACACAGACTATAGCAATAGAAAAACCTAAAATTCGCATTCAATATGAAATAATGAATTTCAGTTTTCTGTAAACAACGTTCAACTGTTAATCCGTAAGTAGAAAAACATCCAAAAAAATTTATGCAAATCGCGGTAACGATCGCCGTTTGACCTTAGATCTATGCATAAAAACTAAGCGAAATAAATCTAGGGCTGAATTGATTAAAAAACAAATTAAAGCGACCAGAAACAATTACCTGTACTAATAAAATCAACGGACGGGAGTAGAGAGCAAGAGAAATCAGCGGCAGCCTTTATTTATCAAAATTTTACGGCACCGAAGAACAGCAGAGGAAGAAGATGGAAATTGCCAGAGCGAATCGCCTGAATTTCTAGAGCGAAAGGCGAACGATGAATATTTCTCCATAGCAGTAAAGAAAAAAAGCATAGAGCATCGGGAATTAGGGCGAGCACAGAAAACGATACTCAATTACTTTTTTGCCCGACCAATATTAGCTAATTCCAATTTAACCAAAATTTCCAACTCTAATAAGCGTTGGCAATTAAAAAATTATAAATCTGTATATTCGGTCACACTTTTCTTGCTTAGCAACGCTTATTGCTGTGATTAATTTACAACGCAAGTAAGTGTTGGCAATTGAAAAAAATAAGTGTTGCGAAATGGCTGTTATGGTGTAGTGCCACCAATCCCACAACTCAACCATCCTACCGAACCCTCCATGCAAGCCACAAGACACCGACCCCTTTCAATCAATGTTTTCATGCTTTCCCTCATGTATTCTGACCGATCCCTATGTCTCCTTTATCCTACTCTCCATTCTTCCTCCTTCTATCCTACTTTGCTGAACTCTACTCCATCATACGTTTTCATCTCCCTCAAGCAACTTCGACCATCACTTCTCTATTGCGGCGAATTCCAACCCATCTACCAACATAATAGAACCCATCATGCCATCATAAAATTAAAGGTTAAAGGCGAGCAAACCTACCTAAGTATATGGAGAATGAGCTGTTCGAGGAGAAGTATTGGATTACAACTCATATTGAATACGAAATGATGATCTAAAGCGAAATGGGAAGGCTATTTTATAGATGAAGATGGCATTGGAGCCAAAAGGTAGAGGTCGGGTTTTTAAATTGAAATGGGAGTGTTTGGGACTGATCTTTGAGAAAAGAAGGAAGGTAAAAATAAGTGTGGGAGGAGATGAATAAGTCGGGGTTGAAAGAAAAAAGTGTTAGTTTATATATGGGGACAAAGGTTAGGCCCGCATCTTCATTCTCTACAAGGTCAAAATAAAGGAGGGAGGGAACGGCTAGGAGAATGTCGATCCCTATAAGTATAAAAAAGGGAGGGAGGGATCGGCTAGGAAAATGCCGATCCCTATAAGTGTAAAAAAAAGTTGGAAGAAAAGAAGGGATCGGCTATGGGCTTTTGTGCATGTAAACATCGACATGAAATTTATGTAAAGCACATATATGCAAAGTGCAATGAAATCGCATCTGACTCAACGAAAATTGGCGACGACCGGTGAGCGTACAAACGCATCCAAGAGCCAACGACAAGTACATGAACCCGGACATGCACATGTATATTCTAAAAGTTCAATTTTTGAAGTCGAGGGAAATTGAATTCAAACCTAAAGCTTTCAAGTTCAAGACTAGATCAGATAGCCAAAGCTTACTAGTCTCGTAGAACTGGACATAGATATTAGCTGACGGAATATACTCCTGGATTTATGCTATTAGAAATTGACCAAACGTCATGGTGATCAAAGAGAAATACAATGCTTTGGGAAAATAATTCGATGGAAGGATAGCGACTCTTCAGAAAACTGGATGGATTTCCTTCCGACGGCTCTAACCTGCTTCGATTCAAAGCATGTCATGTTCAACAGAAGACGTACTTTGGAGGGCAAGTGTTATCCGGCATTTTGACCCGGCTATATTCAAACTGATTGGACAAGTTAGACTCGACTGATGCCAAGGTCAGTAAGTCCAGGGCGATGATTTAGGAGTCCAGAAGTCAAATACATATGGTAATATGAAGCCGTGATCGAATAGACTTGAGAGATATGCAATGCAGACTGATCGAAGTATGGAATATGGTTGAACATATAGGAGGGATCGACTATAAATCAACCTCCAACATAGGGATCGGTATGTTTAAGGGAGCAAGTGCAGTTCAATAGAAAACAATTAATATCTCAATATCCACAAGTCCAATGCTTATGAAATTTTGTGAGAAAAATATGGAGACCCTAAAGAGCCTACCCTAAGGATCGCACCTCAAAAGGCTGAAGTAAGAGGGATCGGTCCTCTTCCCTCAATAGGGATCGGCTGAAATCAAAAGGCAATTCATATTGAAGCAAAGATCAAGCAATAACACAAGTTCTACTAATCCAATTGGCAAAAAAATTGGAGGCTAAGCATGTTTCAACATAAGGAAGCTACCATAGGGTTCGCACCCCCAAATTCCTCCAAAATAGGGATTAGTACCGACCCTATTCTTTTGTATTTGGGCTATGCGATCCCTCCTATGGGTCCATATAGTTTTGGAGGTCCTACTGCCGAATTTTCAGGGAGATGTTTTGCATCTTGGCCTATAAATACATGCTTGGTTATTCATTTTTGGGACATTACACTAGTAGTTTCTTTGTACTCTATGGTAACTAAGGATTTTCATCCGATCCTTTTGTTCTCAGTTTACAAAGTGATTAATAAAGCAATCTATTCAAAATGGACATATGCAAACAACGCCGAACTACTATAAATCATTGTGTTCGTGTTATTGCTTTGATTTGCAGCTATTTCATTATTTTTTTCCTCTGTTTTCATTTTATATTCTTCATTTGTTTCTCTTCAAAACTTCTATTAGGAGTTTCTGCCAACTTTTGGTGCAAACATATATACATATAAGCGTCTTTGTAATATGCATTTATAGTAAATACCAAATATTTATGCATGCAATGCCAGCTATTAACATATATAGTTATGAATCCCATAATTATGTAGGTGTGTGTATTTATTATACATATAAATGTGTGTGTGTGTGTTTCTGTTTCTATTATCATATTATTGTACATTAAACTTATAAATATGTTAAGTATATTTATACTCAAAAAAACAATTACCAACGAAAAACCTAATTAAATCAAATCAGTATTAAATTACTAAATATGATTTAATATAATTTTTACATTTATTCATAATGATATCAAATTGATGTTTGGGTAAATTTAATTAAATACCTTTTTTGAGATAAGTCGTTTTGCTCCGCTACAGGACCCTCTATATCCAATATTGTATCAAAGCCTTCACATGCTCTTATAAATAAATTGACCAACATGTAGGGTAGATCTTTTGAGAATTCTAGCTACTAAGATGGATGTCTAGGAAACTGTGTTCATTAAAGGAGAATGTTACTCTAGTTAAGAAATGTTATTACGAATGGAAAACCTCCCTACTCTTGACCCTGACCCGGCTCGTTAAGGTGGTCTGTCTCTTGCATATGCCCTGAGTGTAAGGCCTAAATTCTTTATGCCTTAGTTGATTTAAAATGAATTTGAATTAAATGTGAATTGAAATTATTTCTGAATTTGAATTTTAAAATTGTTTTAAATTTGAATTGGAATATGTAAAAGTTAGAAATACAAATTTAACTTTTTAATTTAAATTAAATATAAAATTTAAATTTGTAAATTTTAATAAATTATAAATATTACGATAATTAAATTCAGATTATTTAATTTTTAAATTGAAATTTAAAGGAGTTTAAATTCAAAAAAATTAATTATAGACTGTCATAACTAAATTAATATAAATTTAAAATTAATTTTAATTTAAAATAAATAAATTATAAATAATATAGGTGCAATTTAAAAATTGTTTGAAATAAAATATACGTTATAAAAGTTATAACTGAATAAACTAAAATCAAATAATAAAATTATATTAAATGTTACGAAATAGTGAACCTATTAAGATATAAGGGATGTGTATGTTATATCAAGTCATGACATGTCTTAGGATGCTACGTACTCATCATCCCTTATTATTAATTAAACTCAAATGTGTTTCTAAAAATTATGAATTAATAGATAAATGTTGCACTATATCATTTACAAACAAATCAATCTACTAGAGTGCACAGATCATTATAGGACACATTCAAGCTGTCTATATTCTCTAAAAATGTATTATGCATCCCTAGATAGATAAGATAAAATATATGACTATATTGGCCATGCTCAAGGGTCATATACTTGTACTTATGCATCGTGAAAAGAGAGATCATGAGCTTTTAGTCTACTCTGAGCATGGTCAAGGTCACAATGATTATTAGGAGCAATGATTACAATGTTAGGTACTATATATGATACAACTAATAATGTACTATTGTGACGCCCTACTATTTTTAGCGTCTAAATTTAGTGACAAATGCCATCAAAATAAGCTTGCACGCTAATCTCGGATATTAAAAATAGTAGGTCATTGGTTATATAATTCAAAATCTAGAGCAAAAGGGAAAAACCTCTTAACGGAATTTAAACAACAATGTATGTATTATCGCAACAAATATATATCATGCAAGACTCCATACACTAGATAAATGTCTATGTTTTTCAATATCAAACACTATTAAATTTATAAATAACACAATAATGATATAAGAGAGAGATAAAATAGACAACCCTCTTAATGTAACCTGCAACCAGGCTTCTTTTCCTTTCTTTGCATTAACTTGCAAGTTTTAAAAATACAGAAATATATACTATAAAAGGAAAAGGTGATTAACTTGTTTGGACAGCGCCTTGTCCTATATACCCCGGCCTCAAGGGATTCTAGTTATTGCATAGGGAAGACTGCATACGTGCCCTTTCAGGATTAATTCCATTCAGTTCTATTTCCTACTCTTCTACTGCATCAAATACTTATTATCAATTAATATTGTACAACAATAGCAACCAAGTAATTTATCAGAAAAAAATTAGTTTCATAGAAACAACAATAGTAACCAAGCAAGTAATATAAGCAAAAAACATCATATTCACCATGACACCACAATCAACCATCATAAGTAGGGATAACAATAATAATAATAACATGCAGCCATTAAACATCACCAATTTTTTGACAATAAATTGTCAACTCCAATATCAAATAAGTCAATCAAAACCGATACTGTCATATATGTATAACTTACCAATCATTGGTAACACAATATCAATAGCATAACTACATGTATAAATCCAACAAATGTGTACTAACCGCTCCATATTAGTACCATAACATCAAACTCATCAGATGTGTGCTAACTATACTACATTAGTGACATAAACATCCATGTCATCAATATAACAAAACCATAATTAACTACATAACATCCATGCAGTAATAATGGTAAAATACTGGACAACTCATCCTAATGCGATTCCATCTCCATACAAGAAACATATATGATATTTTCAAGCAATAATTATACATCACAGCAATTCAAAGTAATATATATATATATCTTATTTACACTTAAGTATAAATCATCTTATTATTGTTTATTATAAAAAAAGGCTATTTTTTTATCTTAAAACAATAATAATTTCTCAAAATAATAATATACTTTAAAAATCTTTCATTATACATTTATTACTTTGAATATCTCAAAACATCGTTAATTATTCCAAAATTGTGATTTGCATCAAATTACTCTCAAAAACAACAATATTATTACTTTACGTTAAAATAATAATATTTACATAAGTCTCCTTATCATTATTCACAACCACTTTATTGCTATTATACAAAAAATAATAATTTCTACATTAATTATAAAAAATCCTTTTATTGTTATTCATCTCAAAATATTAATAATTGAACCAAAAATACTTCTAAAAAATAAATCTTTATTATCATTACTATTCTCAAAATATCTCTTATTTATCTTACTTGAATAATAATAATAATAACCACAATAATTTTTTTTGTAAACTCCATAAAAACTATCGTATTATTGTTAACTCAAAATAATATAATCTTTCCAAAAATCATATTAATATTTATTAAATTATACTTTACTTTATAAATAATAATAAATTGTCCAAACTTCACTTTAAAAGAAAATTTCCTTTTTTTTTATATAAGTTTCAACAGAAATTCATAAATACTAACCGTATTGAATTTTCACATCAATCTCAGTAGAAATTGATAAATTACAATTATTTAAAGGCATTACTCAGAATTTGTAAATAATCTCATCCACCAAAGTATTACACAATTTTACTTGATTTCTATTAATTAATTATTTTTCCCCAAAACTTTAATTAATTGTTGGGAAATGTCATCATATAAGAATACAACAATCAAACAAATAAACAACAAAATTTGAAGACATTCCATACCACAAAACATCACAACAATCAACAAAAGGGCATAATATATAACAACAAATGTATATTTTTATCGATGAATAGTTATTTAACATTTGTAAAATATACTTACAACCATTTAGTTCTGCCAAATTACTTTTATAAAACACTTTAAAGGCCAACAAACACATGTCAAATTATTCAGAATTTTGCTACAAATCCTAGGGAACGAACCGCGCATGAAACGAAGGTCGTATGAAAAAGTTAGAACAATTATAAGACATAGAATTTTTATATAGTTATTAAACACATAGGGATATAATTTTATATCTCCTTACCGCTATGATAATCATTAAAGCCCGAGTTCTTCCTAATGCAACCTTCATTAGGTCGCCATTATAACTAACGTACGATCTGATGCCACCTCCGCTTCCCCCTCAACTTGCCACACCGGAAGATCCTCTTATAATCATCTCCTGAACCGCCTGGTGGAGCCACCACCACCTTCTATGGAAAACTCCGATGAAATTAAGCACATCTAGGAAGATTGGACTCCACTTATCATCTCCTCTCCGCACCCTCTATAACTCAATACCCTTCAATATTTACATATTTTCCATTCCACCGTTGATTGTAAAGCCATAGATTCAACGGTCCAAACTTGGTAACCAAATTTTGGCCATCACGAGCTTCATCTCTAAAAATGAACACTTATCATCTCTACATCTCATCGAGGCGACCAGTTTGATGTATAATTTGATGGTATTTAGACATTTTAAATTTTGGAATAGTTTGTAATTAGTGAAAATTATTCGCCATTAAAAAGTTATTAAGGAGAAATTTTGGGATTGGAGAAGAAAGAGTGATCTGGTGGTGGCAAAGGTTAGGTAAGACTCATATTTATACCAAAAATTTGGGTATTTTGGGTGTAAAGCAATTCCAGGCCCAAAAATATCTATTCCAGTCAATGCATTCAAACCATAACTATAACATCTCCTACTTTGAGGCCCAAAGCTAAGAGCTACAGATGCTGCAGTAACCCATAGTATTAACTTCCAGTGAAAAAATACGGTAATGTTAATGGTGTCCGTAATATCAGAAGCACATGAATATGAAATAAAATCAACACAAATTTCAAAATCAACTTTTCTGATTACATTTTAAAATCCATATTTCATATTTAGTTACATAATCCCAAAACGATTCCCAGGTTTAGATTAAATACAATTATTACAAATTACGCTAAGAGCGACATATAAAGATGCCCCCTTGGATGATTAGAGTACCAGATTAAACATATCGGTAATAATAACATCATAGCGGAAATAATAATGTATAGTTCCTACATAGCTAGCTTTGCCTCCCGCATGTCTTCGGAAGCTTATTTGTCCAATCTACTAAACCTAAAATGTCACGACCCGACTTTCTTAGCCCAGAAAGACGCATCATGATTTAAGAAAGAAAGGGATAGAAGAAGAAAAGATAGGAAAGAAAGAACAACAACATAAAAGAATTTCACAGCGGAACGAATGAAATATAATATATCACATAAGATATTACATAGTATCATATACATCAGAGTTACATAACCTATACCTCTCATATTAGACAGTTATAAACACCTGTCTATCATACATCTCAAACATCACAGAGATACAGACTCAACACAAACACAGCGGAATCACTATATATCTACACACTGAAGCCTCCTGCTCCAAATCTCCTCCAGAATTCGTCAAAGCTAACCTGAATCCCTTGACTACTCAATACAAAATTGAGTACCCAAGAGTTTAATAAAACAGAAAATAAACACTTGGGTCAGACATGGGTCTGGTGTGAGTAAACGGGTTAAAATTACTTAACTTTGAAAACCTTTGAAAAGAAAGGTATCATGTAAGACTTCCCACAAATAAACATGGAAAAGTTTTTACCTTACGCTAACCAAAACATTTGATAGGAAATCCAGTTATATTATAATAGTGTCTAGGGTTTTCAAGTAAAATACAGAAATAGCTGGAATGCTTACATCTCACGTTCCAACATAGTTGGGCACAATCAATACGTACAGCACTTATTGGAGTTTGGATTCCATACAATGGCAGGGCTACTAGGGTACCGCCCGTCACAGTACGAGGCCTAGATCACCGTACCGAGGATTACTCCCAATCCCCTAAAACACAAGGCCGGAACCATCTAAGGATAATTCCGAACAAGACAACCCCGTAGTTGGCGCGACCAACCACACACTAAGCCAAATAAAAAGGAACCTCTAGACAGGGATATATCTTGCTCTCAGTGGGCGCTACCCACGAAGCCTTGCTGCACCTCCCCTGTTTTAGCCATTCCCGGTTGATGAGGCTTGAGGCTACGATTACCTTTATAGAACACATCTATCTTAGAATGCTCATCGCCCTCCTGACGATATTTTGAAAGCATTCAATCCATACAAGTTCGTTCCGGGTTCGAACGAAACCGAAGGCATTATCTCGTTACACTCATTTTGGAATCACCCTCAGAGTTAACGACAATAACCCTTGCACTCTGAATCTTCATCTCGAACCTATAAGTACTATCTCCGTCAACTCATTACGGAATCACCAACAGAGTTATACTGACAAAGAATAGTTTTTACACCTCGAGTCTTCACTTCAATTGAGATTCACGACCTATCGTTAATTTGGATCGATGTGGTTTTCGGATATCCAAATCTGGAAACCCGATCCCGGTCTCATCGAAATCCAAAACGTATCTTTTTAGGTCCAAGTTGTTTAAAGGTTTTAAACATTTAACTTATATTCAGATTAACATAAACAAATAGATGATTCACAATATCACATATATATAATTCATATCAACCAATCATCTCAAAAAGCAACACATATCACATATCAGAGATATCATATCCAAACTATCCAATATCAATCATCCAATATCAATCAATCATCCATAAGTAGGTTTGATGAACTCTTAATCAATTTAATTAACCTTTAATTAAATTAATTACTATCCTTTAATTACTTGGATTACCTTAATCCTGCTTACTATCATTAATTAATTACAAATTAATTAATTAATCATCTCTTAATGATCTTCCTTAATTAATCTTCCTTGATTAATTATACTTTAATTACATTCAAGTAATTATCCATAACCATATACAGTAATTAACCTTTAATTACTATCATTAAATTACAATAATTAATGATCCTTCATTTACTTCCATTAATTAATTAATTAATTAACTATAATTAATTACACTCGATCCTCAATTAATTATAATTAATTAATCATACTTTAATTAATTACTTTCATTAATCAAACTTGATTAATTCCGTTAATTATATTAATTAATGATCCTCTAATTAATTCATTAATTAATTACTTCTAGTTAATTTAAATAATTAATCTTTAATTATCCATATTCATTAATTAACCTTAACTAATCCTAACAGTCATTAACCATCCTGTAATTACTTACCTTAATTAATTAACTCCTTAATAAATTATATTAATTAATTATTCTTTAATCACTTATTATTGATTAATTAATCTTAATTAATCCATTAACCATCCATTGATTACTTCATTAAGTAATTATCCTTAATTACAAATAGTAATTAAGCTTTAATTTAATTTATTTATTTATTATCCTTAATTAAACTCAAATTATTTACTTTATTAAAACCCATTTATAAATCAATTTTGAAATATGATTTTACTTTTAAACAAAACAATCCAAACACTTAATTTTAATACACTTAAAATCTTTGAATATCCTTTCAAACATGTTTGATTTAAATTAAATAAAACAATTATTTAACTTTGGAAATCTCAAATTCCATATTCTTTATTCATTTAAATCTATTTTAAAATCAATTCAAACATTCCTTTATAATTTCCTTGGATATAACTTTAACTTGAAACATTCTTACTTCAACTCGTTTGAATTTTCTTAAACTTGATCTAATATTTAAATTGAAAATATCTTGAATTAAGATTCAAAATTTATTTAACTAATTACTTTTAAAATCAACTATTTTAAATATTCCAAAACTTGAAATATATTATATTATAACTCGCTTAAACAAAGTTTGCCTTTATTTTAAAAGAGCCTGCATTTTAAAAAAATTTAAACTGATCTTCCTTTTTAAAAAGTCAGATTATCTCAACATTTCAAACCCGAGTCGTACCCTAAGCAAACCCGAGTCGTCTTCGAGTCACCCTCCCTACTCATCTGCTTCGAGAAAATCTTCCACTCGCACGAGCCCAACCCGAGACGCCTTCTTCTTCTCCAACGCTACCCACAGCACAAACCAGAACAACGTGCACGTGCACGTGTACAGAACTTCCGGCCACCAACCATCGTCACCACGACCATCAACAAGTTGTCGACAACCCCACCACTTCTCCCGATAACCCAGAGATCTAAATTCGAAAGCAAAACGAAATTTCATCACTCAATCAAAAAAAACTGGAAATAACCCATCGGAAAAATCAACATCGCCGCCGATCTCGACCACGAGCATCCATGCCGATTACACCAGAGCTTCGTCTCGAACCCAAGCATCGTTTCCCCCTCATCGCAATCAGCCCGATGATCCATCGTTGTCGAACGAAGCTCGACATCCCTCTCAACAAAATCCGGTCACTAAACCCTATATCTCCCCTGCCTGGCCACTGCAGTCATCAAAAAAATCCATCAGCATTTTTCCCGAACTCTCCATCACTCAGACCACCTTCAACCCAAATGTCGACCACCCCGACGCCGTCGATCGCCGGAATTCAACCAAATAAGCTCGAATGTTCAACTCGAGAAAACCCCTTGATTTCTAAACTAAAAATCATGATATACCCATTAAAATTCATGATTTTCTATAACGAATTCAGCTATGCAATCAATACTTAAAATTTGATTGATAAAATTTTGACCCAAATTACAATTTCACTGTTACTTATAAAATTTCGAGATGAATACTTAATATAAATTCCAGATCTTATTTTTAGGAGTTATGCTACATGTTTTCGAACATTTTTCATTCACAGACCAAAAGCTAATACTGACTAAATGATGAGAAATTGTATTTTTTAAAGAAACAAAACCTATATATATCATAACAGAGAGTTGGTCATATCTTCACAGGCATTCATCACTTAAACACATACATGCATTTATTTAAATCCAAGCATTTCAGGCTAGCAACCATGATTTATATTCATATATCAGAGTGAAATCAAGATGTAAAAACTGTTTTTAAAATTTATGTTTACTCACATACATATATTTGCAAATCCAGATAAGTTCGGAACTTTAGAATTCAATTCAATCCAACATCATCACATGCACTTAAGTTAAAACAAGGTTAACTATTTTTAAAAATATTTACTCACCAGGCATGTATAAACAGAGAGCAGAGGACATGTTCTTGTTTCCTGGAATTGCATATTTGAATTTTTGCTTAGCTATTGAAGTCTGGAATCCTTGTTTGAGTTGAATTTGAATTCTTGTTGGCGAGTTAGTTGCTTGATCTTCTATTTGTTTGCAGATTTGAATTCTAGATTTTATCTTCATTTGCTTTGAGAATTTATTACAGGATTTTGAGAAAATGTTTACAGGTTTGGAAATTTTGTTTGTGAGAAATTCTTACAAAACTTTAGTTTTCGAAATCTTTTTGTTGCAGCTGAGAATGGGAAAGAAATATGAAGAAGAAGTGTGTTTCTTTTATAAATTTATTTATGATTTATTAAAAATTAAAGAAAATAAAATTTTAAATGAATGACACTTGTTTTCAATGTTTACATTTGTCCACTTATCTCTTAATCACCTTACATATGTTACATATATGTGTTAATATCTTTACACATGTCCTCAAGTATTATATATAAACTTTTATTTAATTTAAATGTAAATATAAAGCTTTTTAAATTAACCTTCCTAATTAATAAATACTTATCTTAATATATGTATATATAAACTACTTTTAGAGAAAATATTATAAAACAAATTCTAGTACAAATAAATTCTTATACGTATATCTTTAAATCCAAAATAATTATTTTTATTGTTTAAGAGATATAAATTAAAATACCAAATACCCTTTGAAAAAGTATTATATTAAATTATACTTCCAAATTACAATCTATATATACTAAAATTTGAAAGCATTTTATTTAAACTCAAACCAAAACTTCAATATATACAGATATACATATACATTTTAAATAGAAAATATTTTTAACCTTAATTTGAGAATTATTATATTAAATTTCAAACAACTTCAAATCATAACATATACATACATATATATTACAATTTGAAAATACATCTTTTATTTAAACAAAAGATTTCTATTCACAATATATATATAGCAAATATATATTATAAATAGAATAACATTTTATTAGCTTTGAAAATAAATCTTATCAATTTTAAATTATTAGAAAAGATATGAATCAATATTGCCAGATTAAATATTTATTAACCTTTAAAAGATTAAATTACCAATTTAAATTAAAATTATAAGGGAAAATTACCAAATCAATTAAATTATTAATACTGATTATTAAATTTATATTGCCCAAAATCCCGGGTCATCACATTCCTCCCCCCTTAAAAGAATTTCGTCCCTGAAATTTAAAACAAAGATAATTTAATAATCCAGCAAATATTTTAATTTCCAAACAACAAACATACCTATCATCCAGCTACTAACAACCAAAGCAACCAATCAAACAATCAAACCTAACTAACTATTCTGATACAAATCAGGATAGATCTTCATAATACTATCTAGAGTTTCCCAGGTATAAATCACTGGAATACTCGCTCTACAGAATCTAAATTAATAATATCCAGAGCTCCTCTCTTCTCTAGATCCACTAATCTGAACAAAAATCAGATCACACTCAAGTCTAGCTCAACTACTAAATCTATTTGAACTGTTGATTCTACAACCAGCGATGAATCATACACGTACTCCCTCAGAGATACGTGAAATACCATGAATTCCAACTATCCAAATTGGCCATTCAATCCTGTAAATCAAAGAACTACTCTTCTCGAGAACACAGGAAAATCCAAAATACTTCGGAGCTAGCTTTCCAAACTTACCAAATCTTATAGCTCTATAATTTGAGAAAATTTAAACAATTTCCAATCTCCAATTTCGAATTCCAAACTCCTTGTCTCATATCTGCATAACTCATCAGACGATCCTGGGCTACCTCATCTCTTCCTGATCAGCTTAACCTTCGCTGATGCTTCTTGAAACAAATCTGAACCAAGAACAAAAGGATCTCTAAATCCTATTCAACAATATGATCTTTCCAAAATCAGTTGACTACCTCAGTAGCTCCTACTTCCACATGAGAAGCCTCAATCTCAAACAAAAGATTGCCCAAGATAAATTCCCAAACTAATCGCAAGTCACTTTTGCGATCCTACCTAGTTCGGATTCCAAAGAAACTGTTTTCTCTTTACCAATTAAAACAGCCTTAAGCTTTTCCAAACAAGGTTAACCCTTCAAGAAAGCCTTCACCATCTACTCGGACTGCTGATAGAAGAACCACCAAGATTCCTAAACCATCGGAGAAACGTGCCACACTGCTGCTTCCAAACTCTATCTCTAGGACACTGCTAAGCCAGAAAATCTTCTTGTCGGCACACAAACACCTCCAAGCTGAAACTGCTACCACAGCTAACCAAAGACTTCTAATCCATAGGCTCCTCGAACTCCAAAACCATCAACTAACTTCACAAAAGACCCCTTGAGATGGGCAGACAATCTCTCAAGAAACTCGAGCTCCAAACCAAGCGCCAATAACTTACTCTTCTTAATCTTGCTCCAAAAAGAAAATCTCCTTCGGGAACATCCATAGATACTGCGTCTCATCACACAGCTGCTCCTTCCTGAAGTTTCTGTTAGCACCAAAATTGGTCACTAACCTCGTTCAGAAAGATTGTGTAGAGATATAAGTGATGAAAGTAAACTAAACAGAGAAGACAATGCTAATTTAAATGCAGAAAGTAAGAACACCAAATTTATAGTGGTTCAGCGTAATTGCCTACGTCCACTTTTAGGTTAAACTTTATTGATCTTCTTTGTAGTTGATTACAAATACAATTCGTGAATCAAAATGCTTGAATGAAGTTGTTTAAGTAGAGAAGATGAGTCTTGAAAATGGCAGAGTCTCCTCGGTGTTTTCTCTCCAAAAAAGAATCCATTTCACTGTGACCCTGCCCCTCTATTTATAGACAAAGATGGGCTGGACTTCCCAAGTGGGCTGATGGCCGAACACTCCAGCCCGAGTACAGTGATCGCTGTATGCCGAACCAAGTGTGCCGAACGCTCTGATGCCGAACAGTCCCTTCTATGCCGAACGATGTGGTTGATGTTTGGGAAGTGCAGGATGTTAGTCAGTCGAAGCCGAACGCTCTTCTAGACGCCGAGTACTCTTGCGCCGAGTACTTCTGATGCTACCGGGTACTACGCCGAGTACTCCTGTATGCCGAACCACAGATGCTGCCGAGTTCTCCTTGATGTCGAGTGCTCTCGTATGCCGAGCAGTCTTGATGCCGAGCAGTCTTGATGCCGAGCAGTCTTGATGCCGAGCACTCTTGTATGCCGAGCAGTCTTGATGCCGAGCATTGGTTGACGCCGAGTGCCAGTTGACGCCGAACACTGCTGGGTACTTCGCCGAACATTACTGGATACCGGACACTATGGATGCTGTGTACTTCGCCGAACATTACTGGATGCCGGACACTATGGATGCTGTGTACTTCGCCGAACACTCCTAGATGCCGAGTACTCTCTGACGCCGAGTTCCACTGGATGCCGAGTACTAGTTGCCTGGTCAAATCCCCAGGAAACACTTGCCCCCGAAAGTGTATCGCGTGGCCGAACGTGATGCGCTTTGAATCTGGTACTATTTACCTCGGAGGTACCTTCTCGAGAATGTTAGCGAAGGAGGTGCAAGACGAACAAGGTTGGGATGCCGAACGATACGTTCGAAGCCAAACGTACCTCGTGTGCCGAACGTCTCTCCGCTACGATGCCGAACGCTCCGGTATTGACCGGTTCCACCGGGTATAGCCCCTTCGACTTCTACCTCCCTCTATATAACCAGGCGCCCTTCCACCATTTTTCTTTTACGCCTTCTTTTCTATCATTCCTAGAGATTTGCAACTCTTGTCATCCTATCAGATATAAAGTCTAATTAATCCATCCTCAACTTTGATCGTCGAATTAGGTATCATTCCTTCCACAATTGCATTACTTCCACTTTAGGTTCATCACATGGTTTAGTTGTAAATGCGTGGCTAGTGGAAGTGGTTCGCTCGTTTGGAGTCGCCGCACGGTGTATGGTAGTTAAGCCTAGCTCCTTTGTGCTGATCAAGATTGGAAGAAAAAAGGAAGATGGGGAGTCGAACGGCGTAACCTGCGCCGGGCGATCTGTCTCTGTCGTTCGGCATAAATGGAGAGGGAGCAGGGTGGAGTTATGATCGAAGGCGGAGCGCTACTCTAGCCGAACGAACTTAGGCCGAACACTACCCTAATGCCGAACAGACACATACGCCGAATATCATTTAGACCGAACGACATAATCGCCGAACAACTGTCGTGCCGAACAGTACCTAGACATGCCGAACAAAACTTAGACATGCCGAACAAACACATACATGCCGAACAGGACTTAGACATGCCGAAAACACATATATGCCGAACAGGACTTAGACATGCCGAACACACATATATGCCGAACAGAACTTAGACATGCCGAACACACATATATGCCGAACAGAACTTAGGTCGAACAATTTCAATGCCGAACAACATTCAAATGCCAGACAGTAACTTAGGTCGAACAATTTCAATGCCGAACAACATTCAAATGCCGGACAGTAACTTAGGTCGAACAATTTCAATGTCGAACAACATTCAAATGCCGGACAGTAACTTAGGTCGAACAATTTCAATGCCGAACAACATTCAAATGCCGAACAGTATAAATGTCAGACTACACTTAGGCCGGTCACTTAATAAATCATATGTTTTCTGAATCTGGAACTGTAATCGCCTCAAGGCAAGCTTTTTGAGACGGTCAGCGATGACGGTCTTCGAAGGCGATGATTCGAAGCTAATTATTATATCTTTAAAAACCTTTAGATTCTTATTGCTTGTACACAATTGCTTGCACTAGTTCACACACCACACGGGGGGAAAATCGTGTTGCTAATTCTAACGTTCAACGTTTTTTAAGTATAGCCTTCTCAAGCATTTAGCCAGGTTCATTATTTATTCGGGATGTCGAGAAAATCTAGTTCTGCCACCATATCTGACAGGCCTGGGCCGTCAGCAAGGCAAGGAGCCGCTGATACTTCTAATCCGTCAACTTCTCCCGCTCATAACTTGGCGCCTGATGCTCTGGAGGCAACCATCTTACTAGACAATCCGATCGATTCTCAAGCCTCGAAGATCAACGAAGCTGCTCTGCGATGGATATGCTCTATTCACGGGATTCCTTTTGCCGACGTGTTAGTTCCTTCAAGACACGATCGCCCTCATCTGCCCCTAGTCGGGTACACTACCTGCAACAAGTTTATGTGTTGGATGGGCAGCGTGCCTCCATTTAACTTATTTCTCCGGGATGTACTGCAGTACATAGACATAGCTCCGTCGCAGCGTTACCCGAACGGCCATGCATTTCTGTATGGGACTTATCTACTTTTCATGGCTGTCTTCTCCAGACCTCCAACCGCCGGTGATATCAGATATATTTACATGTTCAAGATACGGAAAGACAGTCCTTCTTTTATGTTCCTCGAGCCATACCACAAATGCCAGATCTTGACAGGGGCCTGTAGCAAATTCGTCCTATAGAAACAGGAATGGTTCTATGTGCGCTGCCCTTCTGGTTTCGCTAGGAGATGGGTTGAAGGCAGTAAGTCTCTCTGCTAAGTCACTATTCGTATTTAATCGGAGTCATGCTTTTCCTAACTCTTCATCTTATATTTTCAGGTATTAACCCGCGTCCGGAAGGCCGAGGATATTCTAAGGCTGTTGAGGCCATTAGAGCTCTTCTTGCTGAGGATCGAGACATCCGGACTATCATTTCAAATGAATCACTGTCGGGGTTTGGCTTGCTAGCCCCTGGTCGTCGGATCAGCCTTCCAGAAGGTGTCACCATTCCCAAACCTTCGTCCGGTAAAGGGAAAAAACAGGCCGGATCGTCATCGCGTCGCACTCCCGATACGCACGGAGAAGGTGAGCGCAGACGAGATGATGTTCCTGAGACTCAAGGCGAGAACGTGGGTCCCGCTTGGAATCCGGCAATCGAGGTTCAAGATATTGAGACGTCATCCTCCCCTTCGAAGGGGAAGAAGAAGTTGAAATATACAGTTCAAAAGGAGAAAATTGGTGGCACTTCAAAAGCTACGCCTATCCCTCCTGAGAAAGAGGCTTCTTCGCAGCATCTGGAAAGTTCTCTGAGGGGTCTGTCCAACTTGTCCATCCCCGATGATTTACTTAATTACGGGTTCGATGATCCTGAAGCTCTCAAATTTTCTTCGCCCGCTAGAGGCAATGTAGGAGTTCAACTCCCGGCTCAAGGAGACAACACTCCGATTAGCAAAGATAAACGAACGGGTCCGTCGGGGGGAACACTAGGACACACACGCACATGCGCATTCCATAATATACTTCAAGTCTTTTTAGCTCGTGAATTCTCCTTAACTCATTGTTATCTCCATTCTTTGCAGGTGATATGGACTGCTCTCACGGACTTGATCGCCTTCAGGGGTCTTCTATATTCCATCACTCTGGACGGGATTCCGGTTCAGGCAGACGCAGGGACCGAGGTGATTATGAAGATAGGGACAATCGTCCTCGCGAGTCGTCTCACCGCAAGAAAGCACATTCTCAATCTTCCCAGTCCCGCGATCTTCCTCCTCCAACTGAGCCGGATAAAGAGAAGTCTTCGCAGAAGGGTTATCAGTCTGATGCTGCTCGAGAACAACACTCCAGTTCATCGAGTACGAGGCAAGTTCGAGAGCAACGTAAAAGAACGGAATTCTCAAAGCCTCCTCCTCCTATTCCTGCAGTGGATCCAACTGTTGCGGAAAAGATGGTCGATCTTAAGGCCAAGTTTCCAAAAATTTGCTTCGATGGTCTGAAGTTCCTCCCGGCCATTCATCATATTCCCGGGCATGTGAAGCAGAGCGCCATTGCCTGCAATAACGACGTCTATGTTCAACATGACGCGTTCGTGCACTTGGTGGAGAAGATCTCGAAAGTGTCCGTCGAGCGTCAACACGAGATTGACCGTCTGCATCTGGAGGCTGACAGCGATAAGAAAATCATCAAACTCCAAGACGAAGAGCTCGCTTCGTATAAGTCAAAGCTAGAAGCCGTTGAACAAAGCGCAAAAAATACTGCCGAGGCAGTTACTCGTTTAGAGGTGGCTCACAAAAAAGAGCTTGACGAAGCAGTCCAACGCAGCGGTGCCCTCGCCCTAGAAAAAGACTCTGTCCAAAAGGAAAGGGACGCACTTGCTACTCAAGTCAAGGAGCTGAAGGAATTACTTTCCAAGGAGAAGGAAGACAAAGTAGCTGCTCAAGAAGAATCGCAGCGATACTGTGATAAGATTGTTGCTACCCGACTCCTGAAGACAAAGCTCGATGACGAACTCGCCGGGGTCGAGAAAATGAAGGACGAGGCCCGTGAGGAGGGCAAAAGAATGGCTGTGGAAGAGCTTGATTCTCGCCTCGAGGCGGCCGCAGAAGCCGGCAGGGAAGAGGTCAAAAGTATGTTTGACCCGTTGATCGCCGAGTATGGAGCCCGCGTCCTTATGCACCGCGACTTAACATTTCTGGGCGACGGCTACCTCGAATCCCTGGCTGAGGCGTGGGAAACTCTGATAAGGATCAAGAAGGTCGAGTCGGGCTCCAACGAGGTCGATGAGGATGTCTTGGTGAAGGAGTTCCTAAGGGGGAATGAGCCATCGGACTTATCCGCAGCATTGGCACTTTATAGCAAAGGCTCTTCCCCTCCGAAAGAGAAGAATGACGAAGCTGGCCCGTCTGGGGCCGATGCTACTACTCCTCACTTTGCTGCTCCTTACGCTGCTCAATCGGCCGGTCGGCCAACACTTGATCCATTCGAGCAGCATGCTAGTTATGATCCCGAAGATCCCGGGCTTGGTGTTCATGTGCTGTCACCTATCCTGGAGGGTGAAACCCCTCGTGCCACCGATAGCCAACCGGACCCTGGTAGGAAATTCTTCTTTCTCTAGAAGTTGAAGAGTTCCCATCATTTTTCAGCAGTGGCTATTCGTTCTAATGCTCATTCCTTATGTTTTCGTGCAGGTTGCTCTGACGCCGAGCCAACTCCGAGGAGCGATGACGCCAAGGAGGAAGCAGAGAAAACAAGCGACGTTGCTCACGCAGGAGTAACTCCCGGTCCAGACGCTCAAGTGATCGGGGCGCTTGATGATGACAAACTTGATACTTCGTCTCCTACCGAAGGAAGCGATGAAATTAAAATCACTGGCGCCTCTGAGCATACTTCAGAGATGAGCATGAAGGACCGTCTCGCCGACGAGGAGAAGAAAAAGGTCAAAGTCAAAGTTGAATCTGAAATACTGGAACTCACTGACCCGCGGAACAGACCTTTGAAAATCATTCTCCCGGGCAGGTCCAAACCACTAGATGTTCCGTCTCCTACTCCTGACTCTGTTTCTCTAGCAAGCAAAAAGTCCAAGAAAAAGCGTGAGGGAGAGGAGTCGTCGGAAACACCAAAGGAAGAAAAGAGAAGAAGTCGAAGAAATAATCGATGCACTTGTTCAACAAGTTTCCTGCTTAAGTTTTGTAATTGTTTTTATCTTCCAGAACTTGTAGTTTGTATAGAGAGGTCTGAATTTTGTAGGAGTGATCATGTATCCCCATTTTGGACTTATTGAATAAAGTTTTAGTTTCTTTTTGTTTGAATGATTCTCTTGTCTTCATTTGGTTTGCTGACTAATTGTAGCCATAACTCAAGTTCTTATGAGTTGCATTATCTCCCGGTCCATTCTTGTGCTGTTCAAACATTTTTGGACATGGCGTACCTCTCGTCCCACATCTTTTGAGTACTTGGACTTCTTGCTGACTCTGTGCCCTGGGGACTTGGAGGCTTGAAATAGTTTATACTCTAGTCCACGCTCCAGGGAATTACAGTACTTCGCTCCGCACTTCGAGGATTCGGAGTTTCAAAATCGTTTATATTCTAGTCCGCGCTCTGGGGACTTAGAGTACTCCGATCCGTGCTCTGGGGATTCAGAGTTTTGGAATCGTTTATACTCTAGTCCGCGCTCTAGGGACTTAGAGTACTCCGATCCGCGCTCTGGGGATTCGGAGATTTGGAATCGTTTATACTCTAGTCCGCGCTCTGGGGACTTAGAGTACTCCGATCCGCGCTCTGGGGATTTGGAGATTTGGAATCATTTATACTCTAGTCCGCGCTCTGGGGACTTAGAGTATTCCGATCCGCGCTCTGGGTATTCGGAGATTTGGAATCGTTTATACTCTAGTCCGCGCTCTAGGGACTTAGAGTACTCTGATCCGCGCTCTGGGGATTCGGAGATTTGGAATCGTTTATACTCTAGTCCGCGCTCTGTGGACTTAGAGTACTCCGATCCGTGCTTTGGGGATTCGGAGATTTGGAATCGTTTATACTCTAGTCCGCGCTCTGGGGACTTAGAGTACTCCGATCCGCGCTCTGGGGATTCGAAGATTTGGAATCGTTTATACTCTAGTCCGCGCTCTGGGGACTTAGAGTACTCCGATCCGCGCTCTGGGGATTCGGAGATTTGAAATCGTTTATACTCTAGTCCGCGCTCTGGGGACTTAGAGTACTCCGATCCGCGCTCTGGGGATTCGGAGATTTGGAATCGTTTATACTCTAGTCCGCGCTCTGGGGACTTAGAGTACTCCGATCCGCGCTCTGGGGATTCGGAGATTTGGAATCGTTTATACTCTAGTCCGCGCTCTGGGGACTTAGAGTACTCCGATCCGCGCTCTGGGGATTCGGAGATTTGAAATCGTTTATACTCTAGTCCGCGCTCTGGGGACTTAGAGTACTCCGATCCGCGCTCTGGGGATTCGGAGATTTGGAATCGTTTATACTCTAGTCCGCGCTCTGGGGACTTAGAGTACTCCGATCCGCGCTCTGGGGATTCGGAGATTTGGAATCGTCTATACTCTAGTCTGCGCTCTGGGGACTTAGATTACCCCGATCCGCGTCCTGATGAGTTTCAAGCCAGCGATAAGTGCTTCATATTCGGCTTCGTTATTTGTAGCCGGGAAATCAAGCTTCAGGGCATAACAGATCGATCGGTTTTCTAGAGTTACAAGAACTACGCCCGCGCCGGAGCAACGGTCGTTTGATGCACCGTCAGTGTATAATTTCCATCGAACGGGGGGAATGATGTCGTGATCGTCCGGTTTGATGGGTATGGTAAATTCAGTGATGAAGTCTGCTAACGCTTGCCCTCGGATGGCTCTCCTTGGTAAGTACGCGATATCGAATTGGTTCAACTCGATGTTCCATCTTAGCAATCTCCCAGAAGTTTCCGGCCGTTGGAGTACCTGCCTCAGGGGTTGATCGGAATAAACACCGATTGAATGTGCTTGAAAGTACGGGCGAAGCTTTCGTGATGCAATCACCAAGCAATAAGCCAATTTCTCTATTTTAGGGTAATTCCTCTCGGCCCCTGTTAAACGTTTGCTAACATAATACACCAGCTTTTGGACTCGATCCTCCTCTCGTACCAAAGCCGCACTTATCGCATGTGGGGATACAGCCAAGTATGCGTACAACATCTCATGGTCAACTGGTTTTGATAGCATTGGTGGGCTCTCCAGATGCCTCACTAGATTCCGGAGTGCTTCCTCACAGCTAGACGTCCATTCAAAATTTCTCTTTCCTTTCTTTATTATGTCAAAGAACGGGATGCACTTGTCAGTTGCCTTGGATATAAATCGACTCAGCGCAGCTACTTTTCCGTTCAAGCTCTGTACCTGCTTTATAGTCCTGGGCGCTTGTACATCTCGAATAGCTTGGATCTTTTCTGGGTTGGCTTCGATTCCCCTAGCGTTGACGATGAATCCCAAAAACTTCCCTGATGCAACGCCGAAAGAACACTTCAACGGGTTGATCTTCATGCCATAAAACCTGAGTATGTCGAACATTTCAGCCAAGTCTTGAATGTGGTCGTTTGACCATCGTGACTTCACGAGCATGTCATCCACATAGACTTCCATGGTTTTACCAGCTGGTCCTTGAACATTCGATTCACCAGACGTTGGTAAGTTGCTCCAGCATTCTTCAATCCAAAGGGCATCACTACATAGCAATACAGCCCGACATTTGTAACGAAGCTGGTGTGTTCTTGGTCCGGAATATGCATTGGGATTTGGTTGTATCCTGAGTACGCATCCATGAATGACAGTAACTCGTGTCCTGCGGTGGAATCGACCAACTGATCGATCCTAGGCAACGGGAAACTGTCCTTAGGGCATGCTTTGTTCAAGTCGGAATAATCTACGCAAGTCCTCCATTTCCCATTCGCCTTCTTTACTAGCACGGGGTTGGAGACCCATTCCGGGTAGAGGGCGTCGCGGACGAACCCATTTTCTTTGAGTTTGTCCACCTCCTCTCCAAGAGCGGCGGATCTCTCCGGATCCATTCCTCTCCTTTTTTGCTTGACTGGGATGTATTTCGGGTCTATGTTCAACATATGACTCGTGATGGCGGGAGAAATCCCACACATATCAGAATGCATCCATGCAAAAACATCAATATTCGCCCGGAGGAAGTCGCTAAGGTCTTCAGTCATTGCGGGGCCTAGCTGTGATCTGATCTTCAGTATTCGCGAAGGGTCGTCACGGCTAACTGAAATGTCAATTGTTAATTCAGCCGGTGCCGCCTTCTCTTCCCTGGGTTTCTCATCGTCATCTCTTGGATCTATACCTCCGTAGATCCGAGAACTATGCCCGAGCCAGGGCTCGGGCACTACTTGTCAATTATCCGCATTGAGGATGCGGACGGGATTGTCCGCAACCTTTCCCTTCTCCCTCCGGTGGGCCTCTCGAAGCTCGGCCACATAACAGGAACGACCAGCTGCTTGGTCGCCGTGAACAATGCCTACTCCTTTGTCAGCCGGGAACTTCAAAGTTAAACACCATGGGGCTAACGCTGCCCTAAACTCCGCCAGGGCCGGCCGACCCAAGAAAACGTTATACGGAGAGTCCACATCCAAAACTACAAAGGGTAGAATTCGCACTTTCCGACGCTCGCCTTGTCCCAGTTCAACTGGTAACTCGACATATCCCACTGCATCAGTTGCAGCGCCGTTAAAGCCGTGGATACGAGCTTTGGATGGTTTCAAGTCTTTTGTTTCTAGCTTCATTTGATCGTAGGCCTTCTTGAAGATGATGTTGACTGAACTTCCAGAATCAATCAGAATTCTTTTTACGTATGCTGGTCCGATCGTTGCAGATATGACCATGGGGTCGATGGTCGGAGCCTCTACCTGATCAGCGTCTCTGCTTCTGAACACAATATCGTCTGTCATTACGCGCTGCTGCTTAGCAGGGGCTCCGTCCTCCATGTTCGAACAACACTCAAAATCTGCATGCTTCAAGGAACTTGCATATCGCTCCATCTCCTGCCAATTCTTATCCGCGGGGTGAGGCCCGCCGATAATTGTATTTATGACCAGTCTACCAACGGTCCGGGCAGGCTCCTCGGGATGACGTGGAGCTAGTGCACGACCTGGGTTGGACGTTCCCTGTCCTCCTTCTTGTGGATCCTTCACAAATTCTTGCAATTTCTTCTGCCTGATCAACTTCTCGATAGCGTCGTGCAAGTGTCTACATTCTTCCGTATTGTGTCCATAAGTCTCATGGAAGCGACAATATTTCCCGGTCCGCTTCTGTTCTTCAGTTGATTCTTTTGGACGTGGTTTTCTGTACTGAAAAGTATTGCAGGTGGATAGGTAAATGTTTTCAAGTGGGGCGTTTAGCGGAGTGTACTCGCTGTAGCTTGGAATTCTCGACTTCCACTTTCCTGCTTCTTTTCTTTTCCCTTGACTCCTTCCTCCGGACTCCTTGGGTTGCCCAGGTTTGTTCTGGACGTTGACTTGGACCTTTCCCGAGCTGTCTCCCGATTGCTTCACAGCGATGTTGCTCTTTATTGACTCTTGGACAGGCCCTGGCGCCTTAGCTCGCCGTACCCACCTAGCTTCCTCTCTTCTTATGAACTGGTGTGCCTTAGAGTAGAAACGCTCTAGCGTAGCTGGAGGTTTTCCTGCCAGCCAGTCTCCAAACTCAGAGTCTGGATCCACACCTTTCATTACAGCCATCGGAATTGCATGGTCATTGGGATTACTGACTTCAGTTGCTGCCACGTGGAATCTTTGCAAATATTCCTTCAACGATTCCCCAGGATTTTGGATTACACTTGACAGAGACATCACGTCCTTTGGGCGCGTAGTGTGTATCCTGAACTGCTCAATAAACTTCTTTGCCAACTCCTCGAAATTTGATACGGATCGCAGAGGAAGTCGGGTGAACCACATAGTAGCGATCCCAGATAGAGTAATCGGAAAGCACCTACACTTGGTGGCATCATTCGCTCTGGCTGAATCCATCATCCATTCGTACCTCATGACATGTTATCTAGGGTCAGTCTTTCCTTCATATGCAGGAATAGTAGGCATACTAAACTTCCTGGGGTACACCGCTTGCAACACAACATCCGTGAACGGAGTATGACTTCTTGACACTCCCCAGTCATCATTTGATAAGCCCTGATTCTCTTTCATCAGTTGCCTGATCATGGCTGTCAGATCGGGTGTCTGTATGGAAGGCGGAAGGTTGGAGTCTGTTCTACGCGCCTGTCCATGCTGATGCCTCCTCTCTTGGCGATCTGCCAATCGTGCATCTTGAGGTTCGACATCGTTAGCATTTTGATGATCTAGGCCTCTATCTTCCATCTGTATCCCGGTCCTGAAGCTTCCAGCTCTTGCTTGGTCGCGGTCTCCAGCTGTTCGAACAACAGCATCTGCTCGCGCAGCATCAGTCTTACGGCGTCTGCGCTTGGGAGGTTCATCAGAGGAAGTAGAGCTGTCAGATGAGGAGTAAGCAGCGGGATTGCCCCCAGCATTCTGTTGCTGCTGTTGAGTAAGTTGTGCCATCAGGTTGGCATTGGCGTGCATCTGCTCTCCTAGTTGTCTCCTACTTTCCCTGAGCTCTCTCATCAAGTCGTTGAACTCTATTCTGGTGACAACTGGAGTTTGGTCCTGAGTGGCAACTCCTGTATTTGGAATTGCTGGTTGATTGCTAGGCCCTGCTTGTTGCACGCTAGCAGTCTCGTGGGCATCCGCATTGTGAGAAGCTGACCTGGTACATGGTCTTGCCATTGTAGAGTTATTGGTATGAACTCTGAGTAGAATCAACGGATGTCCTATCAGTGAGTCAGATCTTCTTTGGGGGATTTGTTCAATCCAGTAGCTTCAAAGCAGATCCTTGAGGTCTGAGAATTCAATTCTCAGTGAAAGCACCAAAGTGTTAGCACCAAAATTGGTCACTAACCTCGTTCAGAAAGATTTTGTAGAGATATAAGTGATGAAAGTAAACTAAACAGAGAAGACAATGCTAATTTAAATGCAGAAAGTAAGAACACCAAATTTATAGTGGTTCAGCATAATTGCCTACGTCCACTTTGAGGTTAAACTTTATTGATCTTCTTTGTAGTTGATTACAAATACAATTCGTGAATCAAAATGCTTGAATGAAGTTGTTTAAGTAGAGAAGATGAGTCTTGAAAATGGCAGAGTCTCCCCGGTGTTTTCTCTCCAAAAAAGGATTCATTTCACTGTGACCCTGCCCCTCTATTTATAGACAAAGATGGGCTGGACTTCCCAAGTGGGCTGATGGCCGAACACTCCAGCCCGAGTACAGTGATCGCTGTATGCCGAACCAAGTGTGCCGAACGCTCTGATGCCGAACAGTCCCTTCTATGCCGAACGATGTGGTTGATGTTTGGGAAGTGCAGGATGTTAGTCAGTCGAAGCCGAACGCTCTTCTAGACGCCGAGTACTCTTGCGCCGAGTACTTCTGATGCTACCGGGTACTACGCCGAGTACTCCTGTATGCCGAACCACAGATGCTGCCGAGTTCTCCTTGATGTCGAGTGCTCTCGTATGCCGAGCAGTCTCGTATGCCGAGCAGTCTTGATGCCGAGCAGTCTTGATGCCGAGCAGTCTTGATGCCGAGCACTCTTGTATGCCGAGCAGTCTTGATGCCGAGCATTGGTTGACGCCGAGTGCCAGTTGACGCCGAACACTGCTAGGTACTTCGCCGAACATTACTGGATACCGGACACTATGGATGCTGTGTACTTCGCCGAACATTACTGGATGCCGGACACTATGGATGCTGTGTACTTCGCCGAACACTCCTAGATGCCGAGTACTCTCTGACGCCGAGTTCCACTGGATGCCGAGTACTAGTTGCCTGGTCAAATACCCAGGAAACAGTTTCCAAGATACCATTACTCACTTCTGCTTATACAACATATCCAAATTCTAGAAAATCCGCTCACCTGAGCGAAATCAAGCTTACACTTCAATAATGGACTCCGAATCTTGAAAAAGATTTCCTTCAGAGATCCGAGAAATCCTTACACCATACTGCCAAACTTACTCGAGACAGTATTAGGTCTACAGTCTCGACAGATACACTTCCAACCTCAAACATTCAAACTCCAACCATTGGTAGTCGTGTTACATACACCACCACCCTATCTACCTTTATAACTCATATTGGAAAACCCGAACAGGTAACCCAACAAATAGGTAGAAATATATATATATATAGTTATATAAAAATTTCAATTATGCTCTCTCAAGATAGACACCACTCCAGAGCTTAGGTATTCACTCAACCAAGAGCTCTGATACCAACTGTCACGACCCGACTTTCTTAGCCCAGAAAGACGCATCATGATTTAAGAAAGAAAGGGATAGAAGAAGAAAAGATAGGAAAGAAAGAACAACAACATAAAAGAATCTCACAGCGGAACGAATGAAATATAATATATCACATAAGATATTACATAGTATCATATACATCAGAGTTACACAACCTATACATCTCATATTAGACAGTTATAAACACCTGTCTATCATACATCTCAAACATCACAGAGATACAGACTCAACACAAACACATCGGAATCACTATATATCAACACACTGAAGCCTCCTGCTCCAAATCTCCTCCAGAATTCATCAAAGCTAACCTGAATCCCTTGACTACTCAATACAAAATTGAGTACCCAAGAGTTTAATAAAACAGAAAATAAACACTTGGGTCAGACATGGGTCTGGTGTGAGTAAACGGGTTAAAATTACTTAACTTTGAAAACCTTTGAAAAGAAAGGTATCACGTAAGACTTCCCACACATAAACATGGAAAAGTTTTTACCTTACGCTAACCAAAACATTTGATAGGAAATCCAGTTATATTATAATAGTGTCTAGGGTTTTCAAGTAAAATACAGAAATAGCTGGAATGCTTACATCTCACGTTCCAACATAGTTGGGCACAATCAATACGTACGACACTTATTGGAGTTTGGATTCCATACAATGGCAGGGCTACTGGGGTACCGCCCGTCACAGTACGGGGCCTAGATCACCGTACCGAGGATTACTCCCAATCCCCTACAACACAAGGCTGGAACCATCTAAGGATAATTCCGAACAAGACAACCCCGTAGTTGGCGCGACCAACCACACACTAAGCCGAATAAAAAGGAACCTCTAGACAGGGATATATCTTGCTCTCAGTGGGCGCTACCCACGAAGCCTTGTTGCACCTCCCCTGTTTTAGCCATTCCCGGTTGATGAGGCTTGAGGTACGATAATTTATAGAACACATCTATCTTAGATTGCTCATCGCCCTCCTGACGATGTTCTGAAAGCATTCAATCCATACAAGTTCGTTCCGGGTTCGAACGAAACCGAAGGCATTATCTCGTTACACTCATTTTGGAATCACCCTCAGAGTTAACGACAATAACCCTTGCACTCTGAATCTTCATCTCGAACCTATAAGTACTATCTCCGTCAAATCATTACGGAATCACCCACAGAGTTATACTGACAAAGAATAGTTTTTACACCTCGAGTCTTCAATTCAATTGAGATTCACGACCTATCGTTAATTTGGATCGATGTGGTTTTCGGATATCCAAATCTGGAAACCCGATCCCGGTCTCATCGAAATCCAAAACGTATCTTTTTAGGTCCAAGTTGTTTAAAGGTTTTAAACATTTAACTTATATTCAGATTAACATAAACATATAGATGATTCACAATATCACATATATATAATTCATATCAACCAATCATCTCAAAAAGCAACACGTATCACATATCAGAGATATCATATCCAAACTATCCAATATCAATCATCCAATATCAATCAATCATCCATAATCAGGTTTGATTAACTCTTAATCAATTTAATTAACCTTTAATTAAATTAATTACTATCCTTTAATTACTTGGATTACCTTAATCCTGCTTACTATCATTAATTAATTACAAATTAATTAATTAATCATCTCTTAATGATCTTCCTTAATTAATCTTCCTTGATTAATTATACTTTAATTACATTCAAGTAATTATCCATAACCATATACAGTAATTAACCTTTAATTACTATCATTAAATTATAATAATTAATGATCCTTCATTTACTTCCATTAATTAATTAACTATAATTAATTACACTCGATCCTCAATTAATTATAATTAATTAATCATACTTTAATTAATTACTTTCATTAATCAAACTTGATTAATTCCATTAATTATATTAATTAATGATCCTCTAATTAATTCATTAATTAATTACTTCTAGTTAATTTAAATAATTAATCTTTAATTATCCATATTCATTAATTAACCTTAATTAATCCTAACAGTCATTAACCATCCTGTAATCACTTACCTTAATTAATTAACTCCTTAATTAATTATATTAATTAATTATTCTTTAATCACTTATTATTGATTAATTAATCTTAATTAATCCATTAACCATCCACTGATTACTTCATTAAGTAATTATGCTTAATTACAAATAGTATTAAGCTTTAATTTAATTTATTTATTTATTATCCTTAATTAAACTCAAATTATTTACTTTATTAAAACCCATTTAAAAATCAATTTTGAAATATGATTTTACTTTTAAACAAAACAATCCAAACACTTAATTTTAATACACTTAAAATCTTTGAATATCCTTTCAAACATGTTTGATTTAAATTAAATAAAACAATTATTTAACTTTGGAAATCTCAAATTCCATATTCTTTATTCATTTAAATCTATTTTAAAATCAATTTAAACATTCCTTTATAATTTCCTTGGATATAACTTTAACTTGAAACATTCTTACTTCAACTCGTTTGAATTTTCTTAAACTTGATCTAATATTTAAATTGAAAATATATTGAATTAAGATTCAAAATTTATTTAGCTAATTACTTTTAAAATCAACTATTTTAAATATTCCAAAACTTGAAATATATTATATTATAACTCACTTAAACAAAGTTTGCCTTTATTTTAAAAGAGCCTGCATTTTAAAAAATTTTAAACTGATCTTCCTTTTTAAAAAGTCAGATTATCTCAACATTTCAAACCCGAGTCGTACCCTAAGCAAACCCGAGTCATCTTCGAGTCACCCTCCCTACTCATCTGCTTCGAGAAAATCTTCCACTCGCACGAGCCCAACCCGAGATGCCTTCTTCTTCTCCAATGCTACCCACAGCACAAACCAGAACAACGTGCACGTGCACGTGTACAGAACTTCCGGCCACCAACCATCGTCACCACGACCATCAACAAGTTGTTGACAACCCCACCACTTCTCCCGATAGCCCAGAGATCTAAATTCGAAAGCAAAACGAAATTTCATCACTCGATCGAAAAAAACTGGAAACAACCCATCGGAAAAATCAACATCGCCGCCGATCTCGACCACGAGCATCCATGCCGATTACACCAGAGCTTCGTCTCGAACCCAAGCATCGTTTCCCCATCATCGCAATCAGCCCGATGATCCATCATTGTCGAACGAAGCTCGACATCCCTCTCAACAAAATCCGGTCACTAAACCCTATATCTCCCCTGCCTGGCCACCGCAGTCATCAGAAAAATCAGCATTTTTCCCGAACTCTCCATCACTCAGACCACCTTCAACCCAAATGTCGACCACCCCAACGCCGTCGATCGCCGGAATTCAACCAAATAAGCTCGAATGTTCAACTCGAGAAAACCCCTTGATTTATAAACTAAAAATCATGATATACCCATTAAAATTCATGATTTTCTATAACGAATTCAGTTATGCAATCAATACTTAAAATTTGATTGATAAAATTTTGACCCAAATTACTATTTCACTATTACTTATAAAATTTCGAGATGAATACTTAATATAAATTCCAGATCTTATGTAACAGCCCAAAATTTTTAAACGAAATTTTATTTAAAAATAAACATTGTGAAATATTGATTTGAATTAAAAGTGTAATAACTAGTGTAAAACGTTTACATTTTTACGTATAATTTCATCCGTTCTTAACTTTATATTAGAATCAAATTTTATTATTTGATGATAATAGCTATTTTATTTTTAGTGTGAAATGATACGTTATTTTATTTAAAGAAACGTTATCATTTTAAATTTATTAAATAAAAGAAACAAGTAACGATTGTACGTTACTTTGGGCGTTACACTTTACGTTCGTTGTTCCGTTATCTATTTGATTTTTTTTGTGCGTTGACTTTCCAAAATTTCAGCTGTATATTTTCAGTTGAAAATTTCATAAAAATCTTGCATTGAACCGTTCACGTGAGAATTAGTCCATTTTCCTTTTACCTTCCTTACGTTTCGTTCAAGCATTTATTATTGCCTTAAATTCCTCTAACCAATCAAGACTTCTCTTTTGCCTTCTCTCTGTAAATTTGTGAGCAGCTTTTTTCTATTTCCCACGTTCAAATATAATTCCAGACTACAAAAATTTCCTTTAACCTCCATAGAATTTCCGTAAGCATCTCATTGGAGGTAAGCTTGCATCCTTTCCTTTTTTATTTTTTTGTTTCACTTGTTCTCTTCCACTGTTTTTCATTTGTTCCATGTTTCCCTGTTTTGTTTACTTCATCAATTGCCTACCCCATGCTATCACCACCACCACCAGTTCCCACGCCTTCGTTCACCACCACCGAACCCCTACCCAGCCACAACCCCACCTTTTCCCGACCTCATGCCATACCCAAATCACACGGCAGCCACGTCATCCCTGTCACAACAGCCACCATCACGTCCCCACGCCGAATCCATGCCGAGACCCCACCGTTCAGACCCTGAGAACCCCACGCCAAGGCCGAGACCACCCAGGCAACCCCACGTCCCTCCACCAGACCGTGCCAACCACCACGCCTCCAGACCGAGCTCTACCTCAGCCACGTCACCAACTGAGCCTTTGTTCATTTTCTATATTTTTTCTCCTTTGCCGTGTATTTGAAAACAGAAAAAAAAATGGAAATGAGAAAAACTGTTTTGCCCTTTTGCATTTTTCATTTGTTGGATTGCCAGACCAAGTTTTGCTTTAGTTTTTAGTTTTGTTGCCTCTGACCTTGTATGAGAACCAGAGAAGTGAAAAAGAAATTGTTTAGTTCCCCTTTGTTTTGGTAGCCGAGCCTATTTTTTTCACTGACATCTGTTAAAAATTAAATGAAAAGTTGTTTTGGCACGTGTCTGGTGTCCTAGTTTAGTTTGTTTCCACTGAACAAATATATGCTTTTGTCACTTTTATTTTGAAATCGTCAGACTGAGTTTTGTTGGAACCAGAGAGTGAACAAAAGTTGTTGTCACTTTTGTGTTGAAGTGTGGTATATGTTCGGCCGAGCCCTGCCTATTGAAAATGAAACGAAAAAGTTTGTTTGTCACCTCTGCATTTTTTTTGTTTTGAGTCTTAGTTTATATCTTGCCTCTGACTTTGTTTTGAAAAAAAAATGTGTTTTGTCACTTTGCAATTTAAAGTTATAATCTATATTTTTAAAGTGGTCGGGCTATTGTTTTCGATTTTCAACTTGTTTCTTTTTCGGTTGTTTGCTTCATTTGAAAGTTCGTTATTCGTGCAATCTTAAATTTGATTATTTATTGTGTTTTTGATTTGAATCTAGTTGGCGCATCCGCTGACAACTGATCATGCTTTCCGCGTGCTTTCGTTAGACATCGTATTTCTTTTTCCGAATCTCCAGCTCCGTAGAGGTGAGTAAATCTCACACGAATATTCATACTTATATGATTGTGAAACGACCGCAACTGAATGTGTAGGAATAAATAAATAAATAAATAAATGATGTTGTAATTACCTGTGATTTATTTATAGTTGATGTTAGAATTGTAAAACTGCATATCGTATCATATGTTATATTCTGTTCTTATTTTACTGTTATTCTATTCTGTTAAATCACACTGCAAGTTCCCTGTAGAATAGAATCACTATGGGTTGAAATGATACATACCCGAACGGACTTTAGAATAAGGGAAGGTCGTTATGGGCTGAAATGATAGGCCTGAACGATTTTCAATTAACTTTTATTTACTTGGGATTGCGGGTTTGAAATGATAAAACCCGGATTTTCTTTGTAAATTACGGATTGAAATGATATAGTATCCGTATCACTTGACTTAGGCTAGAAAATATTATACAGACCCGTGGTTATATTTTTCTGTATTTTCTAGATACCCTTAAATAATTTAAAATATGGTAATAATATTAAATTGATCTAAATTGAATTTTTAAATGATTTATTTAGAATAGAATGGTTTTTCTATGTGATAAATATAAATAAATGGAGGAATATTGATTTCAAAACGAAACTTAAATTTGAATTTTGAATAAAAGAAAAGATGGAAACTTAAGTTAATTAAATTGAAATGAAAATTTAGTTTTAAATTGGTGGAAAAATGGAGTTTAATTATAAATGTTGAAATGAATGTAATAAGCAAATTTGTAAGTTTTGGTTTTAACTTGTAAAATTTCTCTTTAAAATAAATTAGTTAAAGGATCGAAATGAACATTTTCAATGTATGATTTTATAAGTTCTGAACTAGGTAGAATCTGCACTTGTTAAGGGTTGTGGATTATATAAGTGAACCAAAAGACTAAAATGAACTAAGGCTAAGATAGTACTTGGTAAGTGCTGTTGTAGCAGAAACTAAAATTGAACCTGAACTAATAAAAGGGCTACTGTAGCACTTGTTAAGGACTGCAGTAGGCTGAAATATGGTTTTTGTTTAAAACTGAACTGTTATAGCAGTTTATAAATGTTGTTTTGTTGAATAAAATTGTTTTCAAATATAACTTACCGCCGCACTTTTTAAATGTCGTGAAAGCTGGAAATTTTAACGTTATTGTTTTAAGTGAATAAGTGAACTCCGAAAGGGTTAGATTTTGGAAATTCAATATTTGATTTAAAGGAATAATGTCTTTGTTTTAAATGGTTTAATTCGAAGTATATTTGATAAATTGTTTAAAGTCTATAACCACGGGTTATAATAACAATTGGTTGGCAAAGAGACCGGGATCGGATATGGACATACTCTCTGTCGATACCGAAAACCACTTTGACAACCGTGTACGCGGTGGAGATTCCAGAATGAAGTAGGATGGTGGCGATGTTCTTAAGGTATGTTTCATGGACCCAACTCCCGTGAGTTGGCATAAGGTGGCTAAAACAGGAGCGATCTCGGACCAGTGAGGTAGCACCTCTTCTCGGACACATTTCTTCGATATTATACTCTTACTTGTGATTTGATTAGATGTCCATCCTCCGATTTGGGAATGTTGTTCGAGGTGGAACGGTAGTGGCTGCTATGCGTATCCATCAGTCCGTGTGCGTAATTGGTATATCTACCCTGGCATTGCCTAGTTGTGCCGTGTCACCTACCATATCGAGCTTTACTACGATTATGATTTTAAGATCAGACCGTGTTAAGGTTCTCCATCCCCTTAACGCTATTTTCCGATATGATTATACTTTACTTATGTAGACACTATTATAATAGCGAATATTACTACATAGTAGATATTTTAACGGATCCTTAGAGGATGGGCGGTCCCAAGCATCTTCTAAGTTACTTGTACCTTTACTACAGTTCACTTGAGTTGGTTTACATTGTATAAGTATGTATATCCTGACTCGGGTGTTTATGTTTTATTTTACGCTCGGGTCAGCCTGAGTATCAGTTGGACTTATCTTCACGGAGCTTGGACTACTGTAGATTTCTTTATCAAGCTGCTATCTATTTTGCTATTCAGTCTTTTATTTTAGCCTATGTAATTGAGACAATGAATTTGGGATTTTCTATGGTTATTCAAACTGTATTGGTTTTAGACTATGTAATTTGTAATTGTTTTGAGACAATGTATTTTAGTGGCTTCATGAACCACTATGGTTATTTTTAAATTCCGCTGCGAGTTATTCTGATATTTTTGTGTCTGTGATTCTGTGAATGATTTTATTTGCTCCAAATTTTATTACAATCTGTTATTTTGCATTATTCAAGTCTGACATGTGTGGATTATTGTCGATTTGAATGGTCCAAAATAGTGGGTCGTTACATCTTATTTTTAAGAGTTATGCTACATGTTTTCGAACATTTTTCATTCACAGACCAAAAGCTAATAGTGACTAAATGATGAGAAATTGAATTTTTTTTAAAGAAACAAAACCTATATATATCATAACAAAGAGTTGGTCATATCTTCTCAGGCATTCATCACTTAAACACATACATGCATTTATTTAAATCCAAGCATTTCAGGCTAGCAACCATGATTTATATTCATATATCAGAGTGAAATCAAGATGTAAAAACTGTTTTTAAAATTTATGTTTACTCACATACATATATTTGCAAATCCAGATAAGTTCGGAACTTTAGAATTCAATTCAATCCAACATCATCACATGCACTTAAGTTAAAACAAGGTTAACTATTTTTAAAAATATTTACTCACCAGGCATGTATAAACAGAGAGCAGAGGACATGTTCTTGTTTCCTGGAATTGCATATTTGAATTTTTGCTTAGCTATTGAAGTCTGGAATCCTTGTTTGAGATTTAGTTGCTTGATCTTCTATTTGTTTGCAGATTTGAATTCTAGATTTTATCTTCATTTGCTTTGAGAATTTATTACAGGATTTTGAGAAAATGTTTACAGGTTTGGAAATTTTGTTTGTGAGAAATTCTTACAAAACATTAGTTTTCGAAATCTTTTTGTTGCAGCTGAGAATGGGAAAGAAATATGAAGAAGAAGTGTGTTTCTTTTATAAATTTAGTTATGATTTATTAAAAATTAAAGAAAATAAAATTTTAAATGAATGACACTTGTTTTCAATGTTTACATTTGTCCACTTATCTCTTAATCACCTTACATATGTTACATATATGTGTTAATATCTTTACACATGTCCTCAAGTATTATATATAAACTTTTATTTAATTTAAATGTAAATATAAAGCTTTTTAAATTAACCTTCCTAATTAATAAATACTTATCTTAATATATGTATATATAAACTACTTTTAGAGAAAATATTATAAAACAAATTCTAGTACAAATAAATTCTTATACATATATCTTTAAATCCAAAATAATTATTTTTATTGTTTAAGAGATATAAATTAAAATACCAAATACCCTTTGAAAAAGTATTATATTAAATTATACTTCCAAATTACAATCTATATATACTAAAATTTGAAAGCATTTTATTTAAACTCAAACCAAAACTTCAATATATACAAATATACATATACATTTTAAATAGAAAATATTTTTAACCTTAATTTGAGAATTATTATATTAAATTTCAAACAACTTCAAATCATAACATATACATACATATATATTACAATTTGAAAATACATCTTTTATTTAAACAAAAGATTTCTATTCACAATATATATATAGCAAATATATATTTTAAATAGAATAACATTTTATTAGCTTTGAAAATAAATCTTATCAATTTTAAATTATTAGAAAAGATATGAATCAATATTGCCAGATTAAATATTTATTAACCTTTAAAAGATTAAATTACCAATTTAAATTAAAATTATAAGGGAAAATTACCAAATCAATTAAATTATTAATACTGATTATTAAATTTATATTGCCCAAAATCCCGGGTCATCACATAAAAAGTCCTTAACTCTCAATCTACTCAAATTTAATTTTGAGCACCCGAGATTTTAAAGGGAAAACATAAACTTCGAGTCAGAAATAAAGCCTGGTGTGAATAATACTATTTATATCTCGATTTACTGATATTAAGTGAGACCACGCCACTTAGCGGAACGGGTTTCAACTCACTAATATCCTTTTAAAAGCATATCTTTTGCAAATCAAATCATGCAATCAAGCTTATTATAACAATGATAGTAAATACATATATACATAATAATCAAGAAATCAATGGACTATCTATCCACACTATAGTTTTATCTAGCTAACTATTAACCATTGGCTAACTTGGGCCTACCAGACATAATCAATAATCTAACTTCTGTTAGGCATAATACTAGGCTGACCGCCCTTATCTTTCTTCTTCTAGGGTCAATTGAACCTAATGGTTTTTTTGCAGGCTCACAAATAACCTATCTTTACTTTGTATATTCCCATCTGTGTGTAACATTATTTTAGTCCCATCTGTGATAAAGCCCTACACACTGGAATTTTGGACTTCTGTTAGCTACGGGCTATTAGCTAAAGTATAGAGGATGACCCTACACCAGTCCCATCTGGTCTTCTAATATCTGAGTCATAAACTTAGGGTTAACTACCCTATTCCATTTTCATTTCCCTTCATACACTTAGGGTTGACTACCTCATTCAAATTCTATTTCTTGTAATCAAATTTTTGCAAATGATTCTACCCCTGAAACAATATCTTTATAAAACAAGGACATCAAATACTTTGCTTTAATCTAAACACTTATGCCATGATATATGCTTTACACAAAACAATGTTGATGAAATCTTATGAATGGGATTATCTATCCCTTTATAATAAGTTAAAACCACTTTTTAACTTAGAAAGCTCTAGGCTATAAGGCCAAAACAATACCTTCGAAACCTTTGTTTAAAACCTTAGTCAACCCCGTTCGAATTCCTTGAAAGTACCCCTTTCAAAACAAGTTAACTACTTTAACCTTGGAAAATCTAGGCTGAATGGTCAAAACATACCTTTCGAATGTATTGAAAATAGACCTTTTGAAATCATTACTTAAAACCTTAGACATTCCCTTTCGAAACCATTTAAACTTGTCTTTCGAAAGCATCGTAAACCTTCCATTCAAATGCTTAAAATATTCCTTTCGAAAACAATGGGGACCTCCCCTTCGAAACACTTATAGCATACCTTTCGAAAGCATTTGGGTTCAAGTAAGGGTTTGTGGAAACATTGCTTTGAAACTATTTAAACTTATTCCTTTTGAAACCATTAGGTTTTACCTTTAATATAACTAATGGGTCATTAAGAACTGGGGCGAAAGCATTACTTTCGAAAGCATTAATCCCAAGTAAAAGAAAGATGATAGTTTCAAAACCAACCCTTTGAAACCATTGCCTCCGAACCATTTAAAAAACAGCTATAGACCCCTTTTGAAAGCTTTGAGAAGGCGATTTCCAAGTAAAAAGGCGAAAGCACCCTTTCGAATACATAGTTTTAAGGCTATAAAGAAAAGCGGCCTTAACTAATTCGAAAGGTATGAATGCAGCAGCATGGGTTTCGAATAGGTCAAAGCGGATATTCTTTCGAAAGCTTCTTTTAAAACAAAAGGTAGGAACTCTTTTGAAAGCTCTTTTCTAAAAACAAAGGCAAGCAGTAACTTGTTTGAAAGCGTCTTTGTTAAACAAAAGTAAGTAAAGGATTCGAAAGCTTATAAGAATAACTTCTACCCCTTCGAAAGCATGGTTTCGACATAGTCCCTTCCACCTTTCTCCAATATGCTACATATCAACTGCTTGATACCACATGCATTGGTTTTGAATAGGTTCTTTAGCAGAGGTATGGTGACGAAAGCTAACAAATGGAAGTGGCGAAGTGGTAAATTAAAACAAAACTGATTTTATGCCTTACAAAGCAATTTCTTTTCACCTAACTTGCCTTATTTGTCATAATGTAATTGGTTGCCATTTCTTTATCAAAACCCTTTTTTTCTTAAAAGGCTGCCGAATTCGAGATTATCAATTAAAAATGTTTTAACAAGTAAGCCCTTCTCCTTAATAAAACATTTAAGTCCCTTAACTTAAATAATTTTGTAATCATAGTAAAATACTTAGGAAAATTTCCCAAAAATCACCATAATTCACTTTTAATATGTATTCTAACATATTTAATTTTAGACCCAAAATCAATATATAATTGCCTTAAATAATTTAAACCAATATTAGCTATTTTCTCTCATAGAAAATTCATAATAAATCCACAATAACTTAGAAAATTATGAAACTTGAAACCTACTTCAAAAATAATGTTTTCGACCATATATCAAAAAAGCAAGTCATTTGGATGTAATTTAATAGATTTTCCAATCTAAACTTATCATAAAATCTGTATGAAACAATATAAATCATCAACAAGCATTTATATCTATTTAAACAAACATATCTTGGCATATTATTTGCAAAATAGTTCAGATCCAACCTTCAAACCAAAATCATTATCAAAGAGACGTAAATCAAATTATTCACCTTAGCTTGGTGTTAAGAAGGTTAAGATTTGCTTTTAGCTTATTTTCTTCAAGCTTTCTACTTGATTCCTAGCTTATCTCTTTTGATTCTTCGTAATGGTGGTTGGCCGAGTTCTTGGGGGTTTTAGTTTTTTGTTTATGAATGTTGAAATGAATGAGAAATGAAGGATAGAAGGGTTTAGGGTATAAGAACAAAGACTATTCCTATTTTGCCCTTATCATTTTCCTCCTACTTACTTATCCCTAATTCTCTTTTGCTTATATATTCATTAAGGCACGACCCCCTTATTAATTTACAAATCTCAATCCCTTAACCATCTACATTATTTCATTTGATTTATCTAATTAAATTTCCTAAATAATGTTAGTCAAAATTAGGGTTATTACAATCACATATTAATATCAAAATTCATTTCTGGAACATTTCAAATGCAATAGAATCATCAAAACCCCTAGTAAGACAACTTTGCTCAAAATTATCTTTTATCATTAATTTTATTTAAATGGGCCCTAATAATTAACTAAAAATTAATGTGCCAAATTTGAAGGATTTATATTCTCTCCCTTAAAAAAATTATTCCTCCATATTTTCCCAAACAATAAACACTCAACAGAATGCATAAAAATATATAGCATATCATATTCTTAACTATAAAAAATATGGTGTGACGCCCCACCTCTATACCCATGCTAGCCAAGAACACTACGGTGTAATGCTGTCAACTAGCACGGAGAATAAGGCTGTTGAGGAGCGGCCATCTGTGTAATTGCTTTGTGCGAGCATCGATGTGTCAGATAGAATAACATGCATAAGAGGAAGTCCGACATACTGATACAAACTCAAAGCTATTACGCGGTGGCTGTATAAAATCCTCGGAAACAAATATAGAAATAAACATAACACAAATCAGTCACAGACATCCATATCACAAAGGCGGAAAAAGATATGAATATATATATATATAACACATGAAAGTGTACATCAGAGTGGTGGTCTAAGAGATCCACGATAATACAAAAGAATTACAACATGTGCTATACAAAAGAATACATCTATGAGTCGATATCTCAAATGTATACAACAAAAACTACTAATCTAAGTAGTTAGCCAAAAGTCAGAGTAGTAAATCCCAGGGGAGAAGTCAAGCAGAAGCACCTGTAACATCTCGGTCTGACCCAAGTATTATTTATAAGAAAATAATAAACGGATCAGTCTAGCTATAAATATCAGATGACATGATATAGAATAAGAGATATGGCATAAACGTATAATAACCATAATGGCATACTACTACAAGTATGTAAATGAACATCAATAAGAAATACATCGATATCTCAAGAATCATCTCAAAGATCCAAATCCACGAAAAGGTAATGACACACAAATTCACCAATGCACAAAAATTGATAAAACATATCAATGAAAATCATGAAAATTGGTGAAGCACAAATTCCAGAAATCAACACACGAAATCTAGAAATCACAAAAAGGGGGAGGCCTATCACACGAACGGGAGCATGAAAGCTCACCAACATATGTATCACACGAACGAGATGCTATCTCATGGAAGCTAACCATTAATTTTTGAACACACGAACGGCCCGAAGACCATGGGGCGCTACCCCACATATGTGAGTAGAAACATCACACAAACGGGGTCTAGTCTCCCTCGCAGACAAAGAGACATCGCTCAATCGCTAGTCTAAATCATGAAAATGATCGTCATGATCATCAAGAAGTGTCAATTACACTAAGCTAGTAAATATATGAGTTTAGCTTCATGTCCCATAACCACTAGCTTAACTTAAATATTTATGAACAAACTATAGATCTTCACTAGAAAATTGTCACAAGAGTTTCAATCGAACAAGTCCAAAAATTAACCGACGAAGTAAACACAAGCGTTTCATACCACTTGTTTTGCTAAGCCGTTTAATTATATTTTCTCATACGAATGAGGTAAAGGTTTGTATATACTAATAGATTAGAAAACGGTTTTATAAAAGAGCTTTGTATTAAAAATAGAGTTGAAATCATCTTTGTAAAAGAGTTTGAATATTTACTACTAGTATAGAAACCTTTGTATTTTAAAGTGACAAGTCATAGAAATGATTGTAGAAACAATCAATCATTAAAATTCATATTCGAAGACGTGAATCAAATCCAATTAAACCGATAAAGAATTCATCGAAATGGATATTCAAAAATCCCGAAAAAGGAGTCATCAAAGTCATAATAAATGATAACAACCACTAAGAACCAACATGAATCGATAAAATTCGGAAAACCAATCAAGACGAGCATAAATAGGCAAATCGGGAAAATAGGAGCAGGCCAGTCGACTGAAATCCCTGTTCAGTCGACTGAACACTGTCTAGAAAATTTCGGGCTTCAGCTCAGTCGACTGAACAGAGGATTCAGTCGACTGAACCTAATTTTCTGCATTTCCTATCCTATGACAATTGAAGTGCAAACACTCTCAACTTGCAACTGGACGAGCAACGGCGCTAAGGGTTTACGCCAATCGACTACCCGGCCATATAAGCTCTTCGATTTATCACCAAACACATGATCCAACATCAAAGCTATGATTTTTAGAGTTTTAGACTTCCAAAACACCAAAAATTGCAATGCTCACAAAACCCATCCGAATCAAAAGCAATTGCACATGGATAATTGTTAGGAATTCATACCCAACAATCGAAGATAGATATAGACATAGATGTGAGATAAAAATCTCACTTTTAAACCCAAAAGCAATGAATGAGAAGCTATATAAAGCAATGGAAAGGGCAATCACACTTCAATTCCAACTCAACAAACCTTGAATCTAAGCTAAAAAGAGAAACATTTCCTAAGTTATGTTTAGGAATTTCTGAAATTGATAAGAGAATGAGTTGGAGAAGAAGAAGAGGAGGCTTACCAAAGCTTCTTCTATTAGTTTGGAGCTAGAACTTGATTTGCAAAAGAAAACTAGGGCTTGGAGTTTTAATTTCCCATTCCTCTCTCCATTGATGCAAAAGCTTGAGTATTAGGAAATAGAAGTAAAGTAATGAAGGGAGGAGGGGTGAAGCTTGGGTCTAACGAGCTGAAACAAGACCAAAGCCCTAAGTGAAAAGGTAGCAAAATTCTACCATCTCCAAACATATCAAAGTTTATACTTAAAAAGATCGCAAACGGCGTTTTGAACTCAATGGAAGGGGTCTCGAGTCCTAATTCGACCGTATGCAAAAATTAACTTTTCGGACTATAATCCGACTAACGATAAAATATTTAAATACTCAGTCGTAAAATATGCGGGTTGTTACATATGGAAAGTATACTAATCAGAACTAACTACTTCTAGTATATTTTGGCACAAGAAATGGGCAGACACCTCCAATCAAATTAGCAGATTCAACAATAAGTAAAATGCAAGAAAGTAAAAGAAACACGAATTTATAGTGGTTCAGCCGTAAGGGGCATACATCCACTGTTCATATTTATTCTCTTTCTTATAATTTAGCGTCTACAAGAGTTTTTGAGTTGAAATACAAAGAATCATAACTATATATAGAGATCTAAAGCTCGGTTCAGTTTACAGCATAAAATCTTTGAGCTTCAAAATTTGTCCCTATGAACGTCAAATGCTTGGATATTTATAGGGGTGAAGAAGTGGTGTAACACCCCATAAAAACAACCATAAATGAATAAATTGGATAAATTAATTTAAATAAGTAAGGGTAAAAATGGAAATTTTGGAAAAGTTAGAATTTGACCATAAAGTTATCGTTACGTTCGTGGCAAAATTCTTATCAATTTCCATATATAATATGCAGAAAACAGAGCTCAAACGAAGAAGTTATTGGTGTTTGAAGTTTTTAGATTTAAAATAATTTAAATAAAATTCAAATTCAAATAAATATTTAATTTCCAAATTTGAAATTCAAAAATTAACGGTAATTATGGTTTTGGCTATTTTAACGTATCAGATTTTATTATTTTTAACCAACCTTCATCCAACGGTTCTGGTGCGTTCTAACTACTATAAATAAGAGCCTAGTCCCCTCACCTTTATTCACACAATATTTTGTGAACATTACCGAAGCTTTGTCTGTTCATCCCTTCATAGATTCAGAAAACTCCCTTAGGGTTTCAGGTAAGAAATCATATATGTCTATCTTTGTATATTGTTTAATTCCTCAATCTCATCTTCTCCAAACCTCTAATTTTCTAAATTCGAGTATATATAAATCCCTTGCTATATATATCAAAAAGAGAGATCTGAAAGGGTTCATTAAAGGCATGTCAAATCCAAGAGAAAGCAAAGATAAGGACCTTTGTGAGTGGAAATCTTAGTTTTTCTATTTTAGTAATTGAATAGTATAGTTTGGATTTGATACTTGCCTTGTGGAGTTTTGGATTACAAAAACATCATAATAAAAATCCCAAAAACTTTCCCAAAGTGAAATGTCAATTCTTAGGTTGGAACCTTAATTCTTTTGTATTAAAATAATGAAGTATTGTGGCTTTTGCAAGATATGTGTTTTACCATATATTCCACTTCTTATCTTTTTTCTTTGGATTTGATTAAAAGATTTGATTTAGAAATAATGTGTAAGGTGTGAATTCTTACTCGTAGTAAAAAATGCCTATTTCTACAAATTGAATAAAAATTCCCTTGTCTAATTTTATGTAAAAAGGAGTTAAATAGAGCATAAAACTTATTTATTTGTAAGTTTCCATTATTATTGTTTTATTCCATTGTTTTAATATAAACTAAGTTGGAATTGGATTCCAAGTACAAGTCCATTGATTTGATTTTGGAATATTGGATTTATGGTAAAAATGTTATTAATGCTATTGTGGAAATGAGACTTGTACGACATTGGAAGATTTGACATTTAAAACATTAGTTTAGGGTGTAATCTCCACATGCCTAGAAATTAATAAATGCATACTTATATATATATATACTTATATATATATATATACACATATGCTATTAATAAAGAGAATTCAATCCACTATTTTCAACGGTGTCTTTTGGGATTTCCAAAAATGCCCTTTTACACAACCTCTATCTTTTTTGCCTTTCGTTCTGCCTCACATCTTGCATCTACAATTGCTTCAACAAAACACTAAACACCCAACGGTTGCTTACCTCATCAATGACGATCCGCTGTCTATGCAAAACTTACACCCTTTCCTCATCACCTAAGCTATTAGCTACCAAAAATTATAGTTGCTGCACCGCGTCACACTTCCCAATTGAATTATTGTTGCATTTTGCAATCGAGGATTACTTCTTCAAATCCTTAACTTTCTTGGCTTATTCTTGATTGGTGGTTATTATTCCTCAACTTACCTAGCTTATTGTGCTCCAAATCATCAACTGTTGCTTCTTAGATGCCGATCTTCGAACGCCTTTAGGTATTTCTGGTATCTTTCATCGCTCATTATTCATCTATAAATTATCACTAATGTACTGTTGCTTCTTTGTTTGGTTGTTATTCTAATCAATGTTATTGCTAATGACTGTTATTGCTGTTATATTTGCATCGTTCATCTTCCGCTACTCTTCAGTCATCCTGATTGTTGTTGGTTTGTTTTTGGTTTCTATATCTTCGTACGATTGTTACTGCTGTTGGTTTGTTGTTTGAACTGCCAAAAGAACAAATAAATTTTAACCTGCAATATCTATTACACTTTCCCAATGAATCACTGCAGTATTATCCATCTAAGGAGTAGCAGTTGGAACAACCTGCAATATTTATTACCGAATTGACCATCCAACTTACTTTTGCACTCACCATTAGGTTTGCTGCACTCATGTAAGGTTTTTCATATGCACTCATGTAAGGACATTTGCATCATTCAAGAAATTTTTCATTCACATATATTCAGTAACCGTTAGCATAAATAGTTTCATATGATTGATGTACACAGTTGGATAGTCATGAGTGTTAAATGAAGAAACACGAGTGCTTTAAATGTAATGAGTATTTTGTACATTGACTGTTCTCTTACAATTCAGTGCAAACAATGTGAGGGTATACTGTCATTTTGACTAATTCTACACCAACCACAAATTTTGTACTTTATTTATCAAGCACTAATAGCTCACAAACCTTTTTCTTTATACGACGGGTGGACAAAGGCGGTTCAAGATATTGTACTTGCATCCTTTATTTCTACCGTGTTAAGGTATTTTTTTACTCTATTTCTACATTTGCATCCTTTACTAAAGTATGAATTAGAGTTTTTTTTGCTTATAGTTCAGTTTCATATTGCCACTGAATGTGGATTTATTACATAACAAGTATGGATAAGATTCCTCCTTTACCGCTCCTTAAATACCAAACATCAACCACTTTTAGGTATTTTTTACCATTCTACATCATTTTTGTAAATTATTACCACTTCGGTGATTATCAACTCTAACTTTATACTAATTTCTATTTAAAACAAGATTTAATGACACATAACATAAAAATGGTGGGAACAAAAAGATATTAACAAGCAAGTTTAAAACAAGAAGCTAATCAATCTTTTCCAAGTAGAAGGCAACTCAAATTTAGATTTGAAATAAAGAAATATTTGTTTAGTATTATACAAGATACTTGAGTCTTAAAACCGATACCTTACTTCTTACATTTTGGATTCTCTATAAAACTTCAATTTTTAGTCTCCACACTTATTTTTTCCAGCTTATTCATTTGATGCAGGCTGACCAACTTCTCACTTGAATCAACCTTTAGTTGTCTACTATTCTCAGTAAAAAATAAATACTAGTTTCCTATTATATAACATTAATAAAGTGATTAAAATTTATATTTATGTTGTGAATTTAGTATATAGGGATTTATATTTGATATTAATAATTTAATTGATACTTACATTTATGGCCATATACCTTTTGAAGTTATTCAATGCTGCTATTATTTTATGTTGACGCATCTAATGTTTTGATGTTTTTGTAGTTGTTTTTTAGTGCCTCGCAGTCTCCTTTTGTGCTTATCTAATACCTTAGCTACAGCTTCTAAATTCCATAGCTGCTATTTTTTTCCAGAACATGTTGTTTGAGGTTTGATTTTTCAGTTTAAACTTAAATGATTTGGTAAAGTACTGAAAAGAGATTTAAACTGGTGATTTTATAAGTCATAAAAATGGTTTACATTTGCATCATGGTTACTATCACTAGGTTGTATAAATTACAGTAGAATGTTGTATCCAAGGAAATAGTAGGAGTTGGTTTCACATATTCATTAAACCGGTGATTTTGGCTGCATATATCATCACAAATATGATGGTTCCATAGTTGTCAGCTGATCTATTATCACATCACCAATAAATGCAAAATTTTCCTATTAAGAATTATTTATTAGTAGACAACGTGGAATATATTTGTTATATTTGCAAAATTATAATATTATAACTTTCCTAGAGAAATAGAACTATGTTTTCTAGACTAATTTACTTTTTACTGGAATATTTTTTCATGTGTTAAAAAAATGAGATTTGGTATATTCAAAGGACTTTAAGCATCATTAACTAGATAAGAAGATGATGCACTTTCCAAAATTGAAATTGGTGGTTTAGTACTATTTATACTAGAAGAAGTAGATAAACATATTAATATTATTTTAAAAATGAGGTGAATGTGGGTGTATTTTCTTTATTGTATAAGCAGCACTTCATAACTGTCTAACTATAATATCTAATTCCAAGGAAAACATTGGAGTTTAGTCCTCCTCATACAATTTTCTAATGTATATGCCAAGTGTAGGCTCCTGAATCAATTCACTTAGGTGAATTCTTATATTTCTACTTCCTTTATAAAAAGAATTATTTATTTTTTATGAATATAGATACAATTAGTGGCTAGGGATTGTCTATGATTTGTTTCCATGGTCATCGAGATAAAAAACATTAAGTAGTCCCTATTTAAGATGTATTCTCTATTTTTTTTGAAGACTTTGTTAAAAGTAAGTGTTAACATAAGAAAATTAACCCAAAGATAGAGAAGCCATTTTTAGAGACAATAGTACATTGTTTTCTTATCACCATTTATATACAGACATTATAGTGCAATATTTATTCACAAGTTCTGCCAGACTATATGTTGATTCCTTGATTACTTGCAATAACAATAAATTATCTACGATTAAGGAGATTATGACCTTTGAGAAAGCTAAAATGATATATGTACCATATCATACATCAAATACATTAATACAGGACGGCTGTGACTTTGATTATTGTGAAATATAGTATGCACGTATAGAAACAACTAATGCTTCCTAAAGCCTTTTTCCACCCATGGTATGTAAATCAAATATATATATATATCCTGCTTGAGCTTCTATTTAGTTTAATTTCTATTGATCTTAGTTAAATTCTGTAATTTCATAAATTTTAGAGTGCTATTTAGTTGAATTAGTGAGCTTTTAACATAGAATGCTTATGTTATCTAAACTTTATAATTCTTTTTAATCTACGGATGTTAGTGTCATTAAGAGTACAATTAACTGCACATGTGTTCCTATAGGTGATTTGAATGCTTGAAATGTATTATTTTTTCTATTATTGAGCATTGACAATAATAGTAATTTTTATTTTCAATTAGCATTTTTATGCATCAGAAGTTGGAATAATTGCAAGATTCCTTTATGTTCCTTTAGTATCAATTAGAGTTGGAAAGGCAATAGTTAACAATTTTTCCTTATAACAGAAAATGTTGTAAATTTTTAATAAATAATCATTTAGTAAATATGATAAATAAATGACCTTCGTTAATCAACAAGAGCTCTTGGACCTAAGCCTCTAAAAGTGTTAAAGTGTGTGTGTGTGTGTATTACATCTCAGGACATGGTTTTTTTAATTTCAAAAGACATGGTTCATCATTATCTATTCTAGGGCATTACTAACATTATCTCTAATGAGTTGACCCCATCCAGGCTTAGGTATTTGCTCAACCATAAGCTCTGTTACCAAATGTGATGACCTACCTCCTCGATCCTCAAAGATTGACACTAATACTTCCTCGGTATTTACGTGCTGTAAGTCCAAGTGCCGGAAAGCCAGATTATCATGGGGTAAAGAAAATAAAGAGAGATGACAAGACAATAATAAAATCTCACATCGTATTCAACACATAATTATACATATCAACAGTACATGCAATTACTCCAAATTGTTCCATCAGAGTTCTAGTAAGTACTAATCCAGCTAGGATAATTATAACTACATATCCTCACAAGTGCCGATAGATACTTAATACAAAATACAGACACAACAGAAAGTGATAGATAACTTCAACAAAGACCCAAAATGCTCCATGCTCCATCCAAAATGCTCCAAGATTACCTAACTACTTGGCTACCCAAAAATATAGGGCACCCAGAGTTTGAGGGGAAAAGAAAATAAACTCTGAGTCAGTCATTAGATTGGTATAAGAAACTCAAAATATGGATATTTGAAACAAAGGGTATCTCATAAGACCACGTCGCTTATAAACACGGAATGGGTTTTTTTACCTTATGATAACCAAAATCTTTACTACACAAATTTGGTAATATTATTTTTAATGACATTCTTTTGAAAACACTTTCCAAGTAAATATACATAACCTTAGCCGAAATTATTACATAATTAAATTCCAACATACTAGGTTCTACAATCAAGTCCGAAGGCACTTATTGGAGAATGGATTTCCATACAATGGCAGGTAAAAAACTACCTTCCATATAGTACATCTCTAGAGGGATGTACCAGAAAGAGTTAGGGGTATGCCCTAGGGGCAATTATGTAATTTGTTACATATTTCTAACTCGTCGACCAATCTTGTTCAAAATAAAGGTATTTTATTTCTGTTATATACTTGATAAAATGTGGTTATGTTAATTAATAAATTTAATTAAAAGTATATTTAATAGAAAATCCATAAATGGTATGTTTTGTGATAGTAGTTACAAAGTGTTGTAACCGTGAGTAATTTATCACAATGAAACAAATATACCATTTTAAATGTTCCTAGTCAAGATGCATCGAAATTGGATATCGATGTATCCGTTGAGACTAGAGTATGTAACGCTCTCCAAATGTTGGGAAGCGTATTACTCATGACTGCTGAGGGCACCAGGGGGTTACATACTGATAGTTATTGGATAACTATGGAATGACTCACTCGATAGTTTTCTGTTGGTTAATATAACTAAGGTCAAATAGAGAATATCGATGTGACTAATTTACACAGTTCTCTCAACTTGAGAATATTGTTGGTCTTCAATGTGGAAGCTCCACTTTGATTATAGTTAAATCGTGGCATGACGTCCATCGAACGACTATCATTGGGTCGAGTTTAAGCATTGGAAGTGAAACACTACTCAAGAGAGGATTCGTCTCCTCAGTTATATGAGGTTAGTATCACGGTCAACTGAAGTCAACTCAAAGTCAAAGTCTTTGGCCAAAGCATTTTGGTTAATAATAATTGTTATTATTGAACCAAGAACTTTGTGTTTGGACTATAAAGTTGAATGTGGATGATATTGGAATTTTGACCATTATCAAATTCCATAAATCCAAAGTGATATAGTTTTGACGAAGAGAATTGGTATAAATAATTGTCACTATTAGGTACCGCTTATAATAAGTAAAATTGGATTTTACCAAAAGATGTGTAAACGATAAATTCGACCAAAATGTCACACCACCTGCTAAGTGACGTGTGAATGTTAATATTCGAATAGTTTGATATTAATCGCTGATTGAATTTACACCTTTGAGTCGCACAATCGTAATGATGAATTCTCTAAAAAACCACATGATTTAATTAATTTATAAAATGTTGTAAATTAATAAAATTAATTGATATTTGAGAAATATTAATTATTATTTACTTGATGTTTGGAAGTTTTTTTAAATATTTTAATGCATTTATAAAAGTTATATTTGCACATATTGATATACGGTATCGACGTAATTTAAAGGTAATTGCACGAAATGATTTATGCAAATTTTATGTCATTTGATGGCATGATTTATGGAAATTTTATGTCATTTGATGACATGACTTATGAAAATTTTATATCATTTGATGACATACATGTAAAGAAAGGATTGGATAGAGAGACAATCAAGGGAATTATTTAGAGAATTTTAATTGAAGAATGAGAAAAGTTTCATTCTTTCAAATAAATCATGTTCTCTAATTCATTCTGTAGGTACGATTCATTTTCCTTCTCATTCATTCTTTCTCTTTCGCTCCTCCTAACTATTCATGGCAGAAACAAAAAAAGGAAAACGAGTTTCTAAAATCTTTCAACTCCAAATAAAAAGATCAAATAAAATAAAAACAAAGTGGTTCATCCATCTCTTGCAAGGATAGGATGTGAATCTTGAAGATCTAAGGAGATATCATCATTCAAGGTGTGATTTCTACGCAACATCCTAAGGTGATTCAATCGGATTTATAAGCAATCTTCATTCAAGGTGCAAATCAAAGGCAACATTAACAATGTGTGTTTTAAGGATTGGGTAGCAAGGTATGTCATTTTCTATATATATATATATAGTAATTTTGCAATGTTTGATGGAAATTTAATTTGACTTTCATAATTTGTATGTTGTCTTACTGTCTTGCTTAATTAAATTTTTTTTATGAAGATTGAATTATTTGTTGATTGATATGATTGAGTTCTCATTTAATAGATAAAATTAAATTTGTTTACATTTTAAAACAATATTTATGTGTAGATCTATGTTTCTGAACATTCTAATTAAAGTGTAATTCTTTAGATCTGAATGTTTACATGTTCGAATTGTTTAGCTGCTTTTCTTTACTTTGTTAAATTGAAACTAAATCTATATATTTTAAAATACAATGTTTTATTTTAATTCTATGTTTTAACATTTAATTTAAATTCCATTTCTTTATGTATGGAAATTTACAATTTCATGTTGATTGATTAAATTATATTTAAAGTTAAAAATGAAATTTATATGGAATCCATACAATGTTTCAATTGTAGATTTATGTTTTAATCTTTTATAACAAAGTGTAATTTTAGTTTTGAATGTTAATATATGTATATATGTATGTACGCACGCATGCATTACTTGCACTTTTTATGAATAAAAGGAATTTTAACAACAAATCAAAGTTTTGAAATTGACTGTAACAACTATCTAATTTATATTATTAAAAAGCTTTGATTTAATTCCATATATTCATATTTGGATCTACTTGTATGTGTTCATATAAAATTTATTTTTCTTTACATATATTGTCATAGTATGAAATCATTTCTTTTTTAATTAAAACAATAATGTATACATACAATTCATGTAACGATCCGTATTTTTACGGATCGACAAGTTCGTCAAAATCTGGAATTTTTGCATTTTTAAGTCATTTCAGATTTTTAGGCAGATTTGTCTAAGTCCTAGGTCGTGAACGACCTAAGAGCTAAGTCGTGACCGAGTTAAGGAATTCGGCGAGCTAGTGTTAGGTCGTGGGTTAGTTGGAGCGACCTATAGAATTTTGCAACCTAGGATTTAGTTAAGTATTAGGTCGGCAGGACGAGTTAACGACTTAAAGAACTGACCGACTTAAGGATATGGCGACTCAAGGGTAGGCAGACCTAGTGGAGTAAGCGACCTAGTGGTTACTGGGTTAGTGTGGTTAGGTCGGCAACGACTTAGAGCGTATAGAAGTTAGGTCGGTTGAACGAGTTAGTGGGTTGACCGACTTATGATTGTAGACGACTTAAGGTTAGAGTTAGGTCGTAGTGACCAAGTTAAGGGATAGGTCGCTATGTGTTAGGTCGTCTGGTAGCTTGGTTGGTTAGGTCGTAAGCGACCTAAGGGTTAAGTTGTTACCAAGTTAAGTCAACTGGGTGGGTTAGCGACCTAAGGAGTTAACAAGTTGGCGACCTTAGAAGTTAGCCTATGTGTTAAGTCGTAGACGACTTAGGGGTTGAGTCGTAACCCAGTAGTTTGTTAAGTCGTAGGTCGCAGATGCGCTATGTTGACTAGGTCGTGTAAGCACTTAAGTGATAGGTCGCACCTGTGGTTAGGTCGCTAAGTGATAAGTCGAAGCCTCGTTAGGTCGTAAGTTGTGGGGCTTTGTTAGGTCGCTGGGTTTTGTTAAGTCGTAGGGGCTTAGGTCGTAAGTCGGAAACGGCTTAGGAGATAGCAGTTGTTAGGTCGCAGATGCTTCTGGTTAAGTCGTAGGATGGCAAGGCTTTAGGTCGTAGGTCGGCATAGTGTTAAGTCGGCAGCGACTTAAGAAGATAGCCGAGTTACGACTTAGGGTATTTTCTGCTATAAATAGGAGAGCTTCTCTTCATTTTTGGGATCCGGATTTTGAAGCGACGAAGTGCTGCCATTTTGAGAGCTCGACTTCTACACTTCTTCACTTCTTTTCTCCACTCTAATCTAGTGCTTCCATCCATCCAAGTTGAAGATCAAATTGAAGATTCAAGAGCTTAGATTGAAGATCTTCATCTTTTCAAGAAAGATTTCTTCGTTTGAAGCGGATTCGTGATAGATCAAGCTTCATCCTTCGCTGTCCAGATCTTAAGTGTGTTGATTTGGGTTTGTTTTGGTGATTGGATGAGTGGTGATTATCTCTCACACGGATCCAAAGGAGTATATCGGATTGTTGGCTCGATTTGGTGTTAAAATAGAGATTTCCATGCATTTTCTTCATCCTATGTGTAGATCCATATAGATCCATTGTTCATGATGATGTTACATCCATTTTATCATATGTTAACCTATGAAAGTTCATTCATCAAGTTTGTAGAGATATAATCCATGTTTTCATGCTTATTGGACTTACAACTCTTTAATTATGAAAATGCCATTATTGTTATAATTGTCTACTTAGATCATATTTGAATGCTTGATTGTTTGGATTGATGTTTGATTTGATTGATTGTTATGAACTAGATGATTGATGATTAGATTTAGACCGAAGACGATTCAAAAGCTAAGGGAAAGGCTCTTGAATTGGGAAAGCTGCTCGTGGCATATGTAGCGGGATGATGAAGCTCTTATGCATAGATTTGATGATGTGATGATGAGATGAGGCTTTGCGAGGATGTAATGAAGCGAGGCAATCATATGATGAAGACTTGGTCTAATCCAGACGGGATCATTCCAAGCATGTTGATAACTCGGTGATATGATTCGAGTTGAAGATAATGAATGGATATGAGAATAGTCGTCGAGGAGGATGACTAGGAGGCTTGGATAGCATCGTTGTTGAAGGTTCTAGCATGCTCTAAGCAAGAGTACGTTTGGGCAGATTCGATAGTCCCAACGGCCAACTGTTGATGGTCGAGTACTCTGGGCAGATTCGATAGTCCTAGGCACGGGCTGCGACGACGTGCGGGAGTTATGTCTAGAACCGGGGTTTTCATTAGCCCTTGACGGACGGCTGAAAGAATGTGCCGGTCATTCAATTAACGGTGATATCGAAGCAATGATAACAGTGATAGCCAGAGTCATGGATGTTTGGTTGTATCGTCATTCGGACTCAAGAGCGGTATTTTCTGGGTGCTTATCTGATTTAGGCCTTGGTACTTGGAAAACATTGCCCTTGACTCGAGTGATAGTAGCTTTACTTTAAATTGTATGCTCTGCTATGTTTGCTTCTGCTTAGTGTGTGTCTGAGGGCTATCACTGTAGAATGAGGTTGGAGTGGGAGGGTTGTATTCCTATTCCTTTTCCTTTATGCTCTTTTGGTATGTTTTTAGTTAATTTACTGCTCACTAAGACTGTTGTCTGACTCAAGGCTTTATGTTTTAATTCTTATTGCCTTGGGCTGTTCGTCCATTTTGGGACGGGCAGACTAGGTAGCAGGTGACAGGTGCTGTTCTCTTCTCACGATGCTGATATCGAAGACGAGCTTGAGGGTTGCATAGTATCTTCTTATTATTCTGTACTGGATATTCCACTGTTTTGTATTCTCTGAGAGATATGTAGTGAGGCTTGATGTATTGACTATGTGGATGCTTGTATTCAACTATTATGGAGTTTTATATGATGTCATTTTGTTCTGTAAAGCTTCACTATACATATGTTCTATTGTATTTTGTCCATGCGCTGTGAGTAATACGATAGATTCTGTTGTTTTAATCTTACCTTGACAATCGTCCATGGTCGCCTGGCACACTTTACAGCGCTCTATCTTTAGATTCGGTGCAGGGGTCATGGGCGGTCGTCACATTTGGTATCAGAGCATTGGTTAATCGATTTTACCCAACGCTCGCCGTCGTAACTACGTATGAGAGACGTAATTGTATTTTGATGGATGAATACTATAGATAATATAGTAGTTTAGTAGAGTTGAGTCCTTTATGCAGTTGTTTCTCTAGATGTTCTAATCATTCCTTTTTATAGATATTGAGAATGAGTCGAAGAGGGAGACCAGCTGCTAGGGAAGGCCGTGCTACTGAAGAGACTGCTGATTATGCAGCCATGTTCGAAGCTATGATGACTTCGATCATGAGAAGGATACCAGTTCCGGGGGCGGCAGTTGATGTTGGAGTTCAAGTTCAAACTCCAAAACCGGTGGATTTTGCTAAGTTGTGTAAAGACTATACTGCTCTTGGAGGGAAGGTTTTCTTAGGAACAGAATCAACTATCGAAGTCCAGAGATGGATAGATGCTTGTAGAAGGATCTTTGGTGATTTAGGAATTGATGATGCAACTAAGAGGAAGTTGGCATCAAGGCAGCTTCAAGGGAGAGCCTCTGATTGGTGGAACTCTATTACCATCACTACTCCGGAAGAAGAGATTACTTGGGAGCAATTCCAAGTCAGATTTGAAGCTAAGTTCATTTCTACAGCTCAGAAGTCTGTTCTGTTCAAGAAGTTTGTAGAGCTCAAGCAGGGTGGAAGATCTGTTCTTGAGTATGTTTCTGAGTTTGAAGCTTTGTCCAAGTATGCCCGGTCATATATTGAATCTGCTTATCAGAAGAGTGAGAAGTTTGTGACCGGCTTGGATAGTTATCTTGGGAGACAGTTGGTGGATCATTTGGACGATTCATTTGAGAAGCTTGTGGAGAAAGCTCTTAGGCATGAGAGTCTGTTTCCTAAGGAAGGACCTGTTGTTGCTGTTACCAAGGGAGAATCTAAACCACAGCAGGGTGGAAACCAGAAGAGGAAGCAGCAGCAGCAGAAGGGTAAGGATGGCCAGAAGAAGCCGAAAGGCGAGGTGACTTGCTACAATTGTCAGCAGAAGGGCCATTTCTCTAAGGATTGTAAGAATCCAAAGGTGCCAATGAAGTGTCACAACTGTGACAAGCCGGGGCATTTCAGGAAGAATTGTCCAGAACCGAGGAAGGACAGGCAGATTGTGCAAGCCTATGCTTTAGGAGCTGTTCCGTCGTCTTCGAAAGCTCCTACTGCTGAAGATAAGGGAAAGAGTGTGGTTGTTCAAGGTACTCTTTTCCTATGTGGTATTCCAGTTAGAGTTTTGTTTGATACTGGAGCGTCGCATTCGTTTGTTTGTAATGAACTAGTAGGCCGGTTAGGTTTGGAACCGGATATTGTTGATAGGCCATTGGTTGTGACTAATCCAGTTGGGGGTTCGTCTTGTTTGTGTATGTTATGCCGTGGTCTAGTTGTATCGAGTCATGGTTGCTCTTTTGTTTGTGATTGTTTTGTTCTGAACTTTGCGGGGTTCGAAATTATTTTGGGTATGGACTGGCTTAGGAAGTATGCGGCTAAGGTTGATTGTGAGAGGCTGGAGGTGACAGTCGAGAATGTGGAAGGGCGAAAGATTGTGATACGATGTAAGCATAAGGAAGGTGTCTTCATGAGCTTCATGTATTCGCTAGTTGTTCCACGGGATGGACTGTCTTTAGTGCCAATCGCAAATGGATTCGAGGATGTCTTTGACGAAGTCAAAGGGTTGCCGCTGCATAGAGAGATCGAGTTTCGTATAGATCTAGTTGAAGGAGCAAGACCTGTCGTGATGCCTCTTAGGCGGATGGCGCCTAAGGAACAGCAGGAGTTGAGGGTGCAAGTTGATGATCTTTTGCAGAAAGGATTCATTCGGCGTAGTGTGTCCGAGTGGGGTGCACCAGTTGTGTTTGCAACCAAGGCAGATGGGTCGTTGAGATTGTGTGTGGATTATCGTGAGCTGAATAAGGTGACTAAGAAGAACAAGTATCCATTGCCGAGAATAGATGACTTGTTTGATCAGCTTCACGAAGCAAAGGTGTTTTCTCAGATGGATTTGGCAACGGGATTTCACCAGTTGAGAGTAGCTAAGGATAGTGTGCCGAAGACTGCTTTTAGGACACCATCCGGTTTCTTTGAGTGGCTGGTAATGCCGTTTGGATTGACTAACGCGCCAGCATATTTTGTGGATCTTATGAATAGAGTGTTCAGAGATCAGTTGAACAAGTTCGTACTTGTGTTCGTGGATGATATTCTGATTTATTCCAAAACGGAAGAAGAGCACAAGACGCACTTGCGTATTGTTTTGGAGATCTTACGGAAACATCAGCTGAAGGCTAAGTTTTCGAAGTGTCACTTCTGGAAGAGTGAAGTGAGGTTCTTAGGCCATGTGATTTCTGGGAATGGAATAGCGGTTGATCCCGCTAAGGTGGCAGCAATTCAGGATTGGGTTAGACCTAAGAATGCGTCTGATGTGAGAAGTTTTCTTGGATTAGCAGGATATTATCGACGGTTTATCAAAGACTTCTCCAAGATAGCTGCACCGTTAATAGGATTGACGAAGAAGAACCAAGTGTTCAGTTGGGATGCTAAGTGTGAGCAAGCTTTCGGAATCCTTAAAGAGAGATTGACAAGTGCTCCTGTTTTGACTATTCCAAGTGGGAATGATGAGATGGTGGTTTACACCGACGCATGTGGTACTGGACTTGGAGCAGTGCTGATGCAGAAGGATAAAGTTGTTGCGTATGCCAGTCGACAACTAAAGCCGCATGAAAGGAATTACCCGACTCATGATTTGGAGTTAGCGGCGATTGTATTTGCTCTGAAGATGTGGAGGCATTATTTGTTGGGAGTTCGATTCGAGTTGTTTACGGATCACAAGTCGTTGAAGTATCTTTTCTCCCAAAAGGATTTGAATCTTCGGCAGCAACGTTGGCTAGAGTTTTTGGCATCATATGATTTTGGTATAGCTTATACTCCGGGAAAAGGTAACGCAGTGGCAGATGCGTTAAGTCGAAGACATGCAGGATTGGGAGCCATGTTTTCATAATGGAAGAGTCTCGAGTATTTAGCTGGATTTGACTTCAGGCCTAGATGCGAATTGGAACCTGAGATGTTGGCAAACTTATCAATAAGACCCACTCTTGTGGAAAGGATTGGCGAGAGCCAAAAGCGAGATGATAAGCTTGTCAAGATTATCCGTGATTTGGAATCTGGATTGGATCCAGAAAAGGATAAAGGATTCGAGGTCGATCGAGAGGGTTGGCTTCGGAAGCAAGGACGACTAGTTGTTCCCAATATAGATGAATTGAGGAGTGAGGTTCTGAAGGAAAGTCATCACTCGAAGTTGACAATTCATCCTGGTGGAAATAAGATGTATCGGGATATGAAGAGAACCTACTACTGGGAAGGTATGAAGAAGGATGTTGGAAATTTTATTTCCAAATGTATGAACTGCCAGTTGGTAAAAGCCGAGCAGAAGAAGCCAAGTGGATTGCTTCAGCCATTAGAAGTTCCTACATGGAAGTGGGAACAAGTGTCGATGGATTTTATCGATGGATTGCCTAGAACCAGAACGGGAAATGAAGGGATTTGGGTTATCGTTGATCGTTTGACCAAGAGTGCAAGATTCATTCCTGTTCGATCGACTAGGACGGCATCAAAGTTAGCTGAGTTGTATGTTAAGTGGATAGTTCGATTCCATGGTATTCCGAAGAGTATAGTGAGCGATCGAGACCCATTGTTCACTAGTGGATTTTGGAAGAGCTTCCAGGAAGTTTTGGGAACCGAGTTATGTTTGAGTACAGCTTATCATCCCCAAACAGATGGTCAGACCGAGAGAGTCAACCGAGTTTTGGAAGATCTTCTTAGAGCTTGTGTTTTGGATTTCGGAGGATCATGGGAAGATCACCTTCATTTGGTGGAGTTTGCGTACAACAACAGTTACCAGTCAAGCATTGGTATGGCACCGTATGAGGCATTGTATGGAAGACCGTGTAACTCTCCGACATGTTGGTTGGAAACTGGAGAAAAGTTGATACTTGGGCCAGAGATGATTCGGCAGACTTCGGATTGTATAGAAATCATTAAGCAACGAATGAAGGCAGCCCAAGATCGTCAGAAGAGTTATGCTGATAAACGTCGTAAGGATTTGGAATTTGACGTAGGAGATATGGTTTTTGTGAAGATTTCTCCACTGAAGAATGTTATTCGATTCGGGAAGAAAGGAAAATTGACTCCGAGATTTGTTGGACCATTCCCGATTATCGAGCGAATTGGAAAGCTCGCTTACAGATTGGAGTTACCAGAGAAGATGTCGAGTGTGCACAATGTTTTTCATGTATCATATCTACGGAAGTATGTGCACGACTCGAGTACGGTAGTTTCTGCTGGTAGCTGTGAAGACTTAGAAGTTGATCTAGTTGATAGAAGACCTCGTAAGCCGCTTCGTGTTGTTGAAACCGACACGAAACAGCTTAGGAGAAAGGTAGTTAAGTTGCTCAAGATACAATGGAGTGATGATGATAACGACTGTACGTGGGAGGTGGAAGAGAGGATGAAGGCAGCTCATCCTGAACTCTTCAAGGTATGGCCCTAAGGTGTCGTCTCATCTCGCGATATTGTAACTTGTTCTAAGTCTTAGAATTCTGTACGCTAAGCTAGAATTGGATGCATGGTTTGTTGATTGCTATGGATGGTAGGCGTACAGAATAGTTTTTGATTGCTTGGAATTTCGGGGGCGAAATTCCTAAGGGGGAGAGAATGTAACGACCCGTATTTTTACGGATTGACAAGTTCGTCAAAATCTGGAATTTTTGCATTTTTAAGTCATTTCAGATTTTTAGGCAGATTTGTCTAAGTCCTAGGTCGTGAACGACCTAAGAGCTAAGTCGTGACCGAGTTAAGGAATTCGGCGAGCTAGTGTTAGGTCGTGGGTTAGTTGGAGCGACCTATAGAATTTTGCAACCTAGGATTTAGTTAAGTATTAGGTCGGCAGGACGAGTTAACGACCTAAAGAACTGACCGACTTAAGGATATGGCGACTCAAGGGTAGGCAGACCTAGTGGAGTAAGCGACCTAGTGGTTACTGGGTTAGTGTGGTTAGGTCGGCAACGACTTAGAGCGTATAGAAGTTAGGTCGGTTGAACGAGTTAGTGGGTTGACCGACTTATGATTGTAGACGACTTAAGGTTAGAGTTAGGTCGTAGTGACCAAGTTAAGGGATAGGTCGCTATGTGTTAGGTCGTCTGGTAGCTTGGTTGGTTAGGTCGTAAGTGACCTAAGGGTTAAGTTGTTACCAAGTTAAGTCGACTGGGTGGGTTAGCGACCTAAGGAGTTAACAAGTTGGCGACCTTAGAAGTTAGCCTATGTGTTAAGTCGTAGACGACTTAGGGGTTGAGTCGTAACCCAGTAGTTTGTTAAGTCGTAGGTCGCAGATGCGCTATGTTGACTAGGTCGCGTAAGCACTTAAGTGATAGGTCGCACCTGTGGTTAGGTCGCTAAGTGATAAGTCGAAGCCTCGTTAGGTCGTAAGTTGTGGGGCTTTGTTAGGTCGCTGGGTTTTGTTAAGTCGTAGGGGCTTAGGTCGTAAGTCGGAAACGACTTAGGAGATAGCAGTTGTTAGGTCGCAGATGCTTCTTGTTAAGTCGTAGGATGGCAAGGCTTTAGGTCGTAGGTCGGCATAGTGTTAAGTCGGCAGCGACTTAAGAAGATAGCCGAGTTACGACTTAGGGTATTTTCTGCTATAAATAGGAGAGCTTCTCTTCATTTTTGGGATCCGGATTTTGAAGCGACGAAGTGCTGCCATTTTGAGAGCTCGACTTCTACACTTCTTCACTTCTTTTCTCCACTCTAATCTAGTGCTTCCATCCATCCAAGTTGAAGATCAAATTGAAGATTCAAGAGCTTAGATTGAAGATCTTCATCTTTTCAAGAAAGATTTCTTCGTTTGAAGCGGATTCGTGATAGATCAAGCTTCATCCTTCGCTGTCCAGATCTTAAGTGTGTTGATTTGGGTTTGTTTTGGTGATTGGGTGAGTGGTGATTATCTCTCACACGGATCCAAAGGAGTATATCGGATTGTTGGCTCGATTTGGTGTTAAAATAGAGATTTCCATGCATTTTCTTCATCCTATGTGTAGATCCATATAGATCCATTGTTCATGATGATGTTACATCCATTTTATCATATGTTAACCTATGCAAGTTCATTCATCAAGTTTGTAGAGATATAATCCATGTTTTCATGCTTATTGGACTTACAACTCTTTAATTACGAAAATGCCATTATTGTTATAATTGTCTACTTAGATCATATTTGAATGCTTGATTGTTTGGATTGATGTTTGATTTGATTGATTGTTATGAACTAGATGATTGATGATTAGATTTAGACCGAAGACGATTCAAAAGCTAAGGGAAAGGCTCTTGAATTGGGAAAGCTGCTCGTGGCATATGTAGCGGGATGATGAAGCTCTTATGCATAGATTTGATGATGTGATGATGAGATGAGGCTTTGCGAGGATGTAATGAAGCGAGGCAATCATATGATGAAGACTTGGTCTAATCCAGACGGGATCATTCCAAGCATGTTGATAACTCGGTGATATGATTCGAGTTGAAGATAATGAATGGATATGAGAATAGTCGTCGAGGAGGATGACTAGGAGGCTTGGATAGCATCGTTGTTGAAGGTTCTAGCATGCTCTAAGCAAGAGTACGTTTGGGCAGATTCGATAGTCCCAACGGCCAACTGTTGATGGTCGAGTACTCTGGGCAGATTCGATAGTCCTAGGCACGGGCTGCGACGACGTGCGGGAGTTATGTCTAGAACCGGGGTTTTCATTAGCCCTTGACGGACGGCTGAAAGAATGTGCCGGTCATTCAATTAACGGTGATATCGAAGCAATGATAACAGTGATAGCCAGAGTCATGGATGTTTGGTTGTATCGTCATTCGGACTCAAGAGCGGTATTTTCTGGGTGCTTATCTGATTTAGGCCTTGGTACTTGGAAAACATTGCCCTTGACTCGAGTGATAGTAGCTTTACTTTAAATTGTATGCTCTGCTATGTTTGCTTCTGCTTAGTGTGTGTCTGAGGGCTATCACTGTAGAATGAGGTTGGAGTGGGAGGGTTGTATTCCTATTCCTTTTCCTTTATGCTCTTTTGGTATGTTGTTAGTTAATTTACTGCTCACTAAGACTGTTGTCTGACTCAAGGCTTTATGTTTTAATTCTTATTGCCTTGGGCTGTTCGTCCATTTTGGGACGGGCAGACTAGGTAGCAGGTGACAGGTGCTGTTCTCTTCTCACGATGCTGATATCGAAGACGAGCTTGAGGGTTGCATAGTATCTTCTTATTATTCTGTACTGGATATTCCGCTGTTTTGTATTCTCTGAGAGATATGTAGTGAGGCTTGATGTATTGACTATGTGGATGCTTGTATTCAACTATTATGGAGTTTTATATGATGTCATTTTGTTCTGTAAAGCTTCACTATACATATGTTCTATTGTATTTTGTCCATGCGCTGTGAGTAATACGATAGATTCTGTTGTTTTAATCTTACCTTGACAATCGTCCATGGTCGCCTGGCACACTTTACAGCGCTCTATCTTTAGATTCGGTGCAGGGGTCATGGGCGGTCGTCACAATTCATTATTTACCTTCTATATTCTTACAGTTTTGTACCTATTGGTTGTCATTAATATGATGCATTAATTAAGTTTACTAAAAGGGAAACTGTAACGACCCTGAATTTTATATGAATTTAAATTGTTAATTAAATTAATTTTTGAATAAAATTGTGGAAATTGATTTATAAGGTGATGCGAGTTTCCCCGATATCTAAGTATATTTGTATAAATTGTTTAAAAATTTAAATTATTGTATATATGAGAATATATATATATATCTGTATTTGAACAGATTTGACTAAATTTGAAATAATATAATATATATTTGATTTGTGTTTAAATTGTAAATAAATGGTTAATAATAATTTGAATTTATAAATTAAAAATATAAGGCGATAAATAAAATAAAATGAATACATAGATAAATCCAAATAACACGTTAATAAACTTTGTAAAAATATAAAGTGAATACATTAGAAAGATTTAACAACAAATAGAAATGTAATTATATTATAAAGTAGTATGAACAAAGGCAAAGCAAATATATTCAAGTATTCAACAAGTAAAAGATAAATGTGAGCAAAACCAACTATATAAAGATAAGTATGCACACTTGTAATATGAAACAAAACAGCAACATGCATTCATAAGCATGAACACTTGAAAAGAATAAAAATAAATGTTAAGTACATTCATATGTAGCCTGTAAGAAATATGCAAAGTAACAAGGCCAAGTCAAGCAAGCTACCACAACATCTCCTCAATATCATTTCCAGCCGAAACAAGAAGTAAGAAATAGGTAAAATATCATTAAAATGCAAACAAGTACAAATACAAACATGAAGTAAACAAAAGAAAATAAAAATACAAGTGTGAAAGCTTGCATAGAAGCCACCAGATTTTGCTTCACGCAATGTATAAAGTATAAAAATGGTACAAGATAATAAATGCAGCCTCCTTAGTACACTACAAAACATATCTATCAGCCACCAAAGGGAAGTATCAGCAAGCAAAAGAAGAAAATATCCCTGTTGTTTTCTGTACAATAAATTATATACCCTGTACAACTCCTCTTTTGTATATATCAACCTGTAAATTTGCTTTCCCATATATTTTCATCAGTTCGTTCCTTAAAGCAAAAATCTGAAGTAAACAAACCATTCAACTTAAAAACAAAAACTCAATATAAACATCAACAACAATTCGAATCAATACAAATTCATGGAAGCCAAAGATCAAGTGAAAAGATTTCAGCTTGCAATATTCCAAAGCCTGTTTCATCAAAAAGAGTTCTGTTCTTCTTCAAAACACTGTGAGCAAACTTCTTCTTTTAAGCTTAATCTTCCATATTATCTTAGTCTGTGATGATGATAATTTTGATGTGGTTTGCATAAATATGAAATTATGTTTGCATGCCTAAATATGTTGTGTGCAGTCAAAATAGATCTCTGTTTAAAATTCACAGTTTAAAATTGTAGAATAAAGAAAAAAAAATTCAATCCTCCTCATCTAATCTCTGTTAGGCATAGGGATTCAAACGAATTTTGTTTGTTTAAACATAATCAAAGTTTTAATAAATATTTTTATGTGAAATAAGTTTAAATATTTTCTGGGAAACAAAAAGAACAGTGAAAACTTGATTTTATCAAAATCCCAACACGATTAAATTTTAGGTTCAAGTTTATAATCTGTTGTATCTTTGAAAACTAGGATTTTTAAGATAAAAATCAAAATTTTTAGTTAAGTCTTGAATGTGCATTTCAAAGTTGATCTAAAAATGGGTTTTTGGCTATTTTGAGTGGTCAGAGGAACTAAGGTGATCGGGGTCACTACTGGGGATAGAGTGATGATGGGTGGTCTCGGCAAAAACGGTCAGAGGGGTTCTCGAAGCACGTGGTGGCAGGACGACATGGAAATAGGGTTTAAGCCCTATGTTTGGTCGAGGTTGAGTTTTGGGTTGCTGCGTCTTCGCTGGAGCGTCGGAGCTAATCGCGACCGGGGGAATAGAACGAGGGATCGGAGGCGGTGGTTCAGGCAAGGTCGCGTAATCTCTGGTGGTTGGTCGTGGCGGCGGTGGTGATTTTGGTAACTGAGGTTGCTCCAGAACATCGAGTCGAACAGCTAAAAATTGATTTCGTGGAAGATTGATCGAACTAGGTTGTCAAGATGAACGATGGGGTCATCGTCGACCTGCGGGAACAAACGGTGATGATCGGAGGAGCTCCGATCCTCTGTGCACGTTTATGTGCATATGGGTGTGTCAGTAGAAGGAATTGGGGAAGAAGATGGAACTCGAGTTTGTTTCCGAGGAAGAGAGGGTTTTGCTCGAGTATTGTATCGTGTAGTTTTGGGGTTGCGCCGGGTCAATTTGTAAAAACTTAACAAATTTTAAATTGAAAAGGGTCTCGGGTTGGTTTGGGGAATGACTCGAAGCAGGGCTCGGGTAAATTGGAATTTGGCTCGGGTTACATCCTGTTACAGGCTTTCAGCCTGTCTGGTTTCCAAATTTAAGTAATCTGAGTTTTAAATTTAAGTTCAAGTTAGTTTGGAAACAAATAAAGTTTTAAATTTAAAATGTTTAAGTGTGGAAAAGAAATTTGACTTTAAAATGAAATTTAAATGGTTAAGTTAGTTAAAATGGATAATTTATTTATTTAATTAATTAACGATTTGGATTAATTAAATAAGTTATTAAAGGGCTGAAGTAGTTAATGAAGGATTTAAAGATTAATTAATTGATTAATTAAGGATTATGAATTAAATATTAATTAATGATTAAAGTGGATTTATCAAGTGGTTAATCAATAGTTAATTCAAAGATAATGTGATCAATTAATTAAGGTGATTAATTTGAGATAATGAATTCAAGTTAAAGGTTAATTAACTAATGAAAATGATTAAAGGACCTTTAATCAAATGATTTGGAATCGTTTAATGTTAATTAACTATGATTGATGACCTATCTGTTTTAAATAAATCAGATAATTAATTAAGGTTATTTATGGATGACTATATTCTATTGAATGCTGTGTATTGGATTGATAACTATGTTATGTGATTGTGATGCTTTGTGATATAGATTACTTTGTGCTGAGCTGTGATTTCTATTTCTGTGATATATTACTATGTGAATATGAAACCCTTTGACCCGTAAACGGTATTTGAATTTCGATGCGACAGGGAGTCGGATTCCAGTTGGTTATCCGAAACCCACATCGAATTGTAATAGTGAATCTTTGTGACTGATAAATTTATTTTATCTATGAATCTGTGAATGAGGATAAGCGTTATCGATTATACCGCTTATCGATATATCTGTGATGATTGATGTTGCACTATTGTGTGAAACCCCTGGACTACACTATACACACACAAATATGGATTTCACGTGGAAATCGGTTAAGTCACAGATGTTGTAAATTTGATGTTTTTGAAATTGAAATTTTAAATTTCAATTGATTTTGAAATTGGAAATTTGGGGTTTAATATGAAAAGCTTTTGAAATGGAATTTCAAAGATAAAAGTTATTTCGAATAACTTAATCGAGTTTTGAAAATTTAAATAATTTGATTTAAATTTGAATTCAAATTTGGAATTGAATTCTATGATTTGAAACTAGGGATTTAAAGATGCTGTATAAGTTATATATGGGTTAAACCATTTTAAAGGTATTGATTTGGGAATTTGAGTTTAATTCAAGGGTTTTAACTCGTGTAAATATAACTGGATTTTTCTGAAACGAACTATGTGTTTTCAAATAGTAAAAGTTTTCACATAAGTAATGAATTTCCAAATTGTGTTGAACGGTTTCAAGTTTGAAATAGAATTGAAATGTTTTGAAAACTATGAAATGAGTCTTTGATTCAAAGACCGGACGAGTTAATCCAACTTGAAATAGAATTGTTTTGAAAGGCTATGAATGAATCTTTGGAAACGAGTTTTGAAAGCTATAAGTTAAATCTTGATTTAAAGATTTAACGAATTAATCAGATTGAAATGGAAATCGATTTGAAAATATATGAATGAATCTTTGTGAACGGGGTGAACTTTGTGAATTGAATCTTTTTGTTTAAAAGATTAAAAGTGTGGAAATTGTTTAAACCATTGAAGGTTTTTGAAATGAATCTTTTTGTTTAAAAGATTGGAAATGGTAATTTGTTTTACCATTCGAATGAAAAGTTTTAAGCTTTAAGCTGTGATTTAACTGAGACCCCAGTATCCATATGATTTTTAATTGCGCTCGTTATTCGGTTTAGCCGGGAGAGGACCTTTGTGTCATATAACCCATTCCGAATAGTGATACGACGATATGGATCGCATTTGAAGACCGGTGGTGAAGACCGGGTATTTGCAAGAGCGATATGATGACCTATCGATTTTCTCTGCATCATGGCTCCGGTATAGAGATTCCCTAAGTGATGGGAAGTCCGATCGAAATTGTGAATACCCGGATTTGCAAGGGCTTCTTCGGAAGTGCCTTCGGTTCTGTTCGAACCCGGAACAGACTTGTATGGATGTGTGTCTGACGTTACACTTTGAGATGTAAAGCTGGTTTCTATCAAATACATTTCTGTTGGTGGCGGAGAATTTATTCTCTTAGCTTAACACCCTTCTCTGAGACGTACGAGCTCAGAGGTTATGTAGTTGATGGTTACTAATGATACATTCCTAATTTGGTAATGTGGCATACGAAGTGTTGCTGATCAATTGTTGATCGAAGCGTGGCTTTGTGAAAAAGCGTGGCTTTGTGAAAAAGCGTTGCTTTGTGAAAAAGCGTAGCTTTTTGGACGAGACTTCGTCGAGCCTCACAACCCGGTAATGGTCGAAACAGGAATGTTGCGGCAAAGGTTTGTAGGGGTAGCACCCCTAGGGTATGTCATTTCCTTCTGGATAAAGGGTGGTATCATGGTATGGAGCCCAGATACTTAACTCATGTGGACACGGTAATTTATTACTGTATGATGTTGCTTTGTTGGTTTTCGGGATCCCGCGGATAAAGGTCGGTAACGACCGGGGGATGACATGACTCGTGTGTTAGTTACCTAGTTACAGCTGTACAGCGTGAGGTAGCGTCAGTGTGTTAGTTACCTAGTTACAGCTGTATAGCGTGAGGTAGCGTCGGCCTTTTGTTTGCAGAGATCCGGTTAGGATCCGGGGCGTCTTTCCAGAGGCGTTTCTATTTCGGTAAGGAAGTTCCTTAGCCTGATCATTTGTTGGAAACCCAAAGAAACAATACGAACCCAGTACGGTTTTAGTTGTATTACCTGCTATGGAATGTGGCGGTAACCTGCTATTGAACGTAGTAGCTATAGTAGGCATACGATGAAATGTTGTATGCTGGCTAAGATTAATATTATATTTTCGAAATGTTTTCGACACTATGCACTAATGATAATAATATCGAATGATTTTTGCGTAGTAAGCATTTTTGACTATCATAAGAAGAAATCTCCTCCAATTCTGCGTTTGCATTGTGTGTGTGGTGGGAGGTCTTATGGTAATTTCATTTTCGAAAAGCATTGCGGATTTCAATGTTTAAAAGCCTTTCGTGGTTGTTTAAAGATAAACTGTTTTTGTTTGCTCACACCAGTCCCACGACTGACCTGGAGTTTATTGTTCCCTTCCTAAACTCTAGGTGCCCACAATTTTCCACACGGGCAGTCTAGAGTTGGGTTTTTCAGATATTCAGGTTTAGTGGATTATCTGGGGCTAGTTCAGTTCTTGGAGTTCATGGACTGACGTTGCTTATCTTGGAGCATTCTATTGGAGACATTCTATCCGCTGCTGGTGTTATCTATTTTCTTTCCGCTGCTATTTCTTGTATCATATCTCTGATGTATATTGGTATCTGTTGTATCATTCTGTTGTATCATACTGTATCGGATTTTGTATCTGTCATTGTATCAATGTTATATATATTGATATATTCTTTTTCTTCCGCTGTGTTGTTATACTTAATGTTGTTATAAGCTCCGGCGAATCGGATTTGAACGGTCGAATCTGCGGCATTCTAGTACAATGTGAAGTACGGATGTTGATTTTCGAACGCGAAAAATCCGTATCATTACAGAAACTGTATCAATCAACCTTGTCATCCCTTATTTATTTCCATTTCAATTCCTATGTAATAACCATTCAAATTGTTCTTGTTTATTTTATGTATACATATCAATTACCACTAACTATGCACACTCCTATATGTTGCGCTTGCATAATATTTACTGTGAATATATTTACAATTCATGTCATATTTAGATGAGTCTTTAATGTTATTTTATTAATAAATTATTTAATTTCATTATGAGAAGGAAATGAAAAGTTTCATTCTCTAACTAAATTTATGATCCCTCATTAATTGAATAATTTAAGAGAAAGAAAATGAAAAGTTTCATTCTCTAAATAAATTTATGCCCCCTCATTAATTGAATAAATTAAGAGAAAGGAAATAAAATATTTCCTTCTCTGAATAAATTTGAAAAAGTTTTCTTCTCTAACTAAATTTATGATCCCTCGTTAATTGAATAATTTAAGAGAAAGGAAATGAAAAGTTTCATTCTCTAAATAAACTTATGCCCCCTCATTAATTAAATAAGTTAAGAGAAAGGAAACGAAATATTTCCTTCTCTGAATAAGTTAAAAAAGTAAACGTTACACACAGATTTGTATATAAGAGTATATTTGGTGTACCCTAACTTACATACAAATTAAATTAAAGTGAAACTTTATTTATGAATTTAAATAAAATATTGATTTTATTTAAAAGAAACTTGGAAAAGTTCCAAATGAATTTAGACTTCATATGCCCATTAAAGAACCAAAATGGCTAAATTTTTTGAAATTCACCTATTTCTTCCACTGTGAGCCCAATAGCATATGCGGTCTAAATTAGTCATGTTAGGGCTAACTAAATAAGCTTGTGCACTTAGTGCGGTGTCTAAAAAAGTGACGTCTAGGATTGGAATTGAGTAACCAAGTACCCTATCCTACCTGGTTACCTGCCTGGCCTGAAAGGTGATGTGAGCCCAAAGGTTGCCCCTAATAGAAAAGGCCCAATTTGAATTGGACCTTGGGCTAATTTTAAAAATAATTTTGAAAATTAAGACATGATTTTAAATTTAAAAGTTAAATTTAAAATAAAAACATGTTTATTATAAACGGTTATAATATAACATAAATTTTCAAAATGTTTGAAAATGTAATGAAAAGTTCAAAATGTTTGAAACTATGTAAATATTAAATTCGAAATTTAAAATTATTAATAAGATTAATAATATAAATTAATTAAATGATTTAATTAATCAATACTTATATGCATGTATTATATATGTTGATATATGTTATGTTATTTTAAAGTGTTTAATATAACATAAGCATACATGTATGTGTATAAGATAAATTTTCGAAATTAATATAATTTAATTAAAATTATTTAATTAATAAAGTAATTAAAGGTCAGTTAATTAACCAAAAATATGCATATATAAGATATATGTGTCTTACTATAAAGGTTATAGTAGATATGTCCAATATAAAAGTTGTATTGGAATACTAGTTTAAAATTAATTAAAGAGTTAATTAATTAAAACTAAGTAAAGAGTTAATTAATTAAAATTAACTAAATAATATTTCAGTAATAAAATATCATACATAAGACTATCATATAAGTAATATGAAATATAAAGGTTATATAACAATAAAACTTATATGATATGAATGTATAAACTAAAGATGGAACATTAAAGAAACCCAAATAGACTTAAGGAATAAATACATATGTAAATGTACGTATACTATGATTTCTAATGTGTTTGACACTTGAATCATGATGGTATTTCATAAGAAATACATTATTCCATTAGTTGATATAACACAATATAATATATTGAAGATTATGAATCTTCAATATAATGTTGTCATCTACCATATATATATTAATAAATTACTTGCATACTCCTTAGTTGTTGAGCAAACTCAAGCTGGGGATGTTATGTGTAGTATTATTAATATACTGAACATTGAGGTAAGATAACTATATGTATTAGTTAAGCAAACTCAAGGTACATATAATATACTTAAGCCATCACGATATGTTAGGTACGTGTAACGACCCGGAATTTTCGACTCCGAAAATTCCGAATTGTTAAGGAAAAGAAAAAGAAAGAGATAGAAGAAGAAGAACAGAAACATCAATATCTCACAATCGCAGCGGATAAAATATAATAATAATAACAATTTACAAAACAATATTATATCTGTCGATTACATTTTAATACATCAGAGTTACACATTTATACAGACACTGGATATACACAATTATCAAGTCTCAGATATACATTAATATAACACAATAGAAACACTCCATACGTTCCTGCCATCCAGCTCGACTCCTGAGCTCCAGAACGTCCTTACCTGAAATTCTGTAATACTCGGTCTGACCCGAGCATTACATCAAAGTAACACCCGGGTCAGGCTGGAAACCAGCGTGAGTAAACCCATATAACATGAAATACTAAGTTATAAACTTATTTGCAATCCAGGGTAACTCGTACCTTTCTACGAGTTCCAAAAGTCCATCACTTATTACAACAATGTCCACGAACCATTACTTAGTTAAAGGCCAAGTTACTTAATTTATTCCAATTCCAGCCTGTTGGTTATAAACTCAATTTATAAAGAATCGAAGTGGTTTCGGGTATTTACTGATACCCGACCCCTGTCTCTTCGAATTCAATGTGATCCCTAATCCAAATTGTTAGGTTTAAACAATACAATTCATATTCAGGATATCATACAACAATTCAACTCAGATAGGTAACCTACATTATCACAGTTTAAATCCATTCATATCACAACACATCTCAATCGTCCATCAGAGATAAAATCAATCCAAGTCATCTAATATCATTCAGCCAATCCATAACAAGTTGATTCATTCTTAATTAATTTAAGTAATCTCTAAATAAATTAATTACTAACCTTTAATCACTTGGATTACCTTAATCCATCTTACTTAACATTAATTAATTTCAAATTAATTAATCATTTCTTAATTATTTATCTTAATTAATCTTCCTTGATTAATTATCCCTTAATTCCAATAAGTAATTATTCTTTAATTATCCCTTTTAATAATCATTCTTGATTTATTACTTTTTTTATTACATTAAGTAATTAGTCTTTAATTAATTATATAAATGAATTAACCTTAACCATTTAAAATAATTATCCTTTAATCAATCTCATTAATTAATTTATTAATAAATGATCCTCTAATTAATTCCTTTAATTAATTATTCTTTAATTAATTACCTCAATTAATCCACCCTTAAATAAATTACACTTAAGTAATTTAATCCTTAATTACTTCCATTTAATTACTTTCAAAAAGTAATTATCTTCTAATTAATTATATTCAGTAATTATTCATTTATTTACTTCATTAAGTAATTATTCTTAACCAACTTCTACTAATGAGTATCCTTAATTAATTAATCTAATTAATTATCTTAAAGAAATCACATTAATTCATAATCACTAGTTAATAATCTTGAATTAATTAAAATCATTAACTATTCTCTAATTACCTATACTAATTTCATCACTAAATCTTATTTAAAAATCATTTAGGAATTTATTATTATTATTACTATTAGCTTGGTTAACTTACGAGTGAAAAACACCTGAACATCGAATTTTATAAAAACATTGACCAGGAAATCATTTAACTTGATTTAATTTAAAATTTCAAAACTGGACATTTTATTTCTTTTGAAACTTGCCCTTGCTTCCAAAAACCCGAACCATCTCAATGAAATCCCGGTTACCACTTCGAGTTACCTCCCTGCCCCATTTCTTCGAGAAAAATCTACAATTACTTCGTGATATACCCGAGAAAACCCCTTCTTCCCAAAACACCACAACAACCCAGACTTAAACGTATACATGTGCACGTGTACGCCTCAACCACGATGCTCCGACCATCGTCGTCAACGCCGGCAGATCGACTATGCTTCACTCATTCGATTCCAACTACCCCGAGCCTCGAATGGCCTATAAATCAAAATCGAGCCATTGACCCAAAACTGGAACTGAAACATTCGACGAACTCGCCTTGCCATCGACAATGTCGACCACTATCATCCACGCCACCAAGCCCCTAGCTACGCCACACGATCACCTCACTTTTCCCCCTACTGTTGCCAAGTCCGATACATCATCGACGTTGAACGAACTCCAGAAACAACGTCGAACAAACCTGGTCCTTAAACCCTATTTCTTCCCCGTCCGGCCACCACAACGATCATCCGATCACCACTCTATTTTTCCTTCGCTCCCAGACCCACAAGCTACCTCTAGCCACAATCCCGATGCCCCCGACCCACGCAATCGCCGGAATTCGAGCAAAGTTCCTTTTCCGTTCAACTCAAGATCTCTCCCTATTTACAATCTTAAAAATCTTGAAATGTTTATCAAAAATCATAATTTTCCAATATGAATTAACTCCTATAATCTTAACTTGATATAAAGATGATAAATTTTCTAACCCATTTCAGATTATCACTGTAATCTATATATTTTGAAATAATTACTAAATATAAATTCCGGAAATCATTTTTAAAAATCATTTTACCTTCTTCCAAACATTTTTCATTTAGAGATTCTAACCTAAAAGTTTTGGAGAAAGAGATTTTGAATTTTTAAACATGATTGAAACCTGTAATATGTGAACAGAGGTACGTTTACACAAACATGCACACAGTCATCTACATATATACAGATATGCAAGCACATTTTACAACTATCAAACATTTTTCATAACATACATTAAGTATTTTTCACATGCAAATCAAGGTATAAACAGTTTAAGATTTTATAAAGGGTAGTTTACTCACCTGTATATAGTTAGAACAGAAAAACAGAACATTGCCTTTTTGAACTGGAACTTGAATGTTGATCATTGAACTGCTGTATGATTTAGATTTGTAACTTGATTTAACAAATGTTTGAGATGACTATTTGATTTCTTGCTTCCAGATTTTGAACTTGAATCAGTTATTGAGATGATTAGAGCTTGCTTTAAACTTGTTTTTAGACTTGAGCTTGTTGCTTTGATTAAATTTTGAATTTAGATTTCAGTTTTTATGTATAAGAAGAAAGAAAGAATTTGAGGAAGAAAAAGAATTTGAACTGAAAAGAAAAGCCAGGCTTCTCTCTAATACAACATTATTTATAAATTAATTTTAAAAGAGACAAATGTGGCCACTTGTATCTTAGATTGTTTATCTAGCTTACACATATTAAATAAATTTACAAATGTCTTTAAATCATCTTAATATACTTACAAGTGTTAAACTCTTCTTTTATTAAATTCTTTAAGTCATATATATGTATTTATATAGATTATTTATTTTATATTTACATATGTCTTTTGTACTTTAGATTTTATACTTATAGTTTTAAAAGATATACACATATCAAAGCTTTATATAAATTTACAAATATACTAACTATATCTATTTCCAAGTATATAAAAGAAAAGGTATTTTTAAATCTTTAATTAAATCTCACCTTACATATTTACAACCCAATCTTACACATACATATGTATAGAATTTTCAAAAATTTGTTTAAAGTTGATTATATATATATATTTTATATTAGTTTTGAAAAGTTAATTTTTACCAAATAAATATTTATAAAAGAAGATCATTAAACAAATATTATCAAATGAATATTTATATAGATATTTATAAGTCAGTATTTATTATAGTTCAAATTTATCTATATATATCCAGATATATTCTAATTACCAGAATTTCATTTAATAATCCAAATAAAATCAGTATTTCTATTAATTAACCCAGTTAATTATCAATTAACAGATTTTCCAAAATCCGGGTTATCACATTCCTCCCCCCTTAGAATCTTTTCGTCCTCGAAAAGAAACGAAGCCAAAATTTATTATTTACTTAAAATCAGATAAATTATTCTTTGATCATTTTTAAAACACTCTTAAAATCTATATAATATTGTAAAATAATTTTATAAAAATGCTTTTATAACTCGATGTTTCAACAAGTCTATCCTTGTTCTCACAGAAATTCGGTCATACGTTGATCAGACGTAGGACTGAAAATCTATAAGGACTTAGCAAACCCGTTTTCAACACCCAGTGAAAATATTTGGAAAATAATTTATGAAAATATAGAAAACATTTTTGAAAATAGAGGAAATATCTTTGGTGAGAATGCTCTGGAAATCATCACCCCCATCCATGGTCGCAGTTAACCCGATGGTTACGTTGCCGTCCCGGCAAAATCCACAGATAACTGTAGGTCTCCGCGCTCCTCGATTACGCCATGGAACCCGCTACAGATCGCAGTTATACCCGGGCCTTACGTTGCTATCACAGCACAAACCCATATAACTGTAGGCATCAGCGCCACCGAATTTCGCTGCCAAATAATGAAACTTCTCCCACATAGGTCGCAGTCTACCGATATAAAATCAAACGTAGACAGTTGGCTCTCAGCGGCACACACGACTTTCGCTATGTTACCATAGTGTCACAGTCTACCGATATAAAATCAAACGTAGACAGTTGGCTCTCAGCGGCACACATGACTTTCGCTATGGTCTGCAGTAGATCGCAGTGACATCGAGTTACATTGTCGTCACAGAATAACCCAAATGCCTCTGTGGGCACCAGCCCCTCGACTTTCGCTACACAAATAATCCTCAGGAACTAGTTTTGTCCGGACTCCTCACAGGATCAACTTTAGAATCCCCCCTTGGGGTTCAAGGCAGTACCACCCAGTGGCACTCCTGAGAAGTTCATTTCAAGGGAGCGCCTTTTTCCCCAGAGCCATACTCAAAACATTTTATACTATATACTTATAGTATCTTCAAATCATACCCTTTATGATTTATCAAAATCTCCTTTACACAAAATCGATTACCAAAAATCGATAATTCTCAAACTAGGCTTTCCAAAATCCAAAATTGATTTCTCAAAAATCAAAAGCCCTTTCCAAAATCCATAGGTTCCCAAAACCTTTTCCAAAATCATTCTCATAAGATCCTTTATATATATAGATATAGATATATATACTTTGAAAATCTTTGGATCATTTCAAACTTCGTATAAAACCTCTTTTATACTTCAAATATTTCAAAACCCTTTTCTTTTAGCAATAGATTCAACAAGGGAAGATTTACCTTATATAATCAAGGATATATAACTTTATTTTATTCTAAATCAAATATTCACATTTGATAAATCTTTTATAAAGTTATTAACCATATTTCTTTTCAAAAACCATTTTACAGTTCTTATCCCCAATCTTCAATATCAATTTCATTCAAATCCGTACGATGCACACATATCATCCGTACACAATATCAATCTGATCACTCAATCGATCACACAATTTCACTTCCGAACTAGTATCATCCACCCGACTTCCTAATGCGGACTCAGATCTGGTTTCTTGATCAGAAACCTTCATTCTCCTTGCATAGTCGTAGCCATGATAGAGAATATCCAGAACCAATCAACAATCCATATCCAGGTTCGCCGTCGAAAATCGAGCGAAAAATCCCAACTCGGATCGATAATACTATCTCGAAATTCTGTGTTCGAATCTGGATCAAGTCATTATGCGAATAGAATAATATACGTATATCCTACGTATTTATCTTTATTGGTTATTAGCCAAATCAATTTACTTTTCTATTCACATTTCCTTTAATTCCATTCACTTATTCTCAATTTCTTCCATTTCCAATTGAGTTATTACTTCAATTACAAACAGTCTGAACTCTGACCTATTTAATTTAAAAATAACTTGAAAAAAAATTTAAAATAGATAAGTAGTTGAAAAATAGTTACTAGTTTGTAAAATATCTGTAAAATAGTTAAGTAGATATAAAATAGTTAGATAATTGCAAAATAGATTTAAAATAGTGATTAGATGTAGGTAACTGAAAAATAGTAATTAGTTTATAAGACAGTTTCAAAATAGTTAAATAGTTCCAAAATAATTGTAAAATAAGTATGAGATAGTTTGGGGTTTTAAGAAGAAAGATTATATAGTAAATAGTTTGGAAAAATATATTTGTATTAAAACAATTTATTTTGAAAATAATCCAGAGCCAAACTGTTCAATTCTCATCAATTCAATTTAAATTTCCATCTCCATTTAAATTAACTCAATTGCACTTTAAATAACTTCAATTTCCATTGAAATTGATTTAATCCCAATTCAAGTTGAATTAACCTTAATTCCTTTCCAAATTCAAATCAAATTCCATTTGATTTTTAAACTTATACATCTTCAATCACAATTCTAATTAATTCAAACCAAATCCCATTTGAACAAATTTCAATTTAAAACTCAATTTTAAGCTATCTCAAATTTATATAAATTCGAGTTAAATTTCTAAATGTTGATTTAATTTCTTAAATCAAATTAACTTATATCTTTAAACCATTAAATTCTGAATCCAAATTCCAAATTCCATTTTAAAATTATCTTTACTTAACTAATTATAAAGTTCAAATAAGAATTCAAAAACAATTAAATTTCAGATTCTAATTTATTATCCATTTTCAATTTCCAGATCTCAAACCCATTTTGAGATCACTCATAGCTCCTATTTAAATTAATCATTTAACTACCCAAGTTAAATTTAAATTTCATCTTGAAATTTCCAATTCAAGTTGTTCAATCTAAACTTATTTAACTTCCTTAAGTTAAATTATATTTACTTAATCCGGTCAACTTTACACAATTTGAATTCCCATTCAAATTTTAAACTTCAGATTAATAATCTTTCCCCTTTTAAGTTTAGAAACTTACTTTACTTTGGGTTTTACATCACATTCCAATTAAAAACTCAACACTAAGTGTTCATTTCAAATCATCATTGGTATTATGTATATTCCTCATATATACATTTTCTTTACACACCAAGTTATACTTTAAATTTTTAAACCACCTTTGGTTTTAATTCAAAACAAACTTCTTTAAAACAATTTCAAGTTTTCTGGAATTAGATTTAAAATTTCACAATTTAAAATCTAATTTAATTTACAAATTATAAGTCATATTCACCTAAAAGTTTACTTCCCTAAAATATTTCATTTTGCTTGAAAACAATTCATTATTATCTTTATTCTTGATAACATTTCTACAAATTCAAGATTTTAATTTCAGTTTGGATTCATTTCAACTTATCTTCATTCAATTTCAAATTTGGTTGTATTACCACTTAATTCTTATTATTTTATTTAATTCCAATTAATTTAACAACCAATTTCTTTAATATATTTAATAATTAGAAAATTATATCTATATATATCAAAAGATAAACTTATATAAAAACCATTTTAAAACCTTTATATAAGAAAATAACAAATACGTTCTCATATATATATATACACTCAACTCATTCTAGGGTACTATTGACCCTATCCTTAATGAGTAATCCCAACAGAGCCAAGGTTCTCGCTTAACCTTCAGCTCTGATACCAAATGTAACGACCCGGAATTTTCGACTCCGAAAATTCCGAATTGTTAAGGAAAAGAAAAAGAAAGAGATAGAAGAAGAAGAACCGAAACATCAATATCTCACAATCGCAGCGGATAAAATATAATAATAATAACAATTTACAAAACAATATTATATCTGTCGATTACATTTTAATACATCAGAGTTACACATTTATACAGACACTGGATATACACAATTATCAAGTCTCAGATATACATTAATATAACACAATAGAAACACTCCATACGTTCCTGCCATCCAGCTCGACTCCTGAGCTCCAGAACGTCCTTACCTGAAATTCTGTAATACTCGGTCTGACCCGAGCATTACATCAAAGTAACACCCGGGTCAGGCTGGAAACCAGCGTGAGTAAACCCATATAACATGAAATACTAAGTTATAAACTTATTTGCAATCCAGGGTAACTCGTACCTTTCTACGAGTTCCAAAAGTCCATCACTTATTACAACAATGTCCACGAACCATTACTTAGTTAAAGGCCAAGTTACTTAATTTATTCCAATTCCAGCCTGTTGGTTATAAACTCAATTTATAAAGAATCGAAGTGGTTTCGGGTATTTACTGATACCCGACCCCTGTCTCTTCGAATTCAATGTGATCCCTAATCCAAATTGTTAGGTTTAAACAATACAATTCATATTCAGGATATCATACAACAATTCAACTCAGATAGGTAACCTACATTATCACAGTTTAAATCCATTCATATCACAACACATCTCAATCGTCCATCAGAGATAAAATCAATCCAAGTCATCTAATATCATTCAACCAATCCATAACAAGTTGATTCATTCTTAATTAATTTAAGTAATCTCTAAATAAATTAATTACTAACCTTTAATCACTTGGATTACCTTAATCCATCTTACTTAACATTAATTAATTTCAAATTAATTAATCATTTCTTAATTATTTATCTTAATTAATCTTCCTTGATTAATTATCCCTTAATTCCAATAAGTAATTATTCTTTAATTATCCCTTTTAATAATCATTCTTGATTTATTACTTTTTTTTTATTACATTAAGTAATTAGTCTTTAATTAATTATATAAATGAATTAACCTTAACCATTTAAAATAATTATCCTTTAATCAATCTCATTAATTAATTTATTAATAAATGATCCTCTAATTAATTCCTTTAATTAATTATTCTTTAATTAATTACCTCAATTAATCCACCCTTAAATAAATTACACTTAAGTAATTTAATCCTTAATTACTTCCATTTAATTACTTTCAAAAAGTAATTATCTTCTAATTAATTATATTCAGTAATTATTCATTTATTTACTTCATTAAGTAATTATTCTTAACCAACTTCTACTAATGAGTATCCTTAATTAATTAATCTAAGTAATTATCTTAAAGAAATCACATTAATTCATAATCACTAGTTAATAATCTTGAATTAATTAAAATCATTAACTATTCTCTAATTACCTATACTAATTTCATCACTAAATCTTATTTAAAAATCATTTAGGAATTTATTATTATTATTACTATTAGCTTGGTTAACTTACGAGTGAAAAACACCTGAACATCGAATTTTATAAAAACATTGACCAGGAAATCATTTAACTTGATTTAATTTAAAATTTCAAAACTGGACATTTTATTTCTTTTGAAACTTGCCCTTGCTTCCAAAAACCCGAACCATCTCAATGAAATCCCGGTTACCACTTCGAGTTACCTCCCTGCCCCATTTCTTCGAGAAAAATCTACAATTACTTCGTGCTATACCCGAGAAAACCCCTTCTTCCCAAAACACCACAACAACCCAGACTTAAACGTATACATGTGCACGTGTACGCCTCAACCACGATGCTCCGACCATCGTCGTCAACGCCGGCAGATCGACTATGCTTCACTCATTCGATTCCAACTACCCCGAGCCTCGAATGGCCTATAAATCAAAATCGAGCCATTGACCCAAAACTGGAACTGAAACATTCGACGAACTCGCCTTGCCATCGACAATGTCGACCACTATCATCCACGCCACCAAGCCCCTAGCTACGCCACACGATCACCTCACTTTTCCCCCTACTGTTGCCAAGTCCGATACATCATCGACGTTGAACGAACTCCAGAAACAACGTCGAACAAACCTGGTCCTTAAACCCTATTTCTTCCCCGTCCGGCCACCACAACGATCATCCGATCACCACTCTATTTTTCCTTCGCTCCCAGACCCACAAGCTACCTCTAGCCACAATCCCGATGCCCCCGACCCACGCAATCGCCGGAATTCGAGCAAAGTTCCTTTTCCGTTCAACTCAAGATCTCTCCCTATTTACAATCTTAAAAATCTTGAAATGTTTATCAAAAATCATAATTTTCCAATATGAATTAACTCCTATAATCTTAACTTGATATAGAGATGATAAATTTTCTAACCCATTTCAGATTATCACTGTAATCTATATATTTTGAAATAATTACTAAATATAAATTCCGGAAATCATTTTTAAAAATCATTTTACCTTCTTCCAAACATTTTTCATTTAGAGATTCTAACCTAAAAGTTTTGGAGAAAGAGATTTTGAATTTTTAAACATGATTGAAACCTGTAATATGTGAACAGAGGTACGTTTACACAAACATGCACACAGTCATCTACATATATACAGATATGCAAGCACATTTTACAACTATCAAACATTTTTCATAACATACATTAAGTATTTTTCACATGCAAATCAAGGTATAAACAGTTTAAGATTTTATAAAGGGTAGTTTACTCACCTGTATATAGTTAGAACAGAAAAACAGAACATTGCCTTTTTGAACTGGAACTTGAATGTTGATCATTGAACTGCTGTATGATTTAGATTTGTAACTTGATTTAACAAATGTTTGAGATGACTATTTGATTTCTTGCTTCCAGATTTTGAACTTGAATCAGTTATTGAGATGATTAGAGCTTGCTTTAAACTTGTTTTTAGACTTGAGCTTGTTGCTTTGATTAAATTTTGAATTTAGATTTCAGTTTTTATGTATAAGAAGAAAGAAAGAATTTGAGGAAGAAAAAGAATTTGAACTGAAAAGAAAAGCCAGGCTTCTCTCTAATACAACATTATTTATAAATTAATTTTAAAAGAGACAAATGTGGCCACTTGTATCTTAGATTGTTTATCTAGCTTACACATATTAAATAAATTTACAAATGTCTTTAAATCATCTTAATATACTTACAAGTGTTAAACTCTTCTTTTATTAAATTCTTTAAGTCATATATATGTATTTATATAGATTATTTATTTTATATTTACATATGTCTTTTGTACTTTAGATTTTATACTTATAGTTTTAAAAGATATACACATATCAAAGCTTTATATAAATTTACAAATATACTAACTATATCTATTTCCAAGTATATAAAAGAAAATGTATTTTTAAATCTTTAATTAAATCTCACCTTACATATTTACAACCCAATCTTACACATACATATGTATAGAATTTTCAAAAATTTGTTTAAAGTTGATTATATATATATATTTTATATTAGTTTTGAAAAGTTAATTTTTACCAAATAAATATTTATAAAAGAAGATCATTAAACAAATATTATCAAATGAATATTTATATAGATATTTATAAGTCAGTATTTATTATAGTTCAAATTTATCTATATATATCCAGATATATTCTAATTACCAGAATTTCATTTAATAATCCAAATAAAATCAGTATTTCTATTAATTAACCCAGTTAATTATCAATTAACAGATTTTCCAAAATCCGGGTTATCACAGTACGAGTGAATAATCTCTTTCGATTTGTTGAGCAAACTCAAGGTCGAAATGAGATTAGGACAAGGAAAAATGGGTCAGGAGTTGTATGTGATACAACCGATAAGGAGTTATCCATCGTTTGTGGGGCTATGATTTGTCGAGCAAACTCAAGGTCAGAATACCAAGATAGACAAGTCCTAACATCCAATAGTAAAGTCGAAAGACTTCTATGTTTCATCTTAGGGTTTGGAGGAACATAAAAGACTAGTGGAAGCCTTATTATAAAAATGAAATGGTAACATTTAACCTTTCTAATATTGTAAGAACATATGCTAAATAATGTTATAATTATCTACAATGATAAATTTGTGCATTTAATATCATTGATAAAATGTTTATCAATTAACATATACAAACGAACCGAATTGAAAGTTGACAAATGGAAATATAATACCCACTATTAAATTCATATTCATGTTAACGTTTCAACACCTATGCAAGTGCCTGATTTTACAACTACTGAATACATTCGTGGTTTGGTCACTTATGCATTTATTTGGTCAAGACCAAGTATTGCATTCTATGAGTATCGAACTCTAAAAGCAATACAAGACTATGGATATTTGATCCATATACAATTGCATATAAATGTTATATGGTGAACGGTCAAAGTTTGTAATGTACAATATTTTGATGAAATTAGTTCATTCGAAAAAACAAATAAACCATAGTGAGAGATCGAGTATTCAATCTGATTGATTACAAAAGGGATCGTATTATGTTAATGTTACACAAGACCAAAAATCACAAGATGGATCTAAGAACTCGATTGTTGAAATGTCATTTTGATCGGTTTACGTAAAGTGCAACATATTTGATGTCCTTAAATGTTAAGGATAATCGAATGCGCTTTTGTAAAGAGTTTGTTATGATATTGTAGTAAGGTTTTCTTTTGAATAATTTGACCATTTGAAAGAAAAATGAATTTATAAGAATAGATGTAATGTAAGGTACAGTTGGGATGAAGAGAATGAATAGTCACTTCTACTTCATAGAGAAACATTGGAAATGAGAATTGTAATAATAATTGGTACTTAATATTAGAATAATAAATATGATTTCTATTCCGTACTGCATTTTCATATAGAATTTATTTTTCTATGAGATTTATTTTTTTGAACTCAAGATTTTTGATCAACAAACTCTCCACTGTAAATAGTTGCAGTGTATGAAATAAACAAATTGTATTAAGTGAATGATGGACCTATGAATTTAGTATGTTATTATAGTAATGGTGGAAATAGTGGGAGCATGCCATATAGCACTTATTAATTGCATCATAGTACAAAAATTGTTTTCGTAAAACTTACAATATTTTATTTATGAAATAATGATTATTTTTCGGTATCGACTGAAAGTAAAATAGACATAGCTATATTTCAATATGAATATTCTTTGTGAAATAAAACTATAATGTGGTGTTATTATTTTTACAACAAAAGTGATGCATTGGAAAATACAAAAGTATCTAATATTATTTACAGTTGTTTTGGAATTATAGACTAAGCCATAGTTTTGAGAAATAATTTTACTGTATGATTTTGAATCATACGATACTTGTTAATTATATCTCAAACAATAAAGGGCTATGCACCCATTTAGTGGGAGTATCATAAGAGTTGATGAACTCTTCGAATTGATACATATAGATGTATGCAATCGTAATTCTATAAATACCAAAACGGTTCCACGCACTTCGTCATATTAACTGATGAGTTAGACATGGAAATGTGTATTTGATACACATATAGTATGTCTATAGTAAACTTATAGAATATAAAATAGAAGTAAATAAAATAACATGCGATAGAAATGATTTGATTTGATCGAATGAGTGAGTATATTGGAAAATGTTCCAAACGTACCTAAAATGAATAAAGATTCAATGTGACGACCCGGAATTTTGGACATTTAAAATTGGAATATTTAATTGATTTTAAATATTTAAAAGTTAATTTTGAACTTGAATTTCAAATATAACTAATTATTGGATAATTCAATTATTGGATTTAATAATTGGAAATAGAGTAAATTGCTGAATCGGGAATTCTAGGCCTGTTAAAAATAATTTGAAGGCTTATAAAATTTATATTGATTATACTAAAGATAGTAGAAGTGTTAAAATTGAATTTAAAAGTGTTTTGTTCAATTTTAAAAATATACCGTTTAAATTAACATTTAAAAATAGCCTTTCGAGGCACAGTCTCGGATTTCGACGAAACCAGTTCCATTGGATCCGTAATATTGTATTATTATCGAATTTCAAATTTCGTAGCTTTTGGAGTTGTCGTGTGATCGTACGGTAGATAAACGCGCTGAAAGTTATATCGAAAATTCAATATAATAACTGGGTCCAAAAAGCTATCTTCTCCATACGATCGAATTAGGACTCGAAACCTTTTCCATTACGTTCGGAATAGGCATATAACATTATCAACGCCTAGCGGCATGCCTCGATAGGGGTTTGCGATTTTCAGGCTACGTAAATCGAGACAATTTGAATTTGAATTTATATATATATATATATATATATATATATATATATATATTCACATACAATAGACAAATTAAACACGTTTCCTCCCTTAGAACACGTGTCTACTGCCATCTCTAATCACGTACCAGATGTCCCCTTCTTCTTTTATATTTTCAACCGAGCATTTTTTGAAAGGAAATCAAAATCAAAACGAAGAAAAAATGGCCGAAGCCCTTTCGTTAAAAAAATAATAGAGCTGTTCGAAATTAAAATGGTGGCTGTTCTAACCAAACGAAATCAGTTCCATTCGAAAACGAAAGAAAATGATGAATGAAAATCAAATTCGAATTAACATAGCAAATCAAATGATCTCGTTCCTCCTTTTCGAAATCAGCAGCCTTGTTCGAAAGCCTCACGAGTTCGATTCGTAGTCGAATACAGTCAGAGGGAAAGAGAGATCCACGAAGGCATTTCAAATCACGTGCGGTGGCTATGGGGCAGCGCGACGTGGAGATGGGCGATTCGTAGAACTCGAGTTCGTGGATGGGCAGCGGCGTGCCAGGGTGGACGTCGGCGAAGATAGAGGAGGTGGCGTGCACTGGAATTTGGTGGCCGCGAGGTCGATTTGGGGTTTTCTATTCGTGGTGAGGGCTCGGCGAAGGGTTGTGGCGTGGAATCGAGGCAGCGATGTCGCGTACGTCTTCTCAAGCCTGGGTGTTCGCGTGAGGAGGGCGGCCTCGAGCAGTAGCAGTGAGGTAATTTTCTTTTATTAATTTATATACAGTAAAAGTTGTAAAGAAATTCCAGTTTTAAATTGATGTACACACACATATTTTAAAAACAGAATTTTTTTATATGTATATAGATAAAGTTTGAAAAAAAGGGATTTTAAAAGGTTATAAGTTTATATGAAAATTAAATTAGATTAATTTTTATAAGTGTATATGTAGCTTCAAAAGAAAAATAAGTATACAAAGACATATTTTAATTTACTAGTTATTTTAAAAATAATGTATTTTGGTGACTAATCCGTTCAATTAACGTGTTTAATTATTTTAGTTACTAATAGATTTTAAACAAAAGGAAAATTAGTAAAAATTTAATTATTTGTTTAAAATAAATCATTAGCTAAAATTAAGTTATTAGATTAAAATAAATTTATTAAACGGTAATGGATTGTTCGATTTGTTCGAATATTAATAAATCACCTAATGTTTATACAAGGTCGGGAAAAAAACCGTGAAGCCAAGTCAAGATTTGGATTGGACTGCTAAAACAAAAATCAAAGGTTAGTTAATCTCATTCATTTGGATTATTGGTTAATTTAAATAGTTAATTTAAATTATTGGTTGAATGATTGAATTGAGTGGATGTGATATTATATATAATAGTGTATATATATATTGGAGTGATTGATTCCCGCATTATATAGCGGATGAGACCCTATGCGCCCCGCATAATAGCGAATGACCCTTTATACCGCGATATCCCCCTCGAAGTGGGATTGGTATTTTTATATTGTGCTAACATCTGTGGATACAGGGAAATAGGTTGGAGGGATCCAACTGGATTCCTTAAAATGTTGGAATTTATTTTCATATTCGGTGATATGTTTTATTTGATAATCTATGATAGATTATAATGATTATATTGGGAATTGGAAATATTGAATGTTGTGGTTGGACTAAATATATTTTGGGTATATTAAGATATCAAAAATATAAAGATTTGATTTCTAAAGGAAAATAGAAGAGGGAATTCTAAGTAAAATAAGTATAGTGAAATTGGATAAATTAAAGAATGAATTTGGGAAAGGATAAAAAGTTGTTTTTTTTAAATTCTAATAAATAAATTCCGAGTATGGGAAAGGAGATTTTTGGATAAATGGAAACAAATGAATTTTTAAACTTAACTGATATTATTTAAAGGAACAAAGGATTTATTTTTAAATTCAAGGCTTAAAATAGTTTGGAAGAGATAAAGAAGAATTTTGGAAAAAGTATGAAATTGGTATTTTCAGTTTAAATAAGATTTTAAATCGTAATAAAAGGATGAATCTAAAATTAATGGGTTTTGAAATAAATTTGGGTAAGTAAAGGCATTTATTTTGTAATGGAGTTAATTTTGGAAATCGATCTGGAAATCGATTAAGTATTGAAACTATGATTAAAAAGAGAAAGAGATTTTGAGATTTATAAACGGGGTTTATAAATAAAGTGAAATATTTATCAGTGGATAATTTGGAAGTATAAATTCACGGTGGGAATTTATAAGGAAAGGGTGATTTGTTTAAAAATAAATAGTGATTTATTTTTAAAAAGTGAGGAAAAGTAAATTTACGGGTTTGGGACGTAAATTAAATTAGGATAAATCGAGAAGGATTTATTAATTGATTAAATGACTATATTGGAATGGAAAGTGTATTTTCCTGGAAAAAGCCAAATATGTTTTCAAAGCAGATGTTTAAGTATAAGTTAAAAGTTTTAAAGTTGTTTAAAAGAATGTTTTTTTTTGAGAAATTTATTATTTAAATTGTTTTAAAATTTTTAAAGAAAATATTTATTAAGTTAATTATAGTAGAAATTATTTTAAAGGTTTAAATTGGTATTATGATTTAAAAGATAATTATTAATATTTATATTTTATAAAGTATCTTTATTTCAAAAGTTGTTTTGGCTTAAGTTTTTATTTGAAAAATTAGTATAGAATTCATAACTTTTATTTTGAATAAAGTCTTTTAAGTAGTTTTATTTTAAGTGTTTTAAAGTATATATTTTTGGATAAGTGTTTTAAATTATTTTAAAATCTAAAGTATTAAGACTTGGTGATTTTCAGTGGGAATAAAACAATTGGGTGGAAATTTATCCCGCGAGAGAAAAGTGATTTGAAAACTATTTTCAAAAGGGTTGAAGTGTGGAAATATATCTTGCGAAGATATTTTGAAATAAATAAATAATTTAGGAAATTATTAAAGCCTGATGATTGTTTATGGATGTTATATGATAGTTAAATAACCGACTATCAATATTGGCCAATACGCTGATCGTTTCGAAGAGACCAGGATCGGGATTAATTTCCCGAAAACCACTTCGATCTGGTTTGTACGTTTTCGTGAGGAAGACAAGAGCTTGGAATCGGAGATGGAGCAGTAAAGTGCAAGGGCTAATCGCTACTAATCCTGAGGGTGATTCCAAAATGGATGTAGTAGGAGTAGTGCCTTTGGTTCCGTTCGGACCGGGAACGGACTTGTATGGATGAATGCTATCAGACCATCGTCAGGAGGACCATGAGCATTCTAAGTAAATGTGTTCTATAAAGGTAACGCATAGCCTCAAGCCTCATTAACCGGGAATGGCCAAAACAGGGGAGGTGCAGCAAGGCTAAGTGGCTAGCAACCAATTAGGGTAAGGTTATCCCTGTCTAGATATCCCTTTTTATTCGGCTGTGTGGGCGGTTGCTGATCCCAATCGCGGGGTGATCTTATTCGGACTATCCAGTAAGGGGTAGCTCCGGTCTTGTGTTGCAGGGGATCAAGGTGGATCCTTGGTATGCTGATCTAGACCAGGTACTGTGACGGGTGGTACCCCAGTAGCCCTGCCATTGATGGAAACCCAATCTCCAATAAGTGCCTTCGGACTTATTTGTATACCTATTATGCTGGAATTTAATGAATGTAACAATTTCGGCTATGTGAATAAGTATTTGTATCTAGACACTATTATAATATCAGAGGATTTGATAAGAAATGTTTTGGTTATCATAAGGTAAAAACCCGACATGTTTATTTGTGGTGTGGTCTTACGAGATACCATTGATTTCAAAGGATTTTGAAAACTTTAATAATCCAATTGAGTGTGTTTTCTCACGCTGGTTTTCCAGACTGACTCAGGTGTTGTTTTATTATGATGCTCGGGTCAGACCGAGTATTATAGGATACAGGATAGGATGTTGTGGAGCTCAGGAGACGAGCTGGATTGTGAAACGTATCACACGTATCTGATGTATATTCCGCTGTGCAGTGTAAGCTATATGGTCAGCTTTTTTGTGGACAACTTATCATAATTGTCCCATGTGGTGTTTAGTTTGATATTGTACTCTGATGATGTAATGTATAAACAGATATAGTTCTTTTTTATATAAAGATTAGTCATTTATCTATTATATATTGTTCCGCTGCGATTTTGAGATTCTGGTGTTGTTTTCTATTTCTTCTTCTACCTCTTTATTCTTTTACCCTTACGGTCTGTTTTTCGGCATTCGATTGTTCGGCATTTAATACAGTGGACGTATTAATGTCGATTTTCGGGCATCGAAAAATTGGGTCGTGACATTCAATCTCAAAATTACTCCTCCACGTGATACATAATGATGCATCGATATGGATTAATCGAACTTTGTTGGGCAATGTACGACTAATTATGGGTGAAGTTGAGTTAGTTTCTTTCTATAAGGTAATTACTTAAGGGTAGTACACAAGGTTAATATTATTTCATCTGAATAACAGTTTACAAAATTTTAGAAGATAATGGTTTATAAGAAACTCCAACATATCCTAGGCTAAGGAGTTGGCAGGTTGTGCGAGTCGAAAGATTGCACGTAATAATTGTTCATAAGGGATCTTGTATGAATCTCCCCAAAAGAGTTTTTGGAAGACTGTCATTGGATGACGTATTTATGTTTTGAACATAAGTTTTGTAAACTAAAACCAAATCAGTTTTATAAATAAAGAAAATCATAAAACATTTATGAATACCTATTCTGTTGCACTGAGAAACAATTGTTGTTTCAAGAAATACCAGCTTCATTATGAAGAAATTTCTTTGAGGAATTACTGGGGGTAAAATGGAATTAGGTATGGTCCATAGATAATACTAACTTGATGAGATGAAATGAAATTAACAAACCTAAATGAACACAATGCATTAGAGTGTATAATAAGTATTCTCGCACATTGAAGAGGATCTATGAGTTTCTTATTAATTTTTAAAATATATAATCCTAGATTGTTTAATTAAACCATTGAGAGTGTTGAATCTATATGGTATGATGCATAAATCTAAAAGAATTCCAAGTACGTTATCAAAATATCGATTTTGGTGGTCGTAACTGAAGGGATAAGATCCATCGACCATGACTGTGTCTTTATGAGTACGACTAATGCAGTTGGAATTAAATGAGCAATGTTGATAAAAATAATATCGCAAATTTCAATTGTTGAAATTAGCATAATAGATTTGATATTCAGCATGTTCAAGTCAAGTTGGATTTACTCACAAAATTATCGCTTGATAAGTCCTAGTGTTTTAGTACATATATCGAAATAGAAAATTCTAAATAACGATTTAGAGTAAGCTGTTTACACATATTAACCAAAAATGTCTCAAAGTCAGTGGGAGCGATATTGAGTTTGTGAGTCTTTGGATATGATCCAAAAATGATACGAAAGTATCATTTTATAAGCATCAAGGTTGAATAAGTACTTTTATAGAAATATCAAATAGTTTGATTTTCAATCAAAGTGCAGAGGAAGCGTGTGTTCATAAGAAAGAACGTTTAAAGTTACATTGATATTTCTAAACTATAAGTAAACAGCATGTTATTGATTTCAACGATGTACTTGTGTTAAAATCAACCTTAGTTGTTTTAATACTCAACATTGGATTAATAAATAATGTCTTTTATAGTAATTTAAAGATAATTGTATGAAATGATTTATGCAAATTTTATGTCATTTGATGGCGTGATTTGTGGAAATTTTATGTCATTTGATGGCATGATTTGTGGAAATTTTGTGTCATTTGATGACATACATGTAAAGGAAGGATTGGATAGAGAGATAATCAAGGGAATTAGTTAGAGAAGTTTTAATTAAAGAATGAGAAAAGTTTCATTCTCTCAAATAAAAAGTATTCTCTAATTAATTCTACATGTACGATTCATTTTCCTTCTCATTCATTCTTTCTCTTTCTCTCCTCCTAACTTTTCATGGCAGAAACAAAAAAAGGAAAACGAGTTTCCAAAATCTTTCAACTCCAAATAAAAAGATCAAATAAAATAAAACAAAACTGGTTCATCCATCTCTTGCAAGGATAGGATGTGGATCTTGAAGATCTGAGGAGATATCATCATTCGAGGTGTGATTTCTAGGCAACATCCTAAGGTGATTCAATTGGATTTAGAAGCATTCTTCATTCAAGGTGCAAATCAAAGGCAACATCAACAATGTGTGTTTTAAGGATTGGGTAGCAAGGAATGTCATTTTCTATATATGGATAGTGATTTTGCAATGTTTGATGGAAATTTAATTTGACTTTCATAATTTGTATGATGTCTTACTGTCTTGCTTAATTAAAAAATTGTTTATGAAGATTGAATTATTTTTTGAATGATATGGTTGAGTTCTCATTTGATAAATCAAAGTTAAATTTGTTTACTTTTTAAAACAATATTTAAGTGCAGATCTATCTTTTTAAACATTCTAATTAAAGTGTAAATCTTCAGATCTGAATGTTTACATGTTCAAATTGTTTAGCTGCTTTTCTTTACTTTTTTAAATTGAAACTAAATTTATATATTTTAAAATACAATGTTTTATTTTAATTCTATGTTTTAACATTTAATTTAAATTCCATTTCTTTAAATATGAAAATTTACAATTTCATGTTGATTGATTGAATTATATTTAAAGTTAAAAATGAAATTTATATGGAATCAATACAATGTTTCAATTGTAGATCTACGTTTTAATCTTTTATAACAAAGTGTAATTTTAGTTTTGAATGTTAATATATGTATGTATGTACGCATGTATTACTTGCACTTTTTATTGCATAAGATATTTACATATGTATAAAAGGAATTTTAACAACAAATCAAAGTTTTGAAATTGACTATAATAACTATCTAACTTATATTATTTAAAAGCTCAGATTTAATTCCATATATACATATTTGGATCTACTTGTATGTGTTCATATAAATTTTATTTTTCTTTACAAATATTGTCATAGTATGAAATCATTTCTTCTTCTTTTTATTTAAGACAATAATGTATATGTACATTTCATTATTTACCTTCTATATTCTTACAGTACCTATTGGTTGTCATTAATATGTTGCATTAATTAAGTTTCTAAAAGGGAAAACTGTATCAATCATCCTTGTCATCCCTTATTTATTTCCATTTCAATTCCTATGCAATAACCATTCAAATTGTTCTTGTTTATTTTTTGTATACATTTCAATTACCACTAACTATGCACACTCCCTATATGTTGCTCTTGCACAATATTTACTATGAATATATTTACAATTGGGGATTTTCACTTCAAGGGCTTATTTGTGCAGGGTAATAAGTTTTAAGGACACTACTTCTAAAAAATTAGTTTTAAGGACATTTTACAAGAAAAAGATAAAAGAATTTATCATTTTCAGTTATACAGAAATAATGATAAAAGGATTTATCATTTTCCTGTATAACTTAAAAAGATAAATGAATTTATCATTATGCTGTAAATTGTCCTTAAAACTAATTATTCAAAAGTGTTGTCCTTAAAACTTATTACCCTGCAAATAGAAGCCCTTCAACCTAATTTCCACTTTACAATTCATGTCATATTTAGATGAGTCATTAATGTTATTTTATTAATCAATGATTTAATTTAATTAAGAGAAGGAAATGAAAAGTTTCCTTCTCTAACTAAATTTGTGATCCCTCATTAATTGAATAATTTAAGAGAAAGAAGATGAAAAGTTTCATTCTCTAAATAAATTTATGCCCCCTCATTAATTGAATAAATTAAGGGATAGGAAATAAAATATTTCCTTCTCTGAATAAATTTGAAAAAGTTCCCTTCTCTAACTAAATTTATGATCCCTTATTAATTGAATAATTTAAGAGAAATGAAATGAAAAGTTTCCTTCTCTAAATAAATTTATGCCCCCTCATTAATTTAATAAGTTAAGAGAAAGGAAATGAAATATTTTCCTCTCTAAGTAAGTTTGAAAAGTAAACGATACACAAAAATTTGTATATAAGAGTATATTTGATATACTCTAACTTACATACACATTAAATTAAAGTGAAACTTTATTTATGTTTTTAAATAAAATATTGATTTTATTTGAAAGAAACTTGGAAAAGTTCTAAATGAATTTAGACTTCATAGGCCCATTAAAGATGCAAAATGGCTAATTTTTTTTGAAATTCACCCATTTATTCCACCGCGGGCTGGCCCAGTTCCTTCAGTACCGAGGATTAATAATTTTTGAAACCCTACACCTGGCAAGACCAGCCTACCCGTAGACCTAACTTGATGGCGGATATAACCGAATATGACATCACTCCGGTCGTAACCGACCTATCATACACAACATACGCGACATATATAGAGTAATATAGAAAGGTGATGACCATACCTTAATGGTTGTGAACCACATAGCCTCACGACATGCCCTATTTAAGACATTTCTGGGTAATGAGGCTTGAGGTAACGGTTACCTTTCACATAGCACATCCTACTTTGAATGCCATACTGCCATTCCTTGATCATATAACTAATTTCTACAAACGTATAACTCCTTAGCTCGTATGTCTCAGGAATGGGTGTTAGGCTAAGAGAAGTTGCCCTCTCCGCCATTAAACAGATGATACATTTATAGAGATCAATCAATAAGATAAAAAATGCAACCTCTGACATCCGTCCATACAAGTTGTCCAGGAACAGGACAAACCGAAGGAACTCTCCTACCATATCATGTCAGGAATCATCCCTTGGATTATTAGCAAGCATCCCTTGCATCAAAGATCAAATGAAGATACTACTGCCCCCTATATATGATATGGGAAATTTCCCCCGAGGGTCAGTGACAAGTAGCACTTCATTCATTTACTATCATTCCATGTCTTCACTTCGAATACGTAAATTGGTTCAAAGTCATTTTTGGATAAGAATTACTTAAATCCGACCCCGGTTCCTTCGAACCAATCATCGATTAAAAGGTGTTACGTGCTTATCATTTGATTAATTACTTCCTTTTTATCAAAAATACTTCTAGAGATATATATCTTTAAAATATTTCTTTCCGATATATATGGAATCATTAAACCTCTCTTTAACTTTGGAAATACCAAATCATTTTCATAAGTCATATTAGAAAATTTTATTGAGTTAAAAAGGGTTGATAGAAATTATACTAATTCTACTCAACATCAATTTCTGTATTCAATCTTTATTATCCATCGAATAACGATGAAATCGCCTTTAAAATTCACACGTATAGTACAGGTTCCCTCCTTAGAATTTAATACCAAATATAAGAAGATTATTTCTACATTATCTAAGTTGTATTAAATTAAATTTGAAAAATTGAATCTTTTATGCTTGCCTCGTTTCTGACATTTCGACCTTATCTATTTTTCGCCTAGGAAAGGGACCAAGGGAGCCAGGGCACCAGTTGCTCTTAAACATCTCCTTAATTTAAGCACCTCACATCCGGTTGTCACGAATAGAAAAATCCAGTCTACTGGTCGGCTTCTAGAGCTAAAATTAAATCACTTGATTTTACAATGTTTCTTTAAATCGTTTATTTAAACCTTTTAAAATAAATTATAAAACCCTCAAGTCATCTTTAAAGTACTTAATTATTTATTTGAAAAACATTTATAAAATATTTGAAAAAGAATACTTAAGTTTAAACCCATAGTTCAAAAGTTATTAAAAACCGCTGCAAAAAAGTGCTGCGAATAGTGCTTTTAAAGCTTATTTGATCAAAAAAAATTCGATCATTTAGAAATCTATTTTTATAAGTCAAATCTCTTATAAAATTTTTTAAAAGATTTATAGAATTTATTCCATATTTTTAAAGAATTAAAAATATCATTTATAAAGAATTTGTTGCTTTGGTTTCCGAAGTACCAAAGCACAACTATTTTAAAAACTTGATTTGCTCATGTTTCACAATCGACTAAACGAAATGTCTAACATTTTGCTTGTAAATTTTGATCACAAGAGTTCAAAAAATTCTTATTACGAAGAATTCCGACTATGAATCCATCGTTTAAGTGGATTTAACTTTCTATGACCCGAAATCGCGAACTACCGTTACGCGACGTGTCAATTTCAACTTCATTTTCATTTTTTTTCAAACTTTGTCAAAACACTTTAAATGTTTATAAAACATTTTAAACCAAGTTCAAAGAGGTTAAACATCTCATATATACCATTTCACTTGCAAAAAGGAAAGTGATTTCCTTTGTGATATTTCAACGTATATTTAAACGTGACTTGTTTTACACATCCAAACAACAATATTTCACAACCTAACATGATGATCAAATCATAACCAAAAAACATATCATATCATCATCGAAAGTATATATAAATATAAGTGGAGTTTTCTCACCTCGGATTAAACAATTAACTTAAAAATGGCTATAGCTTCGCTAACTTGAACTTAAAACTCACGAACACTCGGACTTTTACCTTTAGAAGGCTCGACCTTGACCTTGGAGGCTTGGATGACTCAGGGCCTGGCTTAGGGAATGAGAAAGGCTTGGTTGTGGAGGAAATAAGGTCATGGCCAAGGGGTATTTAGGTGGAGAGGAGGAGGATTGTGGTAGTTTTGAGGTGTTTTAATATATATATATATATATATATATATATATATATATATATGTGTGTGTGTGTGTAAGTATGTATGTATAATATACACTATATAAATTTAGTTTCTTTTTGAAATAGATTTTGCCATAATTTTGCTAAGGCAAGAGGCCATCAAAATGGAGAGGAGAAGCTTTAGTAAATGAAGAGGAAATGTGGAATGAAAGTGAAGATGGAGTGTTGTATTTATAAGCAAAGGAAGGAGTAAAAATATCATGATTTTTAAGTGCATATACATCATCACTTCATCATCACCACACCCTCCTCCTACCTCCTTCCTTTCGGCCGAACATGCCCACTCCCTATGTGTGTAGCCATGTGCATGTACTTGTGTGTAAGTGTTGACTTTGGAATGCTTAAGTATTAAGGAAGTGAGAAAATATCTTAGATATTTTTGATAATATATATATAAGTTATGTATTTATACGTGTGTGTATATATGTGTGGTCATGTGCATGTGGATATGTTCATGTAGGTGTGCATATGTATGTCACATGTAATCCACAACTTTGCACAACTTCTACACGTTGAATCGTTAAGAATTCCGATTCCGATTTCTGGTCATTTTTCACTTCTTAGTTAATATACATATATTTTTTAAAAAATTAATAATAATATTTTTATCATTATATAATAATTAAAAGAGCTTGTTTAATAATTAAAAAAATTATTAAAACATTTAAATTCCATTTAAATTCAAAAATCAATTATTCCAAAATAGTGACATTATTAATGATGTCATATATACCTTTAATTTTCCAAAATAAATTAAATTATTTTATTACATATTCTCATTCATATGGATAAATGAGTGTATGTATCCAGCTCTATGCACGATGCCGAATGGTTAAAGAGCTGTTTATCGATAAAACAATTTTCAGTCATTTCATTGATATTTATTCCAAAGTATATATTTTTGTAAAAATTTATTCAAAATGAGATTTCCAATATTATTTGTTGTTCAAAACATCAATATTTATGTAATATTATATTTGAATATTTTGAAATTTTTCTAAAGTGATGAATTTTCGGGTCGTTACAGTTTTCAATGATGAAATAAGGGTTTAGAGTACGAATTCTAGTCATAGTTTACACTATTTATTCCACACAAATTCCTTTGTTTATCTCTTTGAAAAGGGGAGTTGAATAAAATATGAAGTTTGAATTGAAATTCCTATCGTTTAGGATATTCCATTGAATTAATGTAATAAATTAGGTTTCTATTTCTATTTACAAGTCTATTTCTTTCAGTTTTGGTTATGGATATTTCATCCTTGTTATGAACATTAGAATCCATTGTTATGGATATTGAAATCTTGGGAATATGAAGGAAAAGGACTTGTATTAGTATTATAGTTAAAAGAATTGACATTTGACGCTAGTTTAGGACGTATAAACTGCACGCTTAGAATTTATTAGGTGCGAATATATATTATTTCTATCAGTGTGATAAATGAATAACTATGGGATATAATTGCATAGTTAATTAGGTAGTAATTTTCACTAATTTCCCCTTTTAGGAAGGTAATTGATATTTTGAGGCATAATAAGGAAGATTCCTTATAAAGCCTTATTTATGAAACGACGAGATGGGTATTATATATATAGAGAATATTTAAATTATGGCCAAGTCATAGGGATGCATGGTCAGTAAAGTTGCATAACAGAAGTCTACCCTTCACTTTGAGGCTACCAGCAGTTGTGTACACTTCCTATTGATGTGAGACATCTCATATGATTAATATTTGTGATGACACGAGGTTAGTCCCAAATTCTGTAGGGTAAACCTGCCCAGTAAATTTGGCTACCGGTTCCTATGAATAATCGGACTAATATGAGACATCATTATGAGTATGAGTCATAATACGAAGGGCCTGCTTCAGGGTTTTGAGTCATAATACGAAGGGCCTCCTTTCCCCAAATGAAGTATTATATAGCCAATGAGCTAGTTATTAGGCATGTTAAGTGGTATCTTGATAGGGGTCTGCTGTGAGATAAGGTATCAAGTGACTAATTGAGGGTCCTCCTTTCTATAAAGAAGTATTAAGTGGCTCGAGAGATTCCATATGATGTCAGCTAGATAGTTACCATTGAGGAGTCCGCCTTGATAGTGACTGTGCTATAGGATTGTGTAATATGGATAAACTACTTGTGCGGAATATAAACTAAGTAATAAAAGCAGTAAAGTAAATTACACCAGAGATTTTTATATTGGTTCAAACTCCCGTTCTACGTCCAGTCCCATACTCCTTCTGGAATTAAACTAGCAATCCTCACTTAACCCGAAGGAATAGGTTTACACCGCCTGAGCAACCGAACAGGACTTCTACCGCCTAAGCAACCGAATAGGACTTCTACCGCCTGAGCAACCGAACATGACTTCTTTACAAATAATAAAAGTATCTGACTGTAGTATGCTCTTTAAATAGCACTGATAAGTCAATTAAGTACAATCTTCCTATAATCTTCTCCTTTATGATATGTATTGTAATGTGCTTGAGAATTGTGGAAAATAGAGTGATCAACAATCAGAGAATGTAAGCAGTTTGAGTGCAGTTTGAAAATAGAGAATAAGAGACAAGAATTCAAGAATATTAAAATCAGTTGTTGTAATTGTTTGTTGAATTCTGAAATCTATTTATAGAGATTAAAAAGTTGTAACCATTGATGAAAGATAACATTAAAAAGAAACAGGCGCAGCTGTTGATTTGAAGATGTTTCTCTTCGATGAAGAGAAGTGTCTTTTCAAGAAAAATAGCCGTTGAGAATATTCAGCCGGCTGAATAGATTTATTCAGCCTTCTGAATTTTAAAAAACGAAAACAGCAAAGAAATAGGCTATTTTTGGCCTAATTCAGCCATCTGAATAAAGTCATTCAGCCAGCTGAATATTGTGAAACTATAAAAGAGTTTCAGCAATCAGACGGCTAAATGATCTCATTTAGGCGGCTGAATATTTTGAAACTATAAAATAGTTTCAACAATCAGACAGCTGAATGAATTCATTCAGCCGGCTGTTTCAGCCTTTTGTGCAGGGTAGTGCATGTGTGTATATGTTTATATATATATATATATATAACATTTCAGGAGAGATTTTAACATATTTCTAAATAATATAAAGACTCTAGACAAAGGACAATCAGCTTCAAAATACTCTGAATGTGAATCTGCAACGAATCTCCTGCATAATTGATTAGTACACACAAATATTTATTTATATAGTTTGTCACAATCAAAACGATGTAAAATCAAGATTCCAATACGCCTTGGGAATAGGTAGTAAATGATGGGGTCTTTCTCAATTGAGGTGTTAAATGGCTTGGCTCTGCTTATTTTTCGATAAAAGGTATTAAGTGGCTTGGGTACTATCTCTCGCATTATTAGATATCCATGGCGTCAGATTTAGGATATGGGATTTAGAAACCTGCTTCAAGAATGGAAGCTGTTAAGTGGTTGATTGTGGACATGCCTCCTTTCCTTATAAAAAGTATTATTTATGTACATAGACATATTCTTATTTTGAAATATACTGCCCAATTACTGGAAAGGTAAGACTCGATATTTTTATTTACCATACATTTGTTGTTTTGACTCCCTTCTCGTTACAAAATAGGTTAAGGATGGAGTGATGATGGTGATGATGCTTGAAGATGGAGTAGCTTAAGCTTGTAGCAGTTATTATTATCTTTTATGATATTTTTATGTTGTACCCATGTATTTGGACATATGATGTAACAAATCTTATGTGATAGTTTTATGAAGTTTTATATTATGACATTTCAAATGGTTTTGAAATAAATGGGTACAATTTGATATTGTACTTTATTCCATCCACTATGAGTTCTGAAAGAATAATTATTGCTCTGTACTATTACTTCTTTTTCCAACCAACAGACATCCTTAGAATGGATCTAAGTTTCGATGGGCTTTTTTTGGTTGAAATTCAGGAATGTTTCGAGGTAGGTTGTTACATTTGGTATCAGAGCTTGGTTACCCGATCAATGGAAAAATTATACGTATGAGTGGCCTACTTGTTATTTTTGAAAAGGTCTTTAAAAAGGATTTTCAAAAATCCTTACCACATATTTATATATCTATCTACACCCATGTTTCTTTGAACATACGTGCATACACTAGGCAATCCTTTCTCTTTCAGCCTATAATACTATCTTAGGAAAATGTCACTAAAGATTTAACCTACAGGTAGATGATATAGCTAATAATCAATCTTCTTTCAAAAATGGATCCTTACCCATGGAAGACCTCATATTCGTGGAATGCTCAAATGGTTTAGACAATATCTTAGGACTATTGAGAAATTTCCTATTCCTCCAACTGAATCGGTGGTACTTGCTGCCCCACCTGCCGATGCAGCACACCATCCTTTTGACTTTCCTAAGTTGTGTAAGGACTTTCTTAATATGAGAGGAAAGACATACTCTGGAACCAAAGGATATCTAAAAGCTAAAGCATATGTTAATGACTACGAGAGGATATTTAGAGAGCTTGGTTTGGAAGATCGGCTAAAGAGGAGGATGGCAGCTTGGTACTTGTTGGCATCAAAATTAGCCACCAACACCCGGTTATGTGAAAGCACCAATATCCGATCACATATCTCAGATAATATCTAATGTAGAGAATATAATATGTAGAAAAAACAAAATAAAAATGAAAGCAGGTAAAAAGAGACAAGATTTATAGTGGTTTGGCAAACTCCGGCCTACGTCCACTCAACATAGGGGTTTTGGAAGATACAAGAGGCATTGGGGATAGATCTGCATCTCAGTATAGCTTATCATCCACAAACAGATGGGTAGACCAAGAGAGTGAATCATATCTTATAGGATCTCTTACAAGCTTGCATACTTGACTTTGAAGGCTCTTGGAACTATCACTTGTATTTGGTAGAGTTCGTATACAACAATAGTTATCAGTCTATTATTGGTATAGCACCATTCGTGGTGTTGTATGGTCGATCATGTAATGCTCATTTGTGTTAGTAGGAAGCGGGCGAAAAACTGAAACTTGGACCGGATATGATTAGAGAAACTACGGAGAAGATCGAAATCATTTAGCAATGAATGAAGGCACCTCAAGATAGATAGAAGAGCTATACTGATAAAAAAACGTAGGATTTGGAGTTCTCTATTAGTGATATGGTATTTGTAAAGATCTTCCCTCTAAAGAATTTTACCTGATTAGGTAAAAGGGAAGTTAGCACCGAGATTTGTAGGTCTTTTTTCGATATTAGAGAGGATTGGGAAACTGTCATACAGAGTTGACTTACCTTAGAAGATGGCAGGCATGCACAATGCATTCCACATCTCTCATTTACGGAAGTCTATGCATGACGTAGGCGTGACAACTGCACCGGATCAACTTGATGATATCAAAATTAAACTAGAAGCTTTGAGACCTCGTATGCCTATTCGTACTATCGAACATGATATGAAGCAGCTTAGGAGGAAGACGGTGGAGTTAGTGAACATTCAATGGAGTGAAAGCGAAGGCGATTGCACATGGAAAACCAAGGAGAGCATGAGGACCACATATCCAAAGCTCTTCACTTCATAAGACTTTCTGTTCATTGCATTTTACTTTCATTTTTGATATCATATAGAATAGTTTAGTATCTCGCATGCAAGGATAGCTATACTTATATGGTTGATTGTATGGTTTCACGTTTAGTGTTTGTGATGATTGCTTATGATTACTAGGCATGCGAGGTTGTAACACCTGTGAAATTTTAATAGTATATTAAAATACGAACAAAGGCAAAGTGTAATTTTACATAAAAGGACATAACAATAAATTTTTCACAGAAGTTGGAAATAAGCCTCGGAATGTACTCCATTGCGTTCAAAACATCGTTTAAAGTCAGAATCCAAATATAACTTGTTAAATTTAATAAAACAGAGTGAAAATAGTGAAAAGTGTAGCTAGTGGCAACTTCATAATTATTGATTTCAAAAATTGGAATAGAAACCCTAGTTCTCAACTAAAATTAAGGCATAAGCCTCCACTCTTCTCATTAAGAAATCCTAGCCTCCGCCTCCCAAATAGTTCTTCTTTCTCTTCTTCTTTTCTTCTTCAAAAAAGAAACTCTAATTCCAAACAAAACAAAATAAGAAGTAAATCAAAATAAATAAAATAAAAGGAGAGAGAGAAGCGGATCAACAAACTAGACGAAGGAAAAGAGCAGTAGATTCAAACCTAATTAGAAGAAGGAAAGCTAAAAGTATGAGTGTATTTTATCTATGAAATGCGTATGTTGGGAATAAGTAATTAATTTTTAGCTATATACCTTCTTAGTATTATATACATGATTTCTCTTCTTGAATATCTTTTATTCTGAATTTTTGAATTGAAAAATAGGGAAAAACCTTAGAAGATTATAGGTCTAAATTATCGTTTGAATAAGTGAAAAGCAAAATTTTCTTTAATCTTATAGATTTGAATTATATGATGGATTTGAATTAATTCTTTTGTACAATAAACATATCTGTTGTAATTTACTCATATCTTATTCAAATTATACTGAGGAATACATAATAATCGATTTGAGTGTATGTATAAAAAATTCCTTGAATACATACATACATATATATATAATTGACTGAAAAACCATTGATTAATGTTAGTTAGAATATATCACTTGAAGTTGGACAATAAGTGGTGGTACTATATCAAATAGGGGTGTTAATTTTGTATGAGTTTCCATTGTTCGACTCGGTTCGAAGTCAAAAATTGTCCGTCTGTGTTCATTCGTTTCTCATTTAGGACATGTATTAAGATAAGAAAATTTATATGATATTTTTTCCGTAGGATCTATTCGATGAATTTTCTATTGTCCATACATCTTCCGTCAGTTGTCCCAAATGTACAAAGAGTGTTCGAGCTAATGTCTTGTCCGGTCCATGTTTGTTCGAAACTCTTATAGGACAGGACACGAACACCCCTAAGTCCGGTCTTTTTCGCCCCATTAACACCCCTAATAGCAGAAACACCATGAGGATAAACCATGAAAGCTAAACTTGAATCAACGAAGGAGATAAGCAAAATAAACAAGAAAAGTAAACCTTAAAAATATGGAAAAACCATATTCAAACGTCTGGATTAGTTGGTCAGATGTCTGAGTACTATTTTAGATGGCTGTATAGATAGACTTTACGAACCTAAAAGAAGACTATACAAAACACATGCAATTCAGACATCTGAATACCTCAACTAGCCATCTAAGATAGAGATTAGGCATTTGAGCTAATGGCCAAGATGACTAAATGCTTGGAAATTATTATTTAAATAATATGAGGCCAAACGTCTGACTAGTAGAATCAGACGTCTGAGTTGCTACAATAAGCCAGATTGAACCTGGATCTGGTAAATGCCAAGTAGAATAGATCGGGGAAACTCGTTCCCACTTCTTAATTACTTGGGAGTGGGTGCAGGTTAATGGAGTCAGGCAACAAGCTGAATACATGTCGCCTTTGGGTAAAGTCCAAGGCTCTCACTTCATGAAGTTGAAAAATGACACTTAATATAGAATGCGATTATATTGCAAACAGAAGTTCATATTGTTCGTAGCCAATACTAGACACAGATTGGTGGAAGCTGGAAAGAGTGGACAAAGTCGTTTGTTAGAAAAGGATCAATGAATCCTAGATGAGGGGCGGATCAACCATTGATTGCTACTTGTGTAATGATAAAGAACTTAGGAAGTGACTAGCAAGGAGACGCACCAATGAAAGATGGAAAAAATAGTTGGACAATGATCCAAAGAATGGGTCGGGCATTGAATGCATACTCCACTTAGTACGCCAATGCAAGATGGCAAGTGTAATGACCCGCCTTTTCGACCCTCGAAGATCGACACTAATACATCCTCGGTATTCACCTGCCGCAAATTCAAGTTTTGGAGAGGCGGATAATTAGGGTTAAAAGAAAATAAGGATAGAAGAAAGAACAAAATAGATTCTCACATTGCATTTAACAACTTGAATTATACATATAGATAGTACATACAATCACTCTCAAAATGAGATATCAGAGTCATAACAAGTACTAACCCAGACAAGGATAGTTATAACTGCTTATCCCTACAGGTGCTTGTCGATACTTATACATAATACAGCGGAAATAGAAATAGATAACTATCCACATAGGACCCCCCAGTTTCACACTCCATGCTCCTCCCAAAATGCTCCAAGCTACTTAACTGCTCGGCTGCTTGGAAAAATAGGGCATCCAGAGTTTAAGAGGAAAAGAAAATAAACTCTTGGTCAATCATGGGACTGGTGTGAGAAAACTCAAAACACGGGTTTTTGAAAACAAAAGGTATCTTATAAGACCATGCTGCACATAAACACTGGCGGGTTTTTACCTTATGATAACCAAACCATTTGCTACGCAAAATCAGAGATATTATTTTTATTGACATTCTTTGAAAACTCTTTCGAATAAATATATATAATCTTAGCCGAAATTGTTGCATTTATTAAATTCCATCATAATAGGTTTGCAACTAAAACTGTAAAGGCTCGTATTGGAGAATGGATTCCATATAATCACAAGATAATGGACAACCTTTCGACATTACATCTATAGGGGGATGCACGGGAGGAGCCAATCTCTACCAATATAGAACTGGCCTATCTTTACCATAGATAGTACCGACTACGACATCACCTCAATCGTTACTGACCTTTACCGGGATCCCAAAGCATACACAACATACCCGAAATATAGAGGGTAATCTAGAAAGGTGATGACATATCCTAATGGGTGCGACCCACATAGCCCTGCCACATCTACAGTGTTTTTGTCATTATCGATGTGTGAGGCTTAAGGTAATATTTTACCTTTCATGGAACAAATCCTACTTTAAATGCCACATTGCCATTTCCGACAACACGCTATTGATTTGCACAAAAGTACAAGCTCTGGGCTCGTACATCTCAAAGAAGGGTGTTAAGTATAGGAGGGGTTGCCTCCTACACCACCAACAGATGTACGTTTGTATAAATAAATGTACATAGTCTTAGAAATTCAATGTCTGACGTTCGTCCATACTAGTTGTCCAAGAACATGACAAGCCGAAGGCACTTCTCCTACAACATCCTGTTTGGAAATCAGCCCTAGGATTAGTAGCGAGTAGCCCTTGCATCGAAGATTTCAAATTGAAGGAACCACTGCCACCATATATATGATAAGGGAATTACCCAAGAGGTTAGTGGCAAGTAGCCTCACATTATGAAGATCTTCATCTTCAAAATCATTATCTTCAACATATTTTCACTTTCGAGCGTATATTGGTTTGAAGTGGTTTTTGAATAGGAGTCACCCAAATCTGACCCTGGTTCCTTTGTACCAATTTATCGATAAAAGATGTTAAGTATGTGGGTGATTATTATTATCTTTTATCGAGATAAAATATCTTCTAGAGATATACATCTTTAAACCATTTCTTTTTCAGTATCTACGGAATCATTAAACCGCTTTTTAACTTTGGAAATATCAAACCATTTCTTATTAATTACATTGGAAAATGTTTCCATAATTTAATACAATTTTAATAGAGGTTTCATATTTTGAAACATATCTTTTAAATGGGTTAAAACCATGTTATCTAAGATGGTAAATTCAAAACCAGTTAATATTGAGTAAATAGGATCCATAGGGATTATAATAATTATACTCAATACTAATTTCTGTATTTAGCCTGTACTATTCGTCGAATAATGGTGAAATCACTTTTTAAATTCATACGGATAGTATGGATTCCCTCCTCGAAATTTAATATAGAGTTTAACCAATATGTTTCATATATCACCAAAATCTTATTATTTAAAATCTTATTTAACTTTTGGAAATCTCCAAATCTATTTTTATCTTAGGAAAATGTGGTCCAAGTAAATCAAATTTACTATCCCCTCCTTCGGGCCACTCCGGATAGCTAGGGAGAGCAGGCAACTAGTTTTCCAAACTCAAGCCCAGAGACTATCTCTCTGTCACCCATAAGGCAGTCAAGTTATTTGATCAACTATAAACTCTTTGAAATACTTGATTTATTATTTGAAAACATTTGCAAAAGATTTGGGAAGAAAATCCCAAGTTTAAATCTTAATTTCAAAAGTTACCAAAAAGTGCTGCGAATAGTGTTTTTAAAAGCTTCTTTGATCAAAACATTATCATTCCACATATGTCCATTTTTATAACTCAAATCCCTTTTAAAACATTTTAATATATTTATGGAATTTATTTCATATTTTTAAAGATTTAAAAATATTAATTTTAAAGATTTTGCCATTTTGGTTTCCGAACTGCCAAAGCGCGACGTTTTTGAAAACTTGGTTTAGACGCATCTAAAATTTTACTTTATAAAATCTTGATTTTTCTTCTTTATTTGAAAACCATAGTTATAAGAGTTTGGAAAATTTTTATTTCGAATCATTCCGTGCTATATTCCACTTTACATATTGATTTAACTTTTATGGCGCGAAATCGCGAACTACCGTTAGCGACGCGCCTATTTTTGACTCCAATTTCATATCTTGTCAAAACTTCTTCGAATTGAATTTTAATGTTTATAAAACATTTATAAACCATTTTAAATCATTTTAAAGAGTTTAGCCAAGCCGTAATACTTTTATAATTCGTATAGAAAAGTGATTTCTTTTGTGTGAATTTGACGTGTATTTAATGTGAATTATTTTCATAATCAAACAAACATATCATCCTATCCAAATAAGATAAACAATCATTGAAACCAAGCATATCATATCAGCATATAATTTATAATAAAAATAAGTAAAGTTTCTCACTTGATATCCTTTTGATCTAACTTTCAATCGACTATAGCTCCGCTATTCCAAAACCGGAGCTTATGAATCTTGCACTAAGACTCCTAGGGGTTTGGCCTTTGGCTTACAAGGGTGGTGGAATGCTTAGATGGGTATAGCCTTGGTAGGAGAAGAAAGAGAAGATCACTAACACGATCTCGAACTCAAAGTGGTATGTCTCTCTATATTTTATGACTTATTTTGACAGAACTTCGATGCTATTTTTGAGTTTTCCTAAGAGACTATGGAAGCCATTAATGTAGAGGAGGAAGATGATGAAGAAGCTTAGGAAATGAAGAGAAGAGAGTGTGAACGAAAGTGAGGATGGATGGCTTGTATTTATAGGCAAAAATATGAGAAAAATATCATGGTATTTCTTTTGCCACACATCACCATTGCATCATCCTCCTCCATCATCCTCAAGCCCGAACCTTACCCCCCATGTGTGTACAAGTGATGGAGAGTTTTGTTTGTTTTGGTTAGGAAATATCATGATATTGGTAAATAAATATCATGATATATATTTTATTTTACCATTAGTAAATGTGAAATGTAAATGGTAATTCTTAAGTGTTTTCATATGTTCATGGATGTGTATATGTGTATATGTATGTCACATATAACCTATAATGTTGCACCACTTCTCTACATCAAATCGTCTCGAATTCCAATTTCGATTTTCGGTCATATTTTCACTTCTTAGTTAAACTATATATATTGATAAACAAAGTTTGAAAATAATATTGGTATTATTATTTAATAATCCAAAGGGCCTTATTTGATTTTAAAATAATTATTAAATTATTTAAACTCAATTTAAATTCAAAAATCGATTATTTGAAAATGATGATATCATTGATGATGTCATAAAAATATTTTATTTTCAAAAATAAAATAAATAATTTTATTACATATTCTTACTTATATGGATAAATAAGTGTATTTATCCAGACTCGTTCGCGATTTCTGATGGTTAAACAGTAGTTTATCGATAAAACGATTTTCGATCACTTTATCGATATTTTTCCAAAGAGTATATTTTGTAATTACTTATTCAAAATAAGATTACCATTATTAATCATTGTTCAAAACTGTGACGACCCGGGATTTTAGCAATATTATTTTAATAAGCATCTAATCTAATTTATTAAAATACAAACTTATCATTTTAAAAACAAATAAAATTTTTAGGCCATTTACTATTTTTTTATGTATATATATGTATTTTGGAAGGAAACTATGATTTAAAAATTTAAAATAAAGTCTTTCAAAAATATTTAAAAGAAAATTTATCTTATTCACATTAAATTAAAATAAAACTCTACCTTATTAACTTTTGATCTAAATATATATATATATATAGGTGTAATCTAGATAATAATGATTGAAATAAGTCAATCTTATCAATATTAAATATAAGTATAACAAGATATATGATTATAAAATTAAATGTTTAATAGTTAAGCTTAAAATAAAAATAAAAATAAGGATTTATATTAGAAAATAGAAATAAATATGTAAGGTAAATTATATGGTTATATAAAAACATAAGTGAACACTTAAGATAACTTTAGAAATTTATAGACTATGGAAATACATGTAGATATGCAAGGAAATAAAGAAAGAAAAAATATCTATGTACATTCAACAACAAGTGGATAAGTCTGGAAATGTAAAACCAGACAACTTCATTAAATGCAATCATCTCAGCCTCCACAAAAGAAAAAAAATCTCTGACTAAACTTTGTACCAGCAAAATACAAACCCTGTATAATTTTTCTACATATATCTTTCTTGTTCCAGTTCGTTCATTCAAAAACTTAACATACCAGAAGAAAAATAAGTAGACACTAATATCTTACAACTGAAGTTAATTTCAACTCAACTAAACAACAACTCAATTAAGCAAGCAAGGAGATAAAGAAGATCAAAGGGGTTTCAGCTAGCAGTTTTCAAAAGCAAGATTTTTCTCTGTTCAAATTATCTTTCAGGTGAGTAAACATTTTATATTAAAGCTTAAGTAAGTTAAGTTCTGTTGCTTGTGAAAATTCTGAGTTGAATGATGCTTACTTGTATATATATATATAGTGATATCTCTATATATATGAAGTGTGCATGTCTGTTGTATGTGAGTATCTCTGTTCTTAGTTCAAAGTTTAAAGTTTTGATCAAAAATCCAAAATCTTTTTATCTGATCATTATTAGACTTTGACATTCAAACAAGATAAGTTGGTTTAAACTCAATCTAAGTTTTAAAAATATGTTCAAGTATAATAGGTTTGAAAATCTATTGGAATCAAGATATTACAGTAGCAATTTTAATAACATGTTAAAATCAAATGTTGTAAATTGCTGATTCAAGTATCTAACTTGAATCGATCTTGAAAAATATGATTTTTAAGAAGAAAATCACAATTTTTAGATTAGTATCGAGTGTGCATTTTGGTGATGACCAGAAATTGGTTTTTGAGTAAATTTCGATGGCCAGAGGTTCTAGGGTGATCGGGGTTTCGACTGGAGGTGGAGGAGTGTTCGGCGAGGTCGGGAAAAATAGCCGGAGTTGTTCCAGTTCGTCGTGGCGTCGGGGTTTGGTCGATGTAGGGTTTTTGAACTGTTTTTGGTCGAGTCTGGAAACGTGATCATGGCGGTGTCTCTGGTGGATCGAGTGCCACCGGCTTTTTGGAGATGGAAGTATGGTGGTTGTCGAAGTTGTGGCAGGAATTGCAGACACTACGGTGGTCGGAGACTTAAGTTCGAGGGGGGTTTTGGCCATGGTGTTTGGTTCCAGTTTCGACTGCATTGCTCGATTTTGGATCGTGGCTTGTGGTGGTGATTTGGTGGTCAGAATCGAAGGTATGGGTGATGGTCGACGTGCCGGAGGGTGTGTCGATGGTCGAAGGTGGCTCTGGCGATGGTGCATGTGCACGGGGGTAGGTTTGGTGTTTGTTGTTTTGGTTGTGGGATTGCTCGAAGGGGATCGGGTTTGCTATATTACAGCATGATAGGGGTTCTCGCTTCGCGGTTTGGTGGCGAATGGGAGACTCTTACCCCTACATGTCCCTTTGGGTAGTATAAGGCCCTGGGTTGGTTGCGAGTCGAGAGGCTGGCCGTAAAAGCAAATTCGAGGTACCACTGTATGCAACGGCGGAGAGTGGCCGCTGCCGATGGTTGAAAAGCCTAGGACGTCACAGTTGGTATCATAGCACTAGGTTGAGTGAATACCTAGGCTTTGAAATAATATCTATCTTGAGGGTGCGTATTTGTATTTTTATATATAACTATATACCTATCAAAATTGTTGGGTTACCTGTCCAGGTTGCCAACATGAGTTCTGGAAGGAGAGGCAGAGGTAGGGGGAGTAACCCGACTGAAGATGATTTGCAAAGGCTTGCGAATTATGTATCTTTCCCATAGTTTTTCGTGTGAGCCTTATGTATTAGATTTCAAAGGGTTTGACCTTATTCTGGGAATGGATTGGCTTAATAAGCATAAAGCTGTCCTGAATTTGAAGAGAGAACAGTTTCGTTGGAAACTGATCTGGGTAGGATTGCTAAAGTGACGTGTGATCGTTCTGGAGTTCACTTGAGTAGTCTTTTACATGGAGTTGAGACTTCTCAAGAGAAGGGAGGTGATATTATTGTGGTTAAAGATTTTCCTAATGTTTTTGAAGAAGTCAAGTGTTTACCACATCGAGATATAGAATTTTGGATTGATCTGATTCCAGGGGTAGTACCTATTGTTCAGCCCAGTAGAAGAATGGCACCAAGGGAAAGAGAAGAGTTGGTGAAGCAGACCCAAGATTTCTTAGAGAAAGGTTTGATCCGGCCTAGTTTTTCCAGTTGGGGTTCTGCCGTTGTCTTTGTAACAAAGTCGGATGGATCGCTAAGATTCTGTGTTGATTATAGAGAATTGAACAAAGTGACTATCCGAAATAAGTATCCATTACCTCGTATTGATGATCTCTTTGATCAGTTACATGGAGCTTCAATTTTCTGTAAAGACCCGCAAATCCGTCTTCCGAAAACTCGACACCGATACGTCCACTGTACCAAATGTCGAAGAATCGAATGGCGAAAACGCGAAACTTTAGGGTTAAAAGAAGAGGTAGAAGAAAAGATAGAAGAAAAAGAAAGAAGAACAACACAGAAAACACAGAACAGGAACAATATCGGAAACAATTATCAGAATCTCACATATCGCAGCGGAATAATATACAATAGATAAATCAATAATCTTTAAAACAAAAGACTATATCAGTTTATACATACATCAATCATCAGAGTTTACAACAATGGACAGTTATATAAACTTGTCCTCATACAGAATACACAGCGGAATAAATAACAAGTACGATAGTACGCTTCGCCATCCAGCTCATCTCCAAAGCTCCAGGATATCCAGAATATCCTGATAAAATAACTCTAGGCTGCCCGTGTGGAAAATTATGGGCACCCAGAGTTTAGAAAGGGAACAATAAACTCCAGGTCAGTCATGGTGACTGGTGTGAGATCGTAAAACAGTTATTTTCGCAAAGAAAATAAAACAACTTCGCAATGCTTTTGGAAAATGAATCTACCATAAGGCCTCCCGCCACACACACAATGCAAACGCAGAATTGGAGGAGATTTCCCCTTATGATAGTCAAAAATGCTTACTACGCAAAATCAATTGATATTATTATTAATGTCTAGTGTGGAAAACATTTCGAAAGTATAATATCAATCTTAGCCAACATACAACAATTGTTGTATGTCTACTATAGCTACTACGTTCAATAGCAGGTTACCGCCACATTCCATAGCAGGTAATACAATTAAAAACCGTACGGGGTTCGTATTGTTTCTTTGGATTTCCACCAAATGATCAGGCTAAGGAACTTCCTTACCGAAATAGAAACGCCTCTGGAAAGACGCCCCGGATCCTAACCGGATCTCTGCAAACAAAAGGCCGACGCTACCTCACGCTCTAACCGAGCTATAACTAGGTAACTAACACACGAGCTATGCCATCCCCCGGTCGTTACCGACCTTTATCCGAGGATCCTCAATCGAAAAGCCACAGCCGCAAAATATAATCCACATAGGTAAAATATCTGGGCTCCATACCATGATATCACCTTTTATCCAGAAGGAAATGGCATTCCCTAGGGGCGCTACCCCTACAAACCTTTGCCGCACATTCCTGTTTCGACCATTACCGGGTTGTGAGGCTCGACGAAGTCTCGTCCACATACATTACGCTTTTCACAAAGCCACGCTTTTTCACAAAGCCACGCTTTGATCAACCAATGATCATCAGCACTTCGTATGCCACATTACCAAATTGGGAATGTATCACTAGTAACCATCAACTACATAACCTCTGAGCTCGTACGTCTCAGAGAAGGGTGTTAAGCTAAGAGAATAAATTCTCCGCCACCAACAGAAATGTATTTGATAGAAACCAGCTTTACATCTCAAAGTGTAACGTCAGACACACATCCATACAAGTCCGTTCCGGGATCGAACGGAACCGAAGGCACTTCCAAAGAAGCCCTTGCAATCCGGATATTCACTAATCACGTCCGGACTTCCCGTCACAAAAGAGTGATATAAATCTCTATACCGGAGCAACTCGGTGCAGAGACATTCGACAGGTTGTCCTTTCATTTTCACAAATATCCGGTCTTCACACCGGTCTTCAAATGCTATCCATTCGCGACGTATCATTATTCGGAATGGGTTATATGACACAAAGGTCCTCTCCCGGCTTAACCGAATAATGAGCGTTTGTTTTAAAAACAAATCAAGTGTCATTTCAAAGACAAATATTGATAGTCGGTTATTTAACTATCAATAACATTCACAACAAGCATCCAATTTAAATAATTTTTCCCAAATTATTAAATTTCAAATCTTTTCACAAGATATATATTTTTCCACACTTCACATTTGAAAATTCAATTTCAAATCGTATTTCGCACTTCACATTTGAAAATTCAATTTCAAATCACATTTCATACTTCACGTTTGAAAATTAATTTCAAATCATATTATGGTCCATTTAAACCAATTTGATAAATCCTTATCGATTTATTTCAAATTTACATTTCAAATTTGTAAATTTATTTCCACACTTCATCACTTTGAAAATCCGATTTCAAATCATATTTTCCACACTTTAAAAATAAATCAATATTTATTTTTAAAACAAATTCCCCTTTCCTTTACAACTTCTATTCGGAATTTACATTCCCAAAATTCCACTTTTACACGATTTCCAAATCGTTTTCCAAATATTCATTTTCAACCCCGAATCAACTTTAAAAATTGATTTCTAACTTTTATTTCAAATCCCAAATCGAATTTCAAATTGATTTCTGAATTTACTTCAACACTGAATCATATTTCAAATTGATTCTAACTTTTAATCCCAATTACCAAATCATTTTACAAATCGATTCCCAAATTTATTTTCAACACCAAAAATCAATTTTTTGTCCAAACACCAAATAGGTTTCTATATCGATTTCACAAATTATTTATTTCAAATACCCGATCAATTATCAATTTGATTTCAACAAATTTATCTCCTTTTAAATAAATTCTTTTATTCTTTCAAACCATCTAAAATTCAATTTTTATTTCAGGAATCCAATTTCATTTATTTCTGGTATCCAACGATACCAAAAATACATTCGGCTAAATTTTAGCTCTCAATACATTCAATCACAGATATAATCATACACAGATTATAAATAATCAATTAAACAACATATGAAATCAATTCAAATGTTTTGAGGAATCCTGTTGGATCCCTCCAACCTGTTTCCCTGCATCCACAGATGTTAGCACAATACCAATTCCACTTCGAGGTGGAATATCGCGGTATATGGGTTTTATAAAATATCATCCGCTTACTAACGGCGCAATAGGGTCTCATCCGCTATACGAGGCGGGAAATCAATCAATCCAATATATACATATGCCAATATGTATATATTGCTATATATATAGATATATCCTACTATATCTAATACACAATCCAAACAGGCAATCAAATCAATCAATAACTGCAAAAGAAAATCCACTTTCATTTTTGAGTGAGAAGATCTCACCTTTGCCTATGCATGCAAATTCATTTTCATTCCGGCTTGATTCTCGATTTATTGACCTTGTAAACAATGTATACAATTTATTAATATTCGAGATAAATCGAACAATTCATTTCCATTTAATAAAATTTATTCTATCCAATCAATTTAATTTCAAATAAATTTTCTTTTAATACAATATTTGAACTAATTGAACGGTCAATTACCATCTAATAATTTAATTTACTAATGATTTAAATTTACACTTAATAAATTCTTCTTTTGAAACTACATATTTACTAATCTATATAGATTCAAACATCAATATTTTTACATAGACTGAAACATTAAAAATTCCTACTCTCCCCAAGTTTTCTGCACAAATATATATTCTGACTATACCCATAATTCCATCATACTATCCTTCATTGTATATATATATGTAAATCCTTAAACTGAAAAAGAATAATTGGTTTTAAATACCTTAATGCCGAAGCCTCACTGCACAGAACGAACCTACCAAAAGACGAGCTGCCTCCATCGAGCCTGCCCCTAAATCGATCGCCATCACCAGGCGAATTTCCAAATCGAACACAAACCCTAAATCGCGATGCCCAGACTCCACTACTTCGCTCTGCCACCCACTAACGTGCACGACAGGCCCCACTTCGACCAGCCCATCGCATGAACCCACCAGAACACCTCACTGCAATGCTCGAAATCGAGCTCGACTTCGATGCTCAGCCCTAAGCGACCTGCTCGCAAAACCCATACTCCCAGCTTCGACGAACTCGAGTTCGACACCCCCAACGCGAACCAGAGGTCGCGACATCGTCGCTCTTCTCCACCATCCTCAGAAACTCCAGCCATCGCATGCGGCTAAGCCCAAATCGAGTCTCGACTCGACTGAGAATCTGACCTTCTTCGCGTGCGCGTGCTTCCCAACGATTCGACCTCGCCTTCGACTACCCATAATCGCGCGTATGCGCACGAGCCTCCTTTGGCTCACCGTTCGCGACCATCTCGAGGCGTCGCTCTGACCACGACGCGCGCACGTGGAGGCGCGATGCTCCACTTCATCTGCCCTTCGACGCGATTTGGTTTGCTAATGAAATTTAGAGAGGAATTAGAAATTGGGGTACTCGATTTTTTTTTAGCAGAGAAGTGGGAAACGAATTTTACTCAGTTCGATTTTTTTTTCTTCGAACGAGGCTCGAGATTTGATTTTTTGAATTTTAAAGGAAACTGTGGCCATGAGTTTTGATTTGAAACGCAGATTTAAGGAGGACGCCATTTTTCTCTGGTTTAAAATTTTATCTGCTTTGAAATGATGTTCCGTGAGATTTGTAAAGGAGGTGGGGAGACAAAGAGTACGCTGATTTGAGAGGAAAAAGTATCGATGTTGAAAGAAGGCAGGCTGAAGAAAGAATCTCTGCTGGGTTGACTAATTCTTCAATTCAAATTCAAATCGTTCGATAAAGTCAACCAAAAATTTTGACTTCTTATCGAGGCGTGCCGCTAGGCGTCCATAATGTTATACGCCTATTCCGAACACAATGGAAAAAGTTTCGAGTCCAAATTTGATCGTATGGAGAAGATAGCTTTTTGGACCAGTTATTAAATTAAAATTTCGATTTAATTTCAGCGCGTTTGCCTATCGTACGGCCAAACGATCACTCCAAACAATACGAAAATTGAAATCCGATAATAATACAATATTACGGATCCAATGGAACTGGTTTCGTCGAATTCCGAGACTGTGCCCCGGAACGCTATTTTTTAAATATCGATTAAACGATACAATTTCAAAACCGAACAAAGCAGTTCCAAATTCGATTCTAAAACTTTTATTATCTTCAGTATAATCAATTATGAATTTTCAAAGACTTCATATTATTTTTAATCGGCTTAAAATTGAAGATTCAAAGTTTTACCCAGTTCCAATGATTAGATTCAATAATTTAATCGCTAAATTCATCCTGATATTTGAATTTCAATTTAAATTATCATTCGAATATTTAAACTCAATTAAATATTCACATTTTAAATGTCAAAAATTCAGGGTCGTTACAAACTTCCCCCCTTAAAAGAATTTCGTCCCGAAATTACAAGTTAGGAAAAATGGTCCTTAACTCGTCTGCTATTTTTCACAATTCAAATAGTTTTATCAACTTACTAACCTAAATCTTTTTATTAACAACCCACTATTGCTTCAACTAACTTTCCAAACTCCTCAATAAGTTTCAAACAACATTGTTTACTTCTTTATTCAAATTTAGATTTAAATTCAAATTTTAAATTATCCAAAATTTCTCAAAATTTTTCCAACACTCGAAATTTTCGAAAAATTTCGCCAGCGTCTCCTTTGCGCGGCTAATACGGTACGACTACAAAATGTCCCTACGGACTCTCAGATCTCAAAAGAAAACAAAATGCCAAGTGGCAAAATCAGAATCTCATCAAATTTCATACTGAAATTTAAATACATACCTTTTGGTCGAGCAATTCAAATTTATCTTTGAAATCAAAATTCCAATTCCTGTATACACCTGTATATATCCTACTAGCCATAATATCTAGTTACAATATTCAAATCATTTTGCAAATTCCATTACACAATTTTCAATGTATGCTTCTTATACATTTTTACTTCACTATTGAAGTTACATATCTATTTTCATTCAATTTTGCATTTCCAATTTCATTTGAATTTACTTTACTATTTCAATTCAATTTGAATTCATTTTATCTTCAGATTTTCATTCAGCTTTTACTTGAATTCGATTCATCTTCTTATTTCGAATATTGAGCTTCATTCACTTTTATCTCAATTTCCAATTTGAAATCACTTAAAAATCCTTTTTTAAAAATGGATATGGAAAGCACGTTCCCCCATGGATCACAGTTACTCGGCGGTTTCGCTACTATCCCAGTAGAATCACTTATAACTGTAGATTTCACATCTCTTGAATTTCGCCATGGTTGTTGCCATAGATCGTAGTTCACACGGCGGTTACACCACTATCCCAGTGGAATCGCTTGTAACCATAGGCATCTCGCCCCTCGAATTTCGCTGTGGCATACGTCGTGATCAATCAATATGATCCCATCACGATCAAACGGATACTCATACTGAGTTCCCAGACCTTCAAAAAATTTCAATGGAAGGTACTTTTTCATATCCTTAGTTTGGAAAACATGTCATATATGTATAGTACTTCATTTCCAATTGATTCCATTCAATTTTAATTGGCATTTCATATTCACATTCACCAACTTAGAATATTTTCAATATCAAATTTACTTAAGAATTTCACACTTATTTCTTAAGTTCAATACAAGTGTTTTCCATATTTTTGATATTAATTTTCAATTACCACTTATATTTAAACTGGATTACCAATTCCATATAAATCCAATCAATATTTCATTTATAATTATTGAATTCAATTCGTTTCAAACCTTATTCATTTGGTCAATCTTCAATTAGCTTCACTTACTAATTCTAGTTTAATACATCACTTCGTTTTCCACAAATCAAATTCAATTCCAGTTCTATTTACTTACAAATTCAAAATGAATTTTAACATTCAATTTCATTTTCTTGCACTTGCAGTTGCAAATTTATTTATTCATTCACAAATTCATTCATTTTCAATTTGAATCTTATTCCAATCAGATTTCAAATAATTTATAAGTTATCAAACTTATTTACATTCCATTAATGAATTTATTTTCAAGTATTCTTTCTGGAATTCTATTTCAATCTGTAAATTACATTTACAATTTACTCTTACAAATCTCATTCGTATATGGATTTATTTCTTATACTTTTAATTCATATTAATAAATTTCATTTGTTAACTGAATTTATCTCCAAATTTTTGGTTATTATTTTTAATTTCTTATTCAATTCCATATATCAATGATAATACTTCAATATTATTTTTTCTAACAACCAAGCATCCATATACTATTATAATTCATAGAAAATCATCTCTTTTCTATACAAAAATAGTTTTGGGCAAAATTATTTCATTTACCCTATTTTAAAACAATACTGTGTCGGTTTATCTTGTTTAAGAGTTTAGAAACCCCTATCGATTACAGTTGGCCACCCTGCATCGACCAGAATCTATAAACAATCAACCGATAAGTCAACACAATACAAAACAAATTTTGTATTCACTAACAAATACGCGCTCATATCTATTATTACACTCACACTCATTCTAGAGTACTACTGACTCTATCTCTAATGAGTAACACCCAACAGAGCAGGGTTGTCGCTTAACCGAATGCTCTGATACCACTTGTAAAGACCCGCAAATCCGTCTTCCGAAAACTCGACACCGATACGTCCACTGTACCAAATGTCGAAGAATCGAATGGCGAAAACGCGAAACTTTAGGGTTAAAAGAAGAGGTAGAAGAAAAGATAGAAGAAAAAGAAAGAAGAACAACACAGAAAACACAGAACAGGAACAATATCGGAAACAATTATCAGAATCTCACATATCGCAGCGGAATAATATACAATAGATAAATCAATAATCTTTAAAACAAAAGACTATATCAGTTTATACATACATCAATCATCAGAGTTTACAACAATGGACAGTTATATAAACTTGTCCTCATACAGAATACACAGCGGAATAAATAACAAGTACGATAGTACGCTTCGCCATCCAGCTCATCTCCAAAGCTCCAGGATATCCAGAATATCCTGATAAAATAACTCTAGGCTGCCCGTGTGGAAAATTATGGGCACCCAGAGTTTAGAAAGGGAACAATAAACTCCAGGTCAGTCATGGTGACTGGTGTGAGATCGTAAAACAGTTATTTTCGCAAAGAAAATAAAACAACTTCGCAATGCTTTTGGAAAATGAAACTACCATAAGGCCTCCCGCCACACACACAATGCAAACGCAGAATTGGAGGAGATTTCCCCTTATGATAGTCAAAAATGCTTACTACGCAAAATCAATTGATATTATTATTAATGTCTAGTGTGGAAAACATTTCGAAAGTATAATATCAATCTTAGCCAACATACAACAATTGTTGTATGTCTACTATAGCTACTACGTTCAATAGCAGGTTACCGCCACATTCCATAGCAGGTAATACAATTAAAAACCGTACGGGGTTCGTATTGTTTCTTTGGATTTCCACCAAATGATCAGGCTAAGGAACTTCCTTACCGAAATAGAAACGCCTCTGGAAAGACGCCCCGGATCCTAACCGGATCTCTGCAAACAAAAGGCCGACGCTACCTCACGCTCTAACCGAGCTATAACTAGGTAACTAACACACGAGCTATGCCATCCCCCGGTCGTTACCGACCTTTATCCGAGGATCCTCAATCGAAAAGCCACAGCCGCAAAATATAATCCACATAGGTAAAATATCTGGGCTCCATACCATGATATCACCTTTTATCCAGAAGGAAATGGCATTCCCTAAGGGCGCTACCCCTACAAACCTTTGCCGCACATTCCTGTTTCGACCATTACCGGGTTGTGAGGCTCGACGAAGTCTCGTCCACATACATTACGCTTTTCACAAAGCCACGCTTTTTCACAAAGCCACGCTTTGATCAACCAATGATCATCAGCACTTCGTATGCCACATTACCAAATTGGGAATGTATCACTAGTAACCATCAACTACATAACCTCTGAGCTCGTACGTCTCAGAGAAGGGTGTTAAGCTAAGAGAATAAATTCTCCGCCACCAACAGAAATGTATTTGATAGAAACCAGCTTTACATCTCAAAGTGTAACGTCAGACACACATCCATACAAGTCCGTTCCGGGATCGAACGGAACCGAAGGCACTTCCAAAGAAGCCCTTGCAATCCGGATATTCACTAATCACGTCCGGACTTCCCGTCACAAAAGAGTGATATAAATCTCTATACCGGAGCAACTCGGTGCAGAGACATTCGACAGGTTGTCCTTTCATTTTCACAAATATCCGGTCTTCACACCGGTCTTCAAATGCTATCCATTCGCGACGTATCATTATTCGGAATGGGTTATATGACACAAAGGTCCTCTCCCGGCTTAACCGAATAATGAGCGTTTGTTTTAAAAACAAATCAAGTGTCATTTCAAAGACAAATATTGATAGTCGGTTATTTAACTATCAATAACATTCACAACAAGCATCCAATTTAAATAATTTTTCCCAAATTATTAAATTTCAAATCTTTTCACAAGATATATATTTTTCCACACTTCACATTTGAAAATTCAATTTCAAATCGTATTTCGCACTTCACATTTGAAAATTCAATTTCAAATCACATTTCATACTTCACGTTTGAAAATTAATTTCAAATCATATTATGGTCCATTTAAACCAATTTGATAAATCCTTATCGATTTATTTCAAATTTACATTTCAAATTTGTAAATTTATTTCCACACTTCATCACTTTGAAAATCCGATTTCAAATCATATTTTCCACACTTTAAAAATAAATCAATATTTATTTTTAAAACAAATTCCCCTTTCCTTTACAACTTCTATTCGGAATTTACATTCCCAAAATTCCACTTTTACACGATTTCCAAATCGTTTTCCAAATATTCATTTTCAACCCCGAATCAACTTTAAAAATTGATTTCTAACTTTTATTTCAAATCCCAAATCGAATTTCAAATTGATTTCTGAATTTACTTCAACACTGAATCATATTTCAAATTGATTCTAACTTTTAATCCCAATTACCAAATCATTTTACAAATCGATTCCCAAATTTATTTTCAACACCAAAAATCAATTTTTTGTCCAAACACCAAATAGGTTTCTATATCGATTTCACAAATTATTTATTTCAAATACCCGATCAATTATCAATTTGATTTCAACAAATTTATCTCCTTTTAAATAAATTCTTTTATTCTTTCAAACCATCTAAAATTCAATTTTTATTTCAGGAATCCAATTTCATTTATTTCTGGTATCCAACGATACCAAAAATACATTCGGCTAAATTTTAGCTCTCAATACATTCAATCACAGATATAATCATACACAGATTATAAATAATCAATTAAACAACATATGAAATCAATTCAAATGTTTTGAGGAATCCTGTTGGATCCCTCCAACCTGTTTCCCTGCATCCACAGATGTTAGCACAATACCAATTCCACTTCGAGGTGGAATATCGCGGTATATGGGTTTTATAAAATATCATCCGCTTACTAACGGCGCAATAGGGTCTCATCCGCTATACGAGGCGGGAAATCAATCAATCCAATATATACATATGCCAATATGTATATATTGCTATATATATAGATATATCCTACTATATCTAATACACAATCCAAACAGGCAATCAAATCAATCAATAACTGCAAAAGAAAATCCACTTTCATTTTTGAGTGAGAAGATCTCACCTTTGCCTATGCATGCAAATTCATTTTCATTCCGGCTTGATTCTCGATTTATTGACCTTGTAAACAATGTATACAATTTATTAATATTCGAGATAAATCGAACAATTCATTTCCATTTAATAAAATTTATTCTATCCAATCAATTTAATTTCAAATAAATTTTCTTTTAATACAATATTTGAACTAATTGAACGGTCAATTACCATCTAATAATTTAATTTACTAATGATTTAAATTTACACTTAATAAATTCTTCTTTTGAAACTACATATTTACTAATCTATATAGATTCAAACATCAATATTTTTACATAGACTGAAACATTAAAAATTCCTACTCTCCCCAAGTTTTCTGCACAAATATATATTCTGACTATACCCATAATTCCATCATACTATCCTTCATTGTATATATATATGTAAATCCTTAAACTGAAAAAGAATAATTGGTTTTAAATACCTTAATGCCGAAGCCTCACTGCACAGAACGAACCTACCAAAAGACGAGCTGCCTCCATCGAGCCTGCCCCTAAATCGATCGCCATCACCAGGCGAATTTCCAAATCGAACACAAACCCTAAATCGCGATGCCCAGACTCCACTACTTCGCTCTGCCACCCACTAACGTGCACGACAGGCCCCACTTCGACCAGCCCATCGCATGAACCCACCAGAACACCTCACTGCAATGCTCGAAATCGAGCTCGACTTCGATGCTCAGCCCTAAGCGACCTGCTCGCAAAACCCATACTCCCAGCTTCGACGAACTCGAGTTCGACACCCCCAACGCGAACCAGAGGTCGCGACATCGTCGCTCTTCTCCACCATCCTCAGAAACTCCAGCCATCGCATGCGGCTAAGCCCAAATCGAGTCTCGACTCGACTGAGAATCTGACCTTCTTCGCGTGCGCGTGCTTCCCAACGATTCGACCTCGCCTTCGACTACCCATAATCGCGCGTATGCGCACGAGCCTCCTTTGGCTCACCGTTCGCGACCATCTCGAGGCGTCGCTCTGACCACGACGCGCGCACGTGGAGGCGCGATGCTCCACTTCATCTGCCCTTCGACGCGATTTGGTTTGCTAATGAAATTTAGAGAGGAATTAGAAATTGGGGTACTCGATTTTTTTTTTAGCAGAGAAGTGGGAAACGAATTTTACTCAGTTCGATTTTTTTTTCTTCGAACGAGGCTCGAGATTTGATTTTTTGAATTTTAAAGGAAACTGTGGCCATGAGTTTTGATTTGAAACGCAGATTTAAGAAGGACGCCATTTTTCTCTGGTTTAAAATTTTATCTGCTTTGAAATGATGTTCCGTGAGATTTGTAAAGGAGGTGGGGAGACAAAGAGTACGCTGATTTGAGAGGAAAAAGTATCGATGTTGAAAGAAGGCAGGCTGAAGAAAGAATCTCTGCTGGGTTGACTAATTCTTCAATTCAAATTCAAATCGTTCGATAAAGTCAACCAAAAATTTTGACTTCTTATCGAGGCGTGCCGCTAGGCGTCCATAATGTTATACGCCTATTCCGAACACAATGGAAAAAGTTTCGAGTCCAAATTTGATCGTATGGAGAAGATAGCTTTTTGGACCAGTTATTAAATTAAAATTTCGATTTAATTTCAGCGCGTTTGCCTATCGTACGGCCAAACGATCACTCCAAACAATACGAAAATTGAAATCCGATAATAATACAATATTACGGATCCAATGGAACTGGTTTCGTCGAATTCCGAGACTGTGCCCCGGAACGCTATTTTTTAAATATCGATTAAACGATACAATTTCAAAACCGAACAAAGCAGTTCCAAATTCGATTCTAAAACTTTTATTATCTTCAGTATAATCAATTATGAATTTTCAAAGACTTCATATTATTTTTAATCGGCTTAAAATTGAAGATTCAAAGTTTTACCCAGTTCCAATGATTAGATTCAATAATTTAATCGCTAAATTCATCCTGATATTTGAATTTCAATTTAAATTATCATTCGAATATTTAAACTCAATTAAATATTCACATTTTAAATGTCAAAAATTCAGGGTCGTTACATTTTCTCTCAGAAGGATCTGAATTTAAGACAGCAACGATGGGTTGAGTTTTTTACGTCCTATGACTTGGATATTCTATATACTCCGGGAAAGGGGAATGTGGTAGCAGATGCTTTGAGTAGAAATGCAGTTCTGTCTCTTTTGGATGTTGTTCCATCTCTCCAAGAAAAATCATAAGCAAGCAAATAGAGGATAAGACTTTAAAGAAGATTAGTCAAGGGACCAAAGAGGGTAGACACTCAGATTTCGAGATCGACGATCAAGGAACTTTAAGGGTAAACGGTCGTCTATGTGTGCCTAATGTGAATGGATTGAAGCAAGAAGTTTTGGTAGAGATTCATCGCTCCTGGTTGAATGTACACCCAGGAATTTCAAAGATGTATAAAGATATGAAGAGAGTCTTCTGGTGGCCGGGTATGAAGAAAGATATTGCTAGATTTGTCAATGGTTGTGCGATCTGCCAACAGGTGAAAGGTGATCAACAGAAGTTAGCAGGTTTGTTGCAGCCTTTGGAAGTTCCGGAGTGGAAGTGGGAGATGATCTCTATGGATTTCATCGACGGTTTGCCAAGAACCAAGAGAGGAAATGAAGGAATATGGGTTATAGTGGACCGGTTAACTAAGAGCGCCCATTTTATTCCAGTTAAGGCGACCCGTACTGCAGCATCGTTGGCTGAGATTTTCTTGAAGGAGATAGTCAGGTTACATGGAGTCCCTGTCAACATAGTAAGTGACCGTGATACTATCTTCACCAGCAAGTTTTGGGAGGCTTTGCAATCAGCTATGGGCATGAGATTGAGTTTGAGTACAGCATATCATCCCCAGACAGACGGGCAGACGGAGAGGCTGAATCATATTTTAGAGGATATGCTGAGAGCTTGTGTTTTGGAATTTGGTGGACCTTGGGAAGACTATCTTCATTTAGTAGAATTCTCCTATAATAATAGTTATCAGGCGAGTATCAAGATGGCACCCTATGAAGCTTTATATGGAAGACCTTGTAGATCCCCATCATGTTGGATCGAGTCGAGAGATCTTCTTGTGCTTGGACCAGATTTGATTCGTGAAGCATCTGCGAAAGTTGAGCTTATTAAGAAGAGAATGAAAGCTGCTCAAGACCATCAAAAGTAGTACGTAGATAAAAGGAGAAGACAATTGGAATTTGAAATCGGAGATTTAGTCTTTGTCAAAGTTTCCCCGATTAAAGGAGCAGTAAGATTTGGAAAGACGGGAAAACTTTCCCCGAGATATATTGGTCCATTCCGAGTGCTGGAAAGAATTGGTGCTGTGGCTTACAGAATCGAATTGCCAGAGCGGATGTCTGGAATTCATAATGTATTTCATGTATCCCATCTAAGGAAGTTTGTCGATGATCCATCACTAGTTGTGGAACCAGCAGTCCAGGAAGATTTGGAAGTCGAGCCGAATTTGACTGTAGTCAAGAATCCAGTCCAGATTGTAGATCAGGATGAGAAGCAACTCAGAAGCGAAGTTGTGAAGCTTGTCAAAGTGCAGTGGAGCGAGGATCCCAGAGACTGTACTTGGGAAACTCTGGATAGCTTTAGGAAAGCTTATCCGGATTTGTGTCCGGATAGCTAGAGATGTTTGTTTGTATGAATTGTTTGGATGGTTGTTAATGTATGGATGATATGTATGCTTGGGTTGATATTATAAAAGCTTTTGGATTATCTTTTGCTTTAAATTTCGAGGACGAAATTCTTTTAAGGGGGGAGGAATGTGACGACCCAGGATTTTAGCAATATTATTTTAATAAGCATCTAATCTAATTTATTAAAATACAAACTTATCATTTTAAAAACAAATAAAAATTTTGGGCCATTTACTATTTATTTATGTATATATATATATGTATTTTGGAAGGAAACTATGATTTAAACATTTAAAATAAAGTCTTTCAAAAATATTTAAAAGAAAATTTATCTTATTCACATTAAATTAAAATAAAACTCTACCTTATTAACTTTTGATCTAAATATATATATATATGTGTGTGTAATCTAGATAATAATGATTGAAATAAGTCAGTCTTATCAATATTAAATATAAGTATAACAAGATATATGATTATAAAATTAAATGTTTAATAGTTAAGCTTAAAATTAAAATAAGGATTTATATTAGAAAATAGGAATAAATATGTAAGGTAAATTATATGGTTATATAAAAACATAAGTGAGTACTTAAGATAACTCTAGAAATTTATAGACTATGGAAATACATGTAGATATGCAAGGAAATAAAGAAAGAAAAAATATCTATGTACATTCAACAACAAGTGGATAAGTATGGAAATGTAAAACTAGACAACTTCATTAAATGCAATCATCTCAGCCTCCACAAAAGAAAAAAAATCTCTGACTAAACTTTGTACAAAATACAAACCCTGTATAATTTTTCTACATATATCTTTCTTGTTCCAGTTCGTTCATTGAAAAACTTAACATACCAGAAGAAAAATAAGTAGACACTAATATCTTACAACTGAAGTTAATTTCAACTCAACTAAACAACAACTCAATTAAGCAAGCAAGGAGATAAAGAAGATCAAAGGGGTTTCAGCTAGCAGTTTTCAAAAGCAAGATTTTTCTCTGTTCAAATTATCTTTCAGGTGAGTAAACAAATTTAGTTTAAAAAGCTTTAATCTGTTTAAACCCCTGTCGCATGTAGAAAATTTATGTTTGATTAGGCAATAATGGTTTGCATGTGGAAATTAATGATCTTATGTGTATATGTATGTGGTTATCTCTGTGTGCATGTCTGAAATTCATGGATTGTGCTCTGTTTTTTTACTGTTGGATGCAAACAACATTCAAAAATCAAGTGTTTTGTCTCTGATCAGTTTTAAGTTGAAATGTTTGAACAAAAGTTGTTTAAAACAATTAGATATAAATTTTAAAAATATATATAGTAAGAATTAAAGGCTGTATCAACCTGGGTGCTCATATAATCAGTAAAACTTGATTTGATTAAAATTTCAACATGAATAATTTGCAAATTCGAGGTTATAATCTGGTTTATCTTTGAGAAATAGGATTTTTAAACAAAAAATTGTAATTTTTAGTTTAGTATTTGAGGTGCAGTTCAAAGTTGAACTAAAAATGGGTTTCAAGAAATTTCAGATGGTCGGAGGACCTTGGGATGTCGGGAATTGGACTAGAGATGGAGGACGGCCTGACGAGGTTGGGAAAAATGGTGATTGTGGTGATAGATCATCGTGGCGTCGGATTTGGGGTGAACTAGGGTTTAAGGTCGTGGGTGGAAATGAAGTCGCCGCGGAGTCTCTGATGAATCGAGTGGTATGGGATCAAGGGGAATGGCTGCGTGGGAGGTTTGCGGTGATGTGGCTGGAGTTTTAGATGGTACGGTGGTCGGCGTCGTAGGTTCGATGGGTTTTCAGGCGAGGCTGTTGTTCCAGGAATGGCTCGTGCCCCTCGATTTTGTTATTGGGTTTGGGATCAGGATTGGAAGGTCGGAACTCGGTAGTGGGACGACCGTTGATGGATTGGGAGTGTCGTTGGTGAGCGACGTCGTCGCGACCACCTGTGCACGTGCACAGCGTTGATCTTGTGCGTCAAGGAGATAAGTTCGTGGGCGACTCGAAGTGGTTCTCGAAGTAAGGGGTTGTTTGGCTCGGGTTAGAACCAGTGTTCGCGTGAGTTTTTATCACTGCAGTTTTGTTCAACTTTAAGAAGAGAGAAGAGGGAAGACTCGAGACAGACATGAGTAAACAACAGGTTTGACTCGAAGCAAGTCTCGAGTAAGTCTCGGGTTGAACCCGAAGTAGGTAATAGGCTAAAATTTAAACATATTTTAAAATGTAAGTTTTGAAATTTTAAATTGAAATTTGTTTAAACCCTTTCTTAAATAATTTCCTTTTTCATTTTAAATGTTTTTTTTAACCTTTAATTAAAAAAAATTATGTTTGTTAAATTTAAGTATGTTAAATTAACTTCAAAATATTTTAAACCTAATTATTTTTATAAATATAATTAAGTGATAATTAAAGGTTAAATGTTTTTAAATAATGTGATTAAGTAATTAATAAATATGATGATTTTCTTAAAGGTAATTAAGATTTTGATAATTAAATGAAGTAATTAAAGTGTTATCTATTATATTAATTATTGATTTATAAATTAATTAATTAATTAATAGTTAAGAATTATAAATTAATTAGTTAAGAGGTTAATTAATTTGTAATTAAGAATTATTAACTAGATAATTAGATATAATTAATTAATGATTAATGATTAATTAATTAAGTAATTAAGTTGTAATTAGTGAATAATTAAATAAGTAATTAGAGATTAATCAATTGGTAATTAAGGATTGATTAACTGGTAATTAAGGACTAATTAATTTTTAATTAGGCTTTATTAATTAATAATTAAGGTTATTAATTAATGATTTAAGGATAATTAATTAAGTAATTAAGGATTAATTAAATGATTATAAAGGTAATTAAGGAATGATTAATAAATTAAATGGTTTGTAATTAATTAATGATTGATTAAGCAAGGTTAGGGGATTAATTCTTAAGTAATTAATCTAATTTGGAATTAATTAAATTAATTATGATATGGATTTATAATTCCTGTTGTGGATGATTGTTTGTCTGGATTGATTGATATCTATTAGATGATAATCTGTGATATTCCATGATGAGATATTGGATATATCTGTGATAAATGTGTGATATTTATCTGTGTTAAATGCTGTGTAAATTCAATATTAAATTGAATTAACTTGTTTTAACTTTAAACAACTTGGCCTTAAAAGATACGTTTGGATTCCGATGAGACCGGGATCGGGTATCAATTTTGATTATCCAAAAACCACATCGATCCAAGTTAAACAATAGGTCGTGACATCTCAAAGTGAAGATCGAGATGGAGGTTTAAAGTGCAAGGGTTATTGTCGTTAACTCTGAGGGTGATTCCAAAATGAGTGTAACGAGATAATGCCTTCGGTTTCGTTCGAACCTGGAACGAACTTGTATGGATTGAATGCTTTCAACACATCGTCAGGTGGACGATGAGCATTCTAAGAGATGTTTTCTCTAAAGGTAATCGTAGCCTCAAGCCTCATCAACCGGGAATGGCTAAAACAGGGGAGGTGCAGCAAGGTTAAGTGGGTAGCACCCAAGTAGGACGAGATATACCCCTGTCTAGATGTCCCTTTTTATTTCGGCTTAGTGGGCAGTTGTTGGCCACAACTGCGGGGTTATCTTGTTCGGGACTGTCCAGTAAAGGATGGTTCCGGCCTTGTGTTGCAGGAGGTCGGGCGTGATCCTCGGTACTCTGACCTAGGCCAGGTACTGTGACGGGCGGTACCCCAGTAGCCCTGCCATTATATGGAATCCAATCTCCAATAAGCGCCGTACGTTTTGATTGTGCCCAACTATGTTGGAATTCGAGATGTAAGCATTTCAGCTATTTTCTAATTTTACTTGAAAACCCTAGACACTATTATAATATCGCTGGATTTCCTATAAAATGTTTGGTTAGCGTAAGGTACAAACTTACCCGTGTTTTGTTAGTCCATGAGATGATGGTTTTGATGACAACAACCTTAGAATAGATTATAAAATATAAATACTAACATTATAAGTTTAGATATATATATATGTATATGCAGGATCTAACCATGCAGGTATCAAGAATGAAGACTGTACAGTATAGAGATTCAAGATATCGAAGATTGAAGACTGATGAGTATCAAGATTATCAAGAGTTCAAGATTTCAAGAATAAGTATTTTTATTAGGAATTTTGTTAAAACTCCTAGAAAAGCACTGGCATCTTAAAGTCCAATTTATTCGTGGAATGGAATCCACTTCGAGCCCGTTAAAGGGATGGAACCCTTAGTAGGATGGAACCTATGAAAAATCTAGTGGAACATTGTTTTTTATCCGCTAATCTTTATTCAAGTGATTTTACAAAATTATCTTGTTTTCAAAATCATTTCAAAACTTTCCTTTAAAAGATTCAAAAACCTCTATCCTGATTTTAAATAATTTTAGCCTCAAAATCCTCTTTAATTTCAAAGTCAAATTACTCCTAATTTTAAACTATCTTTTAAAATAATATATTTAAAACTTTTAAATATTTATACTTAGATTTAAATATAAAAGTATAGTAAAATTTTATATATACAAAAATATTATTCTCTACATTTATTTATATATTTTAACTATATTTATAAAATTTTAAAATAGTTTTAATATAATATAGAAGTTATTTTCAAAGAAAAACAAATCACCAAAATTTTCTTTGGGATGTTGACATGCCCAACTTACCCATGTCAACATAGTATAACAAATCACCAAAAATCCCTTTGGGATGTCGACATGCCCAAGTACCCCATGTCGACATGGTATCAGTTAGTTTCAAAATTCAAATTTCAAAAGAAGTGTCTATTCGCCATAACTCTTCATGAATGGTCATGGCTGTTGTTCTTCTATAAATAGGGGTCAGTTTCAACGAATTTTTAATCACTTTTTCTGGTTTTCACTTCTCTTCTTCTTCCACATTTCTTAATACAAAATCATACCATTACTCTGCCGAAATGAACATCGAATCATACTCGATTACTTCTAGTTTGATTCTCCATCACTATCTCTACAAGGTTCTCAGTGCTATTCAGAGTTATAGACTTCTTTGTAATATATTAGCGAGAAAAGGTGTGATTGTAGCCTTGGAAATCAATTAAGCGAGAAAAGGTGTGATTGTAGCCTTGGAAATCAATTAAGCGAGAGAAGGTGTGACTGTAGCCTTGGAAATCAATTGGGTGAACTTGTTACCCCGGAAATCAAGTATCTCTACCCAGAGGATTGTCATTCTGGAGGGTGTACCTCGTAGCCTTGAAACTGAGGGTTGTAATTGTTGAATGATTTTGAAAGGAAATCTGTACTTAGTTGTGCGGGACTGGATGTAGGGTAACTCCGAACCAGTATAAAATCCGATGTGTTCTTTCCTTTACTGCTTTTACTTTATATTTGCATCTGTGTCTGATTCTGTGTTCATATCTGTGTCTGATTAGTGTATATATTGTTAACAAGTTAAGATAAAACTCAAAAAGATTAACAAATTTCTTAAAACACTATTCACCCCCCCTCTAGTGTTAATTCTAGCCTTAAGATCCTTAATCCGCATTTCTCACATTTGGTATCAGAGCAAGGTTTTCAAAGATTTCATAATCTGAATTTTGAAAAAGTTTTTTTTAAATGGCTATTTTTAGGATTTTATTAACACTATTTTCATATGAATATGTCACAGAATCATCATGATATTTTTGTTTAAAACTATATTTAGTTATTTTGAAAAGTCACTTGATTCTTTAAAAAGTTATTTTGTTTTGCAGGAGAAGAATTATGTCTAATGACTGTTGGTTAAAAGATTTCAGATAATCATTCATCGATCAAGAAGAACAAGTGGATATATATTGGAAATCAACAAAGAAATGGGTACCAGATCAATACAAAACTTTTGGTTCTCATCTACAACTTGATTTTATACTGTACTTCTCTGCATCTACTTCGTAATGCCATTGGTTTCGTGTGAATTCGTCAAGAAATGACCAAGTTATGGTCAAATGAAGTTTTGGTGAACAAAGAGAAAAGGAAGGAAAAACTGTCAAAGGTATTTTTCAAATTGTATCCATAGATTTCAGTATTTTGTTCCCAATCCTTTTCCAGATTGTAGTTCTTGTTCTCGTGGTCGTTTTGATGGGTGGATCATCAAATTCCGATCAAAATTGAGTGAGATATGACAGTTTGAAGTTGGCTATCCAAAACTTAAAAACTGTGTACGAGATCTTTTACATTTCTTCTACTGTTCGGCCTGTTGCATCACAATACTGTCCAAATTTGACACCAAACTATTACTAGATTGTAGCCCTTACCTTCCTCTTCGATTTGCCGCTGGTTTCATCCAATTCCGTTAAGAAACGAAGAAGATACGCCCTCTAGAAGTTTGATAGTATATAGAAAAACGGGAAGAAGAAGAAGAGGAATTTTTATGAAAAGTGGTGACCGTTGGGCCTATTTATAGTGGTTGAAGTGTCCATTCATTCAAAATTCGAATTCAAAGTTTTGGCGCCAAGTTAGTCGATCTACTAAATCATCTGTATCTTTCTCATATGGTCTTCAAATTCAGCAAATGAATATACTACGCTGATCAGAAAAACGAGCCCGTCGCAATAGAACAGATTTCGTCGTCAAATTCGAAAAGATATAAATGTGTGGATCACGACAATGGAGGAACGACAAAGTTAGAAAGATGGAATGCAAAAATTGGTACGCTTTACTATTATTTCATCTTTATTGTTGCATTTAGAAATATATATATCTATGCATTTAGTTAGGTATAGAAATTTATCACTTTTATAAGTTTTGATATTTCGGTCCATATATCGACACACCATAGTATAAATATCAATATACAAGTCTAATGTTTTAAAAGTCTTTTAAATTGTGTTTTCTTTCAAATAAAATCTTACAACTAATTTATTACAACTATATTAAGAAAGAAAGCATACCCTCATTCGTAGTTTTAACTTATCTAATGTTGTTTTTATTTCTCGTACTATATCTCTTTTAAGATACTAATTTTATATTTTTAAGAAATTAATAAAAGGAATTTAGAATGTTAGAATAAGGCTTTATTTATAGATTTCTTCAATTAATAAGATTGCATCACATCACATGATACTTATCATATAAGTAGATAGTGACATACATTTTAATAAAAGCATTTTTCATGCATAATGCCAAGTATCTTTACACATGTATTCTCATTTTTTTTTTGTACTTTAATTATATTAACTGTAACGTCCCAGATTTTCACGCTCGAAAATCAACATCCATACTTTACATCGTATTCGAATGCCGTAGATTCGACCGTTCAAATCCGAGTCGCCGGAGCTTATAACAACATTAAGTAAATAACACAGCGGAAGAAAAAGGATAATAGATTGATATACAATATCTGATACAACAGAGTGATACAATGAATATCTATATACATCAGAGATATGATACAACAAATAGCAGCGGAAAAGAAAACGATAACATCAGCAGCGGATAATCTCCATCTTCAAAGCACCAATCCAAAAATAGCTTGAACTCTCAATAACGATGCACAAAGATAAGCAAGTGCAGTCCGATCCAAAGACTGAACTAGCTCCAGAAAATCTACTAATCTGACTATCTGAAAAACCCAACTCTAGACTGCTCGTGTAGAAAAATTTTGAGCATCCAGAGTTTAGGAAAAAAACAATAAACTCCGGATCAGTCATGGGACTGGTGTGAGCAACAAAAACAGTTTATCTTTAAAAACAAATAGCAGAGAATTTTAAAGTCAATTCGCAATGCTTTTGGAAAATGAAACTACCATAAGGCCTCCCGCCACACACACAATGCAAACGCAGAATTGGAGGAGATTTCTCCTTATGATAGTCAAAGATGCTTACTACGCAAAATCAAATCATTTGATATTATTATTAGTGCATAGTGGAAAAACATTTCGAAAGTAGAATATAAATCTTAGCCAGCATAGACATTTCGAACTATGCCTACTATAGCTACCATCCAAACAGTGGGTTGCCACCATAAGTAGATGGCAGGTTCTACAACTAATACCGTACAAGGTTCGTATTTGGAAGATGGATTTCCAACAAATGGTCAGGCTAAGGAACTTCCTATTCCACGAAAGAAACGCCTCTGGCGGGACGCTCCGAGAACCAAACCGTTCTCTGCCAAACAAGGCCGGCTACCCCTTTTCCCAAGGGATATAAAAAAAACCTCAGATATGCCACCCCCAGTCCTTTGGGACCTTTAACCGAGGCGCCTCGAAACCAACATCACACGTCATAAATAAAGTGTGTCCACATGAGTAAGTATCTGGGCTCCATACCATGATACTACCCTTTTCCAGAAGGAATGGTCATACCCTAGGGAAGCTACCCCTGAAACCTTGCTGCAACATTCCTGTTTCGACCATTACCGGGTTGTGAGGTTCGACGAAGTCTCGTCCACAAAGCTACGCTTTGTCACAAAGCCATGCTTTGGGTCAACAGATGATCAACCTATGATCACAAAGATAAATGATCAAACAAATGATCATATCACAAATGATCAAACACTGATCATCACACAGCAACACTCAGCATGCCACATTACCAAATTGGGAATATATCGCTGATAAATTTCAACTACATAACCTCTGAGCTCGTACGTCTCAGAGAAGGGTGTTAAGCTAAGAGAATAAATTCTCCGCCACCAACAGAAATGTATTTGAAAGAAATCGGCTTTATATCTCAAAGTGTAATGTCAGACATACAATCCATACAAGTCTGTTCCGGGTTCGAACAGAACCGAAGGCACTTCTCACGAAGCCCTTGCCAATCCGGATAATTTTCAATCACGTCCGGACTTCCCGTCACTAAGGGTGATAAAACCTCTATACCGGAGATCAGCCGATGTAGAGTAACTCGACGGTAATCCTTCCGTTTTCAAAAATATCCGGTCTTCAACACCGGTCATCAAATGCGATCCATATACGTCGTATCACATATTCGGAATGGGTTATACGACCCAAAGGTCCTTTCCCGGCTAACCCGAATAGTGAGCGCAATTAAAAATAATATGGATATGGGATTTCAATTAAGTCACAGCTTAAAACCCAAAACTTTTCATTCGAATGGTTAAAACAAATTACCATTTCCAATCTTTTAAACAAAAAGATTTAATTCACAAAGTTAACCCCATTCACAAAGATTCATTCATATATTTCAAAACAATTTCCATTTCACTTGGATTAACTCGTTAAATCTTTAAATCAAGATTTAACTTATAGTTTTCAAAACAATTCCATTTCGAATGGTTAAACTCATTTAAAATCTTTAAATTAAAGATTTAACTTATAGTTTTCAAAACGTTTCCATAACTTGGAAATCATTTTCATTTAAATCTTAAAATTCCTTTTAACACAATTTGGAAGTTCACTTCTTATTTGAAAGCTTTAATCATTTGAAAACAAATAGTTTTCTTTTCAGAAAAATCCAATTTTATTTACACGAGTGAAAACCTTTGAATTTAAATTCAAATTCCCAAATCAATATCCTTAAAATGGTTTATCCCATATATAACTTATACAGCATCTTCAATCCCTAGTTTCAAATCATAGAATTCAATTTCAACTTGAATTCAAATCTAAATCAAATTATTTAAATTTTCAAAACTCGATTAAGTTATTCAAAATAACTTTTATCTTTGAAATTCCATTTCAAAAGCTTTTCACTTTAAATCCAAATTTCAAATTTCAAAATCAATTGAAATTTAAATTTAAATTTCAAAAACATCAAATTTAAATTATCTGTGACTTAACCGATTTCCACGTGAAATCCATATTTGTGTGTGTAAAGGTGTAGTCCAGGGGTTTAACACAATAGTGCAACATCAATCAATCATCACAGATCAGAATACAGAAATATAGTTGATAAGCGATATAAACTATAACGCTTATCGCTCATTCACAGATCACAGATATATATCACAGCTAAGTAAATTACAGATCACAACATAAATCAGTGTATATCACAAAGCATCATATATCAGGGATATCAAACAATTTAACATTCCATAGAATCCAAACATTCATAAGTAAAATCAAGCATTCAATAAACATTTATAAGCAGGATTAATTTATCGTTTAATCTTAATCGATTCAATTTATTTCCAATCAAATTTTTTTTTTACTTATGAATTTATTATCCAATTATGATTTATTAATTACAAATCATTTGATATAAATTAATTTATCAATCACTTTAAATTAATTAAATTTTTCTTAATTTATCATATTAATTATATCAACCTTTAAACAAATTACTTAATTAATTAATCTTAAAAAAAATCAAAATATCCAAAATTTATTTTAATAAGTGATTAATCCTTAATTACTTTAATTTAGTAATTTCATTTAAACAGTTTATAATTGATTATCTAAATAAATAAATCCAATTTATTATTAACATCAATCATTTAGATCAATACTTAATAATCCTTAGTTAATTAACTTCATTAACTAATAACATTTCTTTAATTACTTTCCTAAGAAATTATCTTTTAATTCTAAATTATAAATTTTAAATAAAATAAATAAGTCATTCTTAAATTAACTTATTAATGTAATTTACTTCAATATCTAAATTATCTCTAAGATAATCTATTCCTTTATTAATGATTAAATTAATATTAATGTGTAGAACATTTCACTTTTGAATTAAATTTTAAATTACATTTTGAATATAAGATTCAAAATAATTTACCATTTAAAACCTTAACCAAATTTAAACTAAATTTAAACTTGTTTTAAAACACCTTCAGATTTTAAAACTGATTTTATTTCAACTTGTATTTGAATTTCACTTTTCGTCCAGGTTTTAAAATCTTGATTAAAATTTAAGTTTTTTAAATCTTACTTTATTTGACAAACCCAGACTTGAATTTAAACAGAAGAACAGGCTTCTGTTTTAAAATGCCTGGAACAAACGAACTCGAGACAGTACACTACTTCGAGTCTTCACCTCCCCTGCTTCGAGTCGAGCATATGAATAACCCGAGTCTTCCCCCGAGTCAAAATACCCTGCACCCAACAAAATCCTCAGCACTTCAAATGGGCACGGTGCACGTGCACCGTGGCTTTGGCCACCTCCGGCCACCCACCTGAACTTCAACACGTCGACGACCACCTCCAGACATGATCGCGACCCCTCCGAAGCCACCCACTCGCTCGAATCGAAATCGAGCATACTGCTCAAACCTGGAACCCGATGTCTAACCAGAAACTTCCTCGTGCTCACCACACCGATCACCGGATCGCCTACACTTCCAGCCACGACTTCGCCAACAACCCTGCTTCCACTTCCCAAAATCTGGTGGAACTCGATCCACCAGAGGCGATGAGATGAACTCCTTTCCGATCGAACCCAAAAATAGGGTTAAAAACTTCAACGACCCCTTGCCGATGCCACAGTGGCGTATTCCCCTTCTGACAATTTTTGCCGACCTCTCCGAACGTTCCTCTTCCTCCAGAGAAAATTGCGTCCACCCCGATCACTTAGATCACCAGAAAATCATAAATTCCCATATTTTGTTCAACCCAAAACTACACCTTCAATTCCAAATTAAAAATTATGATTTCCCTCTTAAAAATCAAGTTATAAGTTAATGATTCAGCTTATGATCCTAGATAAATAAAATAAAATGTTTGGGTTTTCTCCTATTCAAGTTTGCTCTGATTGTTTTGATTTTCCAGAGCAATATTCAAATTTATTTCAAGTTAAATAAAATTTAAACTCTAAGCTAGGATGAAGCAACAAATTTTTGTTTGTATTCTAAGTTCTCAAAGTCATCAGATCAAGGAATAAAAATTTTTGAATAAAAATTCAAGCTTGGAACTAAAACAGTTTGTTATAGAGATTACAACAAGCACACAAATATCTATCCATATACACACAGAAACATACATATATACAAAGCATACTTATTCCAGAGTTTAACCATGCAATCCAGATTCATATACTTATGCTTTAAAATGATGTTACTCACTGTATTTAGTTTAAACAGAGCTTCATCCATATCGAACTGGCTTAACTTATTCATGCATATCAACATATATCTATATATTCTACATGCAGGCAAAACAAACACATCATTCATCAAAAATCATCACATGCAAACCAAAGAAAAATGGGATTTAGAGTTGCTCACAGTTTTTGAAGGTTGAAGAACAGAGCACTTGAATTGACTCAGGCTTGAGAAGATATAAGCTGAAGCCTTAACTTTGAAAACTGTTTTGAAAACTTGAAACTGAATTGTCAATCTTCTTTGTTTTGATAAAACTCGAGTTGCTTTGTTGTTTAGATTTGCATGCAGTAACAATTCCAGATTGAAGAAAATGATGTTGTTCAAGTTGTAGCTTTGGGTGATATTTACTTTAGTTTCTTTTCTTTTTTCTTTTTCTTTTTCCAGTTTAGAATGGAACGAATACTGAAGTGGGGATTGATAAATGGAAGATAGTTTACAGGGTATCATATTTTCTTTGTACTATACTAAGCATGCCTGATGCATAGGGGATGTATACAGGGTATAAGGCATGGTACAGGGTATTGTTTCTTTGTACTTTATGTTTCATATGTTTACTTGTTTTGCTCGGCTGATACCTTCTCTTGTATGCTAGAGGTAGTAGCATTAATGACTTGTACAAAGTATATATATATATTTTAATTTGTTTGTTCATACTTTATCTTTGACAAAGCTTACTTTGTGGTGGCTGCAGCTATGTTTTGGTGGGATGGAATGATTTGTATATGTACTTCTTTTATTTTGTTTTGTTTTTATACTTTGTTTTGTTATTTTTCTTACTTTTTGTTTCGGCTGAGAATATATTGAGAAGATTTTGTTTCATACTTTTGTTACTTGAAGATTAAGTTTTTGTTTTGTTTGTTTTATGCTTTGTACTTTATTCTATATGTAAACTTTTTATTTGTATACACTTTGTTTTCTTTTTCTTGTTTATATGTGTATTTGTTTGTATGCATACATTTGTTTTACTTAGTTTTATACTTGAAAGTATATTTATTTTATTTTACTTTATTTTTTCCTTGTTGCTTTACAATATAAATAAGCTTATATCCTAATATGTTGTTATTTTAATTCATTTCATGATTTTGTAAAATTCATCTTATATAATTTCATTTCTAAACCATTTCTTCATGATTTAAATTCATATACATATCACTTTAAAAGAAAATACTATTAAAAATTTATTTTGTATAACGATATTTTGTTTTAAAGTTTTAACTATCAACATTTTGTAAGTCATTCATTTATTAAATACGACTTAAATATTCAAATTCAATATATACAAATTTTCAAATCCATGACTTAACATAGTTCCGATTCGAATATCGGGGAAACTCGCTTCCGTTTATAATAAATTTTACAAATTTTTATTCAAAAATTCAATAAATTATTAATTTAAATTAAATTAAAATCTAGGGTCGTTACAAACTTCCCCCCTTAAAAGAATTTCGTCCTCGAAATTCGCAGGCACGAAAACAACACAGAGATAGACAGATTCGATATCCTATAATTCCTCAAACACAAGATATGGATTCCAAACTCAAGTCGGAATATCTCAGAATATATACCAATTTGTCCCTCTTCAGACTTCGGTATTCATAAGAAATTACAATAGAATTTCAAATTTGGTTTCAAACGAAATCGTTTTATCGACTCAATTCAATTTTATCCTCATATTCTATTAATCAATTTAACTCAATTTAAAATTTCCAATTCAAATTCATTAAAGTTTAAATCAAAAAGCTGATAAGAAACCGATGAAGATAAGAAGTAAGGATTTTCTACAATGATTCGTAGGGCCATCATCACACCGAAACTTCTTCTTGTAGCTGATACGAAGCAATCAAAGAATTTTGGAAAGACGAATCAAAAGAGATTGATAAGAAAGTTATTTCCACTGTTGCAGGGTATTGACCATTTATAGTCGTATTTCCCTGTCCTCTATCTCGTCATCTTCTTGCACCCATACTCACTATCAGTGGATAGCAAGAGAATTTACTGAGACGTTCAGACGGATATCTTAAGGATATACTCATTCTAGAGTTTACTTCACTCTATCTCTAATGAGCTACTTAACGTGTTATACTTCTGAGCTAAAGTTCAACCTTAGCTCTGATACCAAATGTAACGTCCCAGATTTTCGCAGAGAAGCGGCCACCGGTAGGCTTTGCAACCATCCCAGTCCCACCGTGGCTTACATTGGCACCTCGCATTTACTTTTACGGCCAGCCTCTCGACTGTCACGGCATCTGCCTAACCAACCCATCCCTCTCAGGGACATGTAGGGGTAAGAGTCCCCCGTTCGCCACCAAACTGCGAAGCGAGAACCCCCTATCATGCTGTAATATAGCAAATGCGATCCGTATACGTCGTATCACATATTCGGAATGGGTTATACGACCCAAAGGTCCTTTCCCGGCTAACCCGAATAGTGAGCGCAATTAAAAATCATATGGATATGGGATTTCAATTAAGTCACAGCTTAAAACCCAAAACTTTTCATTCGAATGGTTAAAACAAATTACCATTTCCAATCTTTTAAACAAAAAGATTTAATTCACAAAGTTAACCCCATTCACAAAGATTCATTCATATATTTCAAAACAATTTCCATTTCACTTGGATTAACTCGTTAAATCTTTAAATCAAGATTTAACTTATAGTTTTCAAAACAATTCCATTTCGAATGGTTAAACTCATTTAAAATCTTTAAATTAAAGATTTAACTTATAGTTTTCAAAACGTTTCCATAACTTGGAAATCATTTTCATTTAAATCTTAAAATTCCTTTTAACACAATTTGGAAGTTCACTTCTTATTTAAAAGCTTTAATCATTTGAAAACAAATAGTTTTCTTTTCAGAAAAATCCAATTTTATTTACACGAGTGAAAACCTTTGAATTTAAATTCAAATTCCCAAATCAATATCCTTAAAATGGTTTATCCCATATATAACTTATACAACATCTTCAATCCCTAGTTTCAAATCATAGAATTCAATTTCAACTTGAATTCAAATCTAAATCAAATTATTTAAATTTTCAAAACTCGATTAAGTTATTCAAAATAACTTTTATCTTTGAAATTCCATTTCAAAAGCTTTTCACTTTAAATCCAAATTTCAAATTTCAAAATCAATTGAAATTAAAATTAAAATTTCAAAAACATCAAATTTAAATTATCTGTGACTTAACCGATTTCCACGTGAAATCCATATTTGTGTGTGTAAAGGTGTAGTCCAGGGGTTTAACACAATAGTGCAACATCAATCAATCATCACAGATCAGAATACAGAAATATAGTTGATAAGCGATATAAACTATAACGCTTATCGCTCATTCACAGATCACAGATATATATCACAGCTAAGTAAATTACAGATCACAACATAAATCAGTGTATATCACAAAGCATCATATATCAGGGATATCAAACAATTTAACATTCCATAGAATCCAAACATTCATAAGTAAAATCAAGCATTCAATAAACATTTATAAGCAGGATTAATTTATCGTTTAATCTTAATCGATTCAATTTATTTCCAATCAAATTTTTTTTTACTTATGAATTTATTATCCAATTATGATTTATTAATTACAAATCATTTGATATAAATTAATTTATCAATCACTTTAAATTAATTAAATTTTTCTTAATTTATCATATTAATTATATCAACCTTTAAACAAATTACTTAATTAATTAATCTTAAAAAAAATCAAAATATCCAAAATTTATTTTAATAAGTGATTAATCCTTAATTACTTTAATTTAGTAATTTCATTTAAACAGTTTATAATTGATTATCTAAATAAATAAATCCAATTTATTATTAACATCAATCACTTAGATCAATACTTAATAATCCTTAGTTAATTAACTTCATTAACTAATAACATTTCTTTAATTACTTTCCTAAGAAATTATCTTTTAATTCTAAATTATAAATTTTAAATAAAATAAATAAGTCATTCTTAAATTAACTTATTAATGTAATTTACTTCAATATCTAAATTATCTCTAAGATAATCTATTCCTTTATTAATGATTAAATTAATATTAATGTGTAGAACATTTCACTTTTGAATTAAATTTTAAATTACATTTTGAATATAAGATTCAAAATAATTTACCATTTAAAACCTTAACCAAATTTAAACTAAATTTAAACTTGTTTTAAAACACCTTCAGATTTTAAAACTGATTTTATTTCAACTTGTATTTGAATTTCACTTTTCGTCCAGGTTTTAAAATCTTGATTAAAATTTAAGTTTTTTAAATCTTACTTTATTTGACAAACCCAGACTTGAATTTAAACAGAAGAACAGGCTTCTATTTTAAAATGCCTGGAACAAACGAACTCGAGACAGTACACTACTTCGAGTCTTCACCTCCCCTGCTTCGAGTCGAGCATATGAATAACCCGAGTCTCCCCCGAGTCAAAATACCCTGCACCCAACAAAATCCTCAGCACTTCAAATGGGCACGGTGCATGTGCACCGTGGCTCTGGCCACCTCCGGCCACCCACCTGAACTTCAACACGTCGAAGACCACCTCCAGACATGATCGCGACCCCTCCGAAGCCACCCACTCGCTCGAATCGAAATCGAGCATACTGCTCAAACCTGGAACCCGATGTCTAACCAGAAACTTCCTCGTTCTCACCACACCGATCACCGGATCGCCTACACTTCCAGCCACGACTTCGCCAACAACCCTGCTTCCACTTCCCAAAATCTGGTGGAACTCGATCCACCAGAGGCGATGAGATGAACTCCTTTCCGATCGAACCCAAAAATAGGGTTAAAAACTTCAACGACCCCTTGCCGATGCCACAGTGGCGTATTCCCCTTCTGACAATTTTTGCCGACCTCTCCGAACGTTCCTCTTCCTCCAGAGAAAATTGCGTCCACCTCGATCACTTAGATCACCAGAAAATCATAAATTCCCATATTTTGTTCAACCCAAAACTACCCTTCAATTCCAAATTAAAAATTATGATTTCCCTCTTAAAAATCAAGTTATAAGTTAATGATTCAGCTTATGATCGTAGATAAATAAATTAAAATGTTTGGGTTTTCTCCTATTCAAGTTTGCTCTGATTGTTTTGATTTTCCAGAGCAATATTCAAATTTATTTCAAGTTAAATAAAATTTAAACTCTAAGCTAGGATGAAGCAACAAATTTTTGTTTGTATTCTAAGTTCTCAAAGTCATCAGATCAAGGAATAAAAATTTTTGAATAAAAATTCAAGCTTGGAACTAAAACAGTTTGTTATAGAGATTACAACAAGCACACAAATATCTATCCATATACACACAGAAACATACATATATACAAAGCATACTTATTCCAGAGTTTAACCATGCAATCCAGATTCATATACTTATGCTTTAAAATGATGTTACTCACTGTATTTAGTTTAAACAGAGCTTCATCCATATCGAACTGGCTTAACTTATTCATGCATATCAACATATATCTATATATTCTACATGCAGGCAAAACAAACACATCATTCATCAAAAATCATCACATGCAAACCAAAGAAAAATGGGATTTAGAGTTGCTCACAGTTTTTGAAGGTTGATGAACAGAGCACTTGAATTGACTCAGGCTTGAGAAGATATAAGCTGAAGCCTTAACTTTGAAAACTGTTTTGAAAACTTGAAACTGAATTGTCAATCTTCTTTGTTTTGATAAAACTCGAGTTGCTTTGTTGTTTAGATTTGCATGCAGTAACAATTCCAGATTGAAGAAAATGATGTTGTTCAAGTTGTAGCTTTGGGTGATATTTACTTTAGTTTCTTTTCTTTTTTCTTTTTCTTTTTCCAGTTTAGAATGGAACGAATACTGAAGTGGGGATTGATAAATGGAAGATAGTTTACAGGGTATCATATTTTCTTTGTACTATACTAAGCATGCCTGATGCATAGGGGATGTATACAGGGTATAAGGCATGGTACAGGGTATTGTTTCTTTGTACTTTATGTTTCTATATGTTTACTTGTTTTTCTCGGCTGATACCTTCTCTTGTATGCTAGAGGTAGTAGCATTAATGACTTGTACAAAGTATATATATATATATATTTTAATTTGTTTGTTCATACTTTATCTTTGAAAAAGCTTACTTTGTGGTGGCTGCAGCTATGTTTTGGTGGGATGGAATGATTTGTATATGTACTTCTTTTATTTTGTTTTGTTTTTATACTTTGTTTTGTTATTTTTCTTACTTTTTGTTTCGGCTGAGAATATATTGAGAAGATTTTGTTTCATACTTTTGTTACTTGAAGATTAAGTTTTTGTTTTGTTTGTTTTATGCTTTGTACTTTATTCTATATGTAAACATTTTATTTGTATACACTTTGTTTTCTTTTTCTTGTTTATATGTGTATTTGTTTGTATGCATACATTTGTTTTACTTAGTTTTATACTTGAAAGTATATTTATTTTATTTTACTTTATTTTTTACTTGTTGCTTTACAATATAAATAAGCTTATATCCTAATATGTTGTTATTTTAATTCATTTCATGATTTTGTAAAATTCATCTTATATAATTTCATTTCTAAACCATTTCTTCATGATTTAAATTCATATACATATCACTTTAAAAGAAAATACTATTAAAAAATTTATTTTGTATAACGATATTTTGTTTTAAAGTTTTAACTATCAACATTTTGTAAGTCATTCATTTATTAAATATGACTTAAATATTCAAATTCAATATATACAAATTTTCAAATCCATGACTTAACATAGTTTCGATTCGAATATCGGGGAAACTCGCTTCCGTTTATAATAAATTTTACAAATTTTTATTCAAAAATTCAATAAATTATTAATTTAAATTAAATTAAAATCTAGGGTCGTTACATTAACTACTATAAAAATTGGGTCAAAAATCACCATTTTTGCCCAGAACTTTAGATAGCATTTCTGAAATGCTGTCTTTGCTTTTGTTACGTTGCAAATACGTTTTTATAGCATTTCTGTGCTTTGAAACGCTGTAGTGTTTCTGAAACTTTTCACAGCATTTGGTAAATACCGCAGTTTCTGTTTTATAATGCTTTGTATATATATTTTAATACAAAAACTTTTTATAGCATTCTGTAAATGCTGTCTTTTCTACTTAAAACTTTAAATTATAAAATAATGATATTTAAACTAAGTATTTTTCTCTATTATTTTTAGAAATTATTTTCTAACTTATATTAGAATATTTAAAATTAATGTTTAGATATTCTTTAGTAATTAATTAAAATTTAAATGAAAGAGGCCTTAATATAACACATGTTTATTTTAGTTTTTTAATCTTTGTTATTTTTAATATTTCATTATGATATTTTTTTTAAAAGATGTTTAAACATGTTTCTAAATATTTTAGTCAATAAAAATTTAATATAAAGGTTTTAATTAGTAAGTTAAGTATTTTATAAACATGGAAATTTGGATTCTTAAAAATAAAAATAAAATAAAAATAACCAAGTTAAAATAATTATTTAAGGAGGCTATTAATTTTTTATATTTGATCATATATATATATATATATAGTTTAGGTCCATATTTCTTAGCAATTTAATTTTGATATTGAGTTTGATTACTACCTTTCATGAATATGTTATAGTTTTAATACCATTTATTACCTTTAAACTCTTACTTTACAACTCTCTCTGTCCCATTCATTAGTTTCCTTAACTTAGGTTTAGTAATTGGTGTGTTTTACCCTTGTTTGGTTGAAGTATAATAAATAGTTTGATATATGTATACATACATATATAGACACACACGCGCGCGCGCGCACACACACACACACACACACACACATATATATATATATATATATATATGCTTGCCAATTAGATATTATTTATCACTCATGTTTACCTTATAGTCTGAATATCTCTTACCATAGTATATATATCATCATATCATTCTGCAAATTATTTTACTTCATTATCATTTTATTACATATCATTATACATCATATTTCATATCACATTTTATTGCATATTACATCATAAATTACAATGCATATCATAATCATTTGCATGTATACGTAATGAGTGTATTTTATTTAGGGGGAGTTTGTAGTATTGTCTTATAATATAGGATTATTAGTTTTTGATTTGTTTGGTATGTTTTGATTGACTTGTTTTACTTGTTTGACTTGTTTGACTTGATTAACTTGTTTGACTTATTTGAGTTGATTGATTTGTTTCGATTGTCTGACATGATTGGTTTTGATGAGTGTGTTGAAATATACTTAATAAATAATTTATGTTCTTATATTTGATTTTTAACTATTATAAGTATTATCATAGATTCTTAGTTAGGATAGTTAGTAATTTAGGATTAAGTTTTAGTTTTTAGAGTTAAGTGTTGATTATTTATGATAACACTATCATTATAATCACATGTCATATAGTATTAGATTAAAGGGGAGTCATATAGTTTGGAATTAGTTTTTGTTGATGACAAAGGGGGAGAAATATAAAATAGGGTAGTTAGGCATAGATTAAGGGGGAGTTATTAGGATAGAAGGAATATTTTATAAACAAATGTTGTCATCATCAAAAGGGGGGAGATTGTTAGTCCATGAGATGATGGTTTTGATGACAACAACCTTAGAATAGATTATAAAATATAAATACTAACATTACAAGTTTAGATATATATGTATATGCAGGATCTAACCATGCAGGTATCAAGAATGAAGACTGTACAGTATAGAGATTCAAGATATCGAAGATTGAAGACTCATGAGTATCAAGATTATCAAGAGTTCAAAATTTCAAGAATAAGTATTTTTATTAGGAATTTTGTTAAAATTCTTAGAAAAGCACTGGCATCTTAAAATCCAATTTATTCGTGGAATGGAATCCACTTCGAGCCCGTTAAAGGGATGGAACCCTTAGTAGGATGGACCTACGAAAAATCTAGTGGAACATTGTTTTGTATCCGCTAATCTTTATTCAAATGATTTTACAAAATTATCTTGTTTTCAAAATCATTTCAAAACTTTCCTTTAAAAGGTTCAAAAACCTCTATCCTGATTTTAAATAATTTTAGCCTCAAAATCCTCTTTAATTTCAAAGTCAAATTACTCCTAATTTTAAACTATCTTTTAAAATAATATATTTAAAACTTTTAAATATTTATACTTAGATTTAAATATAAAAGTATAGTAAAATTTTATATATACAAAAATATTATTCTCTACATTTATTTATATATTTTAACTATATTTAAATATATTTATAAAAGTTTAAAATAGTTTTAATATAAAATAGAATTTATTTTCAAAGAAAAACAAATCACCAAAATTTCCTTTGGGATGTTGACATGCCCAATTTACCCATGTCAACATAGTATAACAAATCACCAAAAATCCCTTTGGGATGTTGACATGCCCAAGTACCCCATGTCAACGTGGTGTCAGTTAGTTTCAAAATTCAAATTTCAAAAGAAATGTCTATTCGCCATAACTCTTCATGAATGGTCATGGCTGTTGTTCTTCTATAAATAGGGGTCAGTTTCAATGAATTTTTAATCACTTTTTCTGGTTTTCACTTCTCTTCTTCTTCCACATTTCTTAATACAAAATCATACCATTACCCTATCGAAATCAACATCGAATCATACTCGATTAATTCTAGTTTGATTCTCCATTACTATCTCTATAAGGTTCTCAGTGCTATTCAGAGTTATAGACTTCTTTGTAATATATTAGCGAGAAAAGGTGTGATTGTAGCCTTGGAAATCAATTAAGCAAGAAAAGGTGTGATTGTAGCCTTGGAAATCAATTAAGCGAGAGAAGGTGTGATTGTAGCCTTGGAAACCAATTGGGTGAACTTGTTGCCTCGGAAATCAAGTATCTCTACCCAGAGGATTGTCATTCTGGAGGGTGTACCTCGTAGCCTTGAAACCGAGGGTTGTAATTATTGAATTGATTTTAAAAGGAAATCCGTACTTAGTTGTGCGGGACTGGATGTAGGGTAACTCCGAACCAGTATAAAATCCGGTGTGTTCTTTCCTTTACTGCTTTTACTTTATATTTGCATCTGTGTTTGATTCTGTGTTCATATCTGTGTCTGATTAGTGTATACATTGTTAACAAGTTAAGATAAAACTCAAAAAGATTAACAAATTTCTTAAAACACTATTCACCCCCCCTCTAGTGTTAATTCTAGCCTTAAGATCCTTAATCCGCATTTCTCACATGTTTATGTGTAGGAAGTCTTACGTGATACCTTTATTTCAAACGGTTTTCAAAGTTAAGCAACTTTAACCCGTTTACTCACACCAGACCCATGTCTGATCCGAAGTTTATTCTGTTTTTCTTAAACTCTTGGGTACTCAAATTTTTATGAGTAGCCAAGTGATCAGGTCTTGGATTTGTTGAAGTCTGGAGGAGCTTGAAGAAGAAGTCCAAACGTATATATCTATCTATCTAGTTCCGCTGTGTTAGTGATGTATGTTGTATTTTGGATGTATGAAATGGCAGATATGTATATATGACTGTCTTGTATGAATGATGTTGTGTAACTTTGATATATGTAAGACTATGTAATAGTTATGTGATGTATTATATTTTGTTTCGTTTCCGCTGTGAGATTCTGAATTGTGTTGTTCTTTCTTCTTTCTTTCTATTTCTATCTATTTCTTTCTTAACGATGATGCGTCTTTCTGTGGATAGAAAGGCGGGTCGTCATAAAAACAATATAATTTGTGTTATAAAACCTTATATTTGAATATTTTTTAATTAAATATTATTTTCCAAAGTGATAAATTCAGGGGTCGTTATAGCAAGAATCATCAGACAGTGATTCAATGAACGGGTCGGGCATTAGATGTATATTCGATTAAGAAAATGATTGCATAGATGGCAAGAACCATCAAATAATGATTCGATGAACTGGCCAAGCACTAGGTGTATATTCAGATAGATGTAACCCAAGCAATTACCACTAGAGAGGTTAGTTGATGTATAGTTAGGTGGTCTACTATTGGGACCGTACACTAGAGATGCCTCCAGGTGTTAGTCTATTTTTTTTCTGCTCCACCTATGAGTGGAACTTTCATGAACTATAATTGAACATCAAGAATAGTTAACTTAAAATGTTAAATTACTAGCTCCTTATATATATAACACTAAGGAACACCCTCGGTGTAGAGTATAACTGAACTTCAATCACTTGTTTATACCATACCACTAGTGATATAATCCATTCACTAAACTTTATTTGATCCCTTCCATTTCTCCCTCTTATTGCATATTATAGGAGGATCGAGCAGTAAGTGAGGTGATTTGGTCAAGGTGTGTGGAGAAGGCAATATGAGATTTGAGATTTATTTATTTGTAGTCTTTCTCTATGTACCTTATTGTATCTTTTAGTCAGACTATTATTATGGTATTATTGGGATAGTTTACCCTGATCATACTTACATTATATTAGCATTTAGAGTCTTTTTTTGTCATTTATCGTATGGACCATAGTTATATAGAAACTATGTTGCATTGATTATTTTCAGTTTTATATTATTTCCTTCCACTTTGAGATCTGAAGGTGTAGATTGTGTAAAGTTATAATTGTCTCTATATGCGAAACACCTATACCCATTGATCGAGCAACCTCGCTTTGATACCAAATGTAACAACCCGCCTCGAAATGGGCCTAATTTTCGACTCAGAAAAGACCCATCGAACATTAGACCCATTCCAAAGCTAGCTGTTGGTTGGTAAAATTGAATAATACACAGAGCTATCTACTAATGCTATCAGAATCTCAAAGAAGAAAGGATACAATATAATATGAGAAATAATACCCATTTTATAAAAATTCAAATATCATAACAAAACATAACATCTCAATATTTGTGGTATAATATATCAAAATACGATATCACCATGTCTGAATGGGTACATCAAAATATAACAAAAACATAAGTAGATAGCTAACTACCACAGACTCCGTCTCCGCCTTCATCTTCTAAACATGCATCGTCTTATCAAACCTGTGTTATAATGAGGAGGGAGTTAGAACAACAATGTTTGGTGAATAAAAATCTCGAGCCTTTCCATAATAGAATTTGGCAGTATAACTTAGATAAGAATATATCTTATGTATCCTAACTATATTTCTTATAAATATCTTTAATTGTAAGCTTGAAGGCTCTCCCGGTCCAATCCTATAACTTTCACTTTCCTAACCTAACTCTATAACTCAACTTCAACTATAGGCCTAAGGCCATTCCCAGTCCTATGCATCTACCGTTAAGCATGTCCTAACAATGTAAGAGAAAGTACCCAGGCCACTTAATACCTTTTCAGTGGGAATCAGGCAGACTCTAACCATTTAATACCTATATCATAAGCAGGTCTCCGTAATCTAATACCTAACCCAAGGCAAACCCCCGTCTGGTGCCATATAGCTAACATCGCATGGAATCTCACCTGGCCACTTAATACTTCTTTTTGGAAGAGGTGCACCCTACAATAGCCACTTAATACCTCAAACCCAAAGTGGGACCTTCCTAAGATTTTCATCTACAATGCCTAACAGTTATCCCCGACCATTTGATATTTCCTAATTGGAGGAGGAGGCGAATCCTACAACAGCGACTTACTACCCCCGATCCCCAAAGCAAGGGCTATGTATTATGACCCGTAACCCAATTGTGATATCTCACATTAGTCCGACCATTCATAGGCATTGGTAGCCAGATTAACTGGGCAGACTTACCTTATAGAGTTGGGACTTACCTCACGTCCTCCGTGGGCACTTATTATATGCGATGTTTTACATCAACCTAGAGTCACACCACTGGTAGCCAGATTAGCTGGAAATACTTCCATATGCTTTTGATTGACCTCGCATCCCTATAACTTAGTCATAATTTACTCTCCCTTAATTATATTATCGTACATCTTACAATATTCCATTAAGGCTATAAAAAAGATTCTTTATTCTAGCACTAATCATAATCATCATTAACTTCCATCTTATGGGGATTTAATGCTAATTACTAACCTATTAATTACATAATTAATACATTATTAATTGTACATTATTCATACGTTAAAATATTTCTAAGCAAGCGAAGATTGCACCCTATACTAATAGATAAATGTCAAAACTTCCAATTTACAAAAGTCTAATTCCATACCATAACATACAAATTAGATCCTTAGCCCAATAATAGACTTGTATAAGGAAATAGAATTAATTACCACGACTATTTTATATTCAAATAGTAGAATCAACGTTGATAGGATTTACAATCCAAATTCTTTTACACTCTATTCAACTTCTGTATATAAAATGGAAAAGGGACATATATTTAATTTCTGACCCTTAACCACATCAAAAGAGAAAAGTGAGAACTGGAATAGAATGCAAAATATTAAAATTGTAATAACTACACAAATTTTGCTATTTTAACATAGAATAATTGAGATTCCTTTCATCAAAAAAATTGAGATTAAGAATTAACATTTCGCTTTAGGAGAATTTTAGGGGTTTTGGTTTGGTGTTTTCGTGAACAAAATTCCCCAAGGCACATATCAAATCCAGCCTATATTATACAGTTACTAAATGATAAAAACTAAATATTTCCACTGATAGATGATTCCCAGCTATCTCTTTTGGATTTAAATATGCCTGCTTTTTAATCTCTTTTCAAACCTCTTCCTTTTTTAAATATACAACAATTGGATTGTATATGAATTAGATTTAAAATTTCAGGGATCAGAGGAGAATAGAATCAGTAATTAAATATTAATATCTAACACTTACCTGAAGACCTTAAGAAATTTCTAAATCATGTGGAAGAAAGAGATCGATGGAGCTCCGCTATGTCCCCAAATAATTTGTGAAAAAAAGTGAGAGGGCTAGGCTCTTATTTATAGTGATTAGAAGTCACCAGAACCATCATATTTAAGTTGGTTTAAAATAATAAAATCAGGGCCATTCTTGGCCTAAAATAACCCTAGCCCCACCATTATACCAGTCGATCGCCTTCCCCAAGTAGTCAACCGACCCAAGGAAGGCGGTTGATCGGTAACTTATATTTAGGATGTTTATATATTTATCATTTAATTTTTATTTAATTCCTTAATTAATTTTTAACGTTAACGTTTCTTTTACCATTTACTTAAACCCCAATCCTAATCACCATTAACTTTTGAAATTTCACACTTTATATTAGTATATTTTTGACTTTGAATTCCATTTGAATTATTTTAAATTTAAAATTTTCAAACGTCAATAACATTTCCATTTGAGCTCCGATTTCAAAACTTTATATATGGAAATTGATTAGAAAATCACCACGAACGCAACGACACAACTTTCATGGCCAAATTTCGACATCTACAAAATTTCCATTTTTAGCCTTATTATTAATTGATTATTTCTTATTAATTAGTTTCTGATTAATTTTAACAGGATGTTACAGAGTTTGTAACTATGCAAGTGTCAAAGTGCAACTCACCTACAAGTCTACTCGAGATAAAAGAGTGTGATGCCCCAGTGTCAAAGAAGGTATGAACAAGTGAATCGGATAAAGTTAACACAACTTCCATTCGACCATCTTCCCCTCGTCCTCTATTGGAGGCGCACTCAAGCTGGAAATCTCATCCAGTGCATAAGCTAAAACAACTTGGGTAGTGGTCTTTTGTGGTGCCAGACACTCCCTCTTCATGTACTCGAATTGATTGCAGTTGTAACTTTTGATCTTTGAGATGTCCGTCTTGCACTCCTTCTCAAAATAACCCTTATTACCACATCTTCTACACTGTAGCTTCTGCTTCTTAATCTTCCATTTAGCCCCCCCAATCCACCCTTGCGCTAATTCTACCGAGGTGCCTTTCCTTTCGACTTCTTGGGTTCACTCTTCACTCTCTCCTTGGAAACGGTATTCAGCAATGCCATCTTCACCAAACCCTCGAAAGTCGCACCCATAGGGATATTACTAAGGGCCAAATCTTGAAGAGGTTGAATCTGCCCCTTTGTAAACTTTAGAATTTTCTAGTAAGGGGTATTTATCAGTTCCATACAAACGTAGCCAACTCATAGAACTAATTTACATATTCCTTCAACAATATATGTCTTTGCTACAAGTGTATGAAATTCTCCAAATGTATGTCGTGTTCTACCATGGAAAGTAACTTCATTTTAAAATGCCTCCTAAACTCTTCTTAAGTAATCTCTCATCCATCGATCTCTACCATTATAACGTCCAATCAATTCAGACCCTCTCCCTTTAAGTGCTAGCATCAAGTTGTCTCCTAATGTCATATCCAAGACCCATCAATCCAAAAATCCTCTCACAAGTGTGGATCCACGCCTTCGAGTCCACATACAACTCAGTCCCCACATATGGTTTGCCTCCTAGACTCACAAAGTCCTTACACAACTTATCAAAATTGGCGGTAGGTGGATGGACAGGAACTACACCTAACACTTGCTCTATGTGTCCCCTATTAAGGTTAAGCTCGGCTTGACGTCTTGCTTGCAAATACTGGTAGAACCAAATTGGAATGTTCACACCTGAAATCACAGTTGCATCACCTGAGCCGTAATCAGCAAGATCACTCATCCTCTCTTTCTGCGATTTAGGAATTATTAGAAAATTTTCCATAGATAGTATTAGAAAGAATAAGGGATAGCGTTATCATATTATATTTATATATAAATCCTTTGAAAAGCTATATATATACACATACTTACTTACTTACTTTTCAAAAATCCGTTTCGAAAAACTTTTTGGAAAACTCTTTTTTTTCAAAATTCTTCAAGTATGTTCTCTTAGTATGTACCTTGCTCCTAAGGAGTTTTTAAACCTAGGTTCTGATACCAAGTATGACAACCGGCACCTCCCAACACACTGATCCACAATCTAAGATGACTTTTGGACTCGCATCAATGCCAAAAAGTACGAGCTACGGTTTTTAAATGTTATAAAGACTAAATATATAAGGATAAAATCTATGACATTTTACACTTTCAGATCTCACAAAAGAATAAATAAAAATAAAAATACAGAAAATTGTCCTTAGACTAGAAAACAATCTCAAAACATATGTAGTCATAATCCAGAGTTTACAGAATACAACAAATGGTCTGAAAAATACCAAGTACGATAAATAGTTACATGGAGAGTAATAGAAAATAATAAGCAACTCCAACGCCATGCTCGCCTCTCCATGTACTAATCTCTGGGCCTATCACCTGATGCCCTGTCCTCTTGTAGTGGGGGGAAAAAGAAAGAAAAGGGGTGGGTCAGACAAAAGTCTGGTGAATGAGTTACATCATTATATATCGTGATCGCATCCAATTAACTTTATTAATACTCTATGTGACTTAGGGTGTTCTACTATGTTTGTGAACTATTTACTAAAGTAGTTTCATTTACATAAAGGGTATATTTCTAAACACACCTATCCTAACATATTGTGAAGGCTTATACTTAGGATCAAACAACTAAATGAATCCTCGAAATAACTATGGACCGGCTAATAGCTAATGGAACTATTCCAACATAGGATAACCTACAATATTAACCTTGGGACAACTTTCCCAAATTACGATTACACATATCGTATCTTTGCATTGATGGGGGAGACCGCAATGCTGACACATGCCAAAGACATCTCAAGGTCGCTGCATCTATTTCCACCTCTTAATGGTAACGTAATGCCGCTTATCGCACCACCTCAGGATCTATCAACAACACAGTATCACATCCGTATCGCCATGCATACTAAGGAAATCCCATTAATGTTGGGTCACACACTTCTCTAGGCTTCATTATCAGTGTGTGCATACACAGTAGAGACTCTTGTAAGTGCAGTTTGTGATAGAATCGCCTAATTCGAATATCGACCTTGCTGAATAAATAGTGTCTAGGCCTTGTTGCCAACGTACGCAGCTGTCCTGTCCCGCAACGTCCAAGAATTGTGAAATTAGGGAACTAATTTCCTTACTTATACTAACATTCATATATAATAATATATATATATATATATAAACAAATTTATAAACTTGGGCCATAGGCCAAGCTTTAATCTCGCCCGTAACATGTTAACCGATCGACCGTTGGTCATCGGAGCGGTCAACCGCATGCTGTCAACTGGCTCCAGTGAGCCAATCAATCGGTCGTCATTGTCTTTAATTTAATTTGTTTTCGTTTAACCACTATTCGTTCTTTGATAATCATGAATTTTTTATTACAGTAAACCGTCCATTATAGTGAACCCTATTTTTTCAACCTATAATCTTCGATGTTATCAATTTCAATTTCTAACAATTTCATATGCATGTTTGTTATTTAAACGAATTAAATCGAGTATAGAATTAATAGGGACCGATATATCAGTCTATCTTTAATTCAACAAAAAGGGTATTCATTTTTTTTCAACAGATTTAATTTATCCAGATTTAGATTAGACAAGAATCATATTCAAATAAGTTAAATTCTTATTCAATTTCCAATCTAATACAATTAATGGATAAATGGCATTTTTGATTTACCTAAACCAATTCTAGATCAAATTGGATACCAATAAACTAAATTACATATGAATCTCCGTATTAATTATGAACCCATTGACCTCAATAAAGTTACCCCTCCTTTAATTTGCTTGGAATCGCCTCCTTTTGGTGTAGGACTCACCTTGATTCATCCATCTTCAATCTCTTGATTTTAATTTGGTTTTATTATTGTTTTTGAAGAAATTTGTTTTACGGAGAAAGAGAGTTTAGATTTTAAAGAGATGGGATTTTCTTACATTTTGGTTAAATTAGGGTTTTGATGTAGTTTATAGTTCTATTATAGGGGTAGAAAGCAACCAAAATTGTTCGATCAACTATTATCAATCCGGCCCATTTGGCCGACCCGAACCCTAATCTGGAAGCGGTGACCGATTGATTGTTGGTTTGGAGCAGTTGACCGGTAGGGTTGACAGGTCCAACTAATGGTGCGAGCTGGTGGAGCTTTCCTAATTAAATATGACTTGAGGTGTTTACACTATTCCGAATAAAGATCTATCACTCGATTTTTTTCGATGAACACTTGGTGAGGGTTCTTAATTTAGAACCAAAATTTTTCTATCATATTATATGTCTATGTAAGGAGAATAAAGGTTTCTAATTGAGAAGCCTGATCGGAGTCCGCACTAGGGAATCGAGTGAGTGATGCTAGTTCAGAAGTAAAGCTATGTATTCGAGTAAGTGATCAAAATAGATTTTGCATAGGAATGATCTATGTACATCATATGGACTAATGTGTAGTGTTAAATGTTTCTGGGTTTAGGGCTGTGGTAAAATTCACGGTCGAAATTCTTTTAAGGGGGAGAGTGTAACGACCTGGAATTTCACCTCCTTGATTTGGGAATATTAAATTAATTTTCAATATTCAAATAATATATTTTATAATTAAAATAAAACTCTTTTAAATAGTAAATAATGATGGTGAAATATTTTTTCAAATTTGTTTACAAAAATATATAGTCGAAGAAAAATCGAAAAGGTGACCGGAAACCATTTTTCGAATTTTCAACGTTTCATCGTATAAACGTTACTTGAAATATTATGTACACTTTTGTATATATATGCACACATATACTAAAGTATTTAATATGGTTTAAGAGAATATATTAAGGTTAACAAACTTACCTAAGTTAAGGTAATCATCGATGTGACACTCTGGCAACTAAAATAAAAAAAAATCACATCTTAAAGGACATAAAGGACTAACAATTATGGCATGTTTTCTTTGACTTGATGGAGTGGTGGCTAGGGGGAAATGTGTACATGGAGGTGGAGGAGCATGGTGAGGTGGCATGAGGTGACTGGAGGGTAGTATTGGAAGTGTAATTAGGTAATTTTGCATATTCATTTCATATAAAACATTTTTCCCATTTTCTTTTCATTCATTTTTAATTTTTCTAATTTTATCAAAGAACCTCCATCTTTTTTTTAGCTTCACGAAACTTTTAATGGCTTCTTATGTTAGTTTTTAAGATTTTAAAAATCGAAAGTTTTAAATATTTAAACTTGTTTTAAAACTCTTTCTTCTCCATTTTCCTCCCATTTCATTTGGCCATAACTTCCTCCATACCACTCCAAATTAAGATTTTCTTTTTCAAAATGATATAGAATTTTAGTGGCTACAACTTTCATTTGAATGACTTTTTCAAATTTCGAATATTTTTGGGTCAAAATTGCGTTTCTTTCTAACTCATTTTTTGACCCATATTTTCAAGCCCGAAAATACCACTCCTTCTAACCATATCTCCCTTAAAACAAACCCAAATTTAGTGATTCTTTTTTTTAAATGATAGAGAAAAAATTTCCTATAACTTTTATTTTTAAAACTTTTCTAAATTCCAAGAGTAAGTTGCCCAGAAATCGAGGGGAAGATTACCTATTTTTGAGTGATTTTTGTTGTTTTCCAAGATTTCCAAATTCTAAAGCATTTCAAGTTTTCAAAGATTTTTGGCAAGTAAACTTCTGTTGATTTATAAATTTAAGTTTTACTTATAAATGTTGCATAAAATTATGTATGATGTGTGGCTTGATGTTTTTAGGTTTTGATGTAGTTGGATATGTTTGAATGATGTTGTTATGTGTTTGAAAAGTTAGGCTTTGATTTGAAGTATAAAGTATTGGTTATGTATGCATGAATATGTGTTTGATTATGTATGGGTTGTGAGATGTATATGTTGTGATGGACATGATTATATGTTTTTGGCTTAGAAAGTTAGCACTTTGGCTTTGTTTATCGACAAAGTAATCTTTTTGTGAAATTACGAGCTTGATTTAGAAATCAAAAATCATTTTTTAAAGTTAGGAAACTTTGCTTTGTTTTTAATATACCTACTTTGTATTTCAAAAGTTAGAAAGCTTTTAAGTGATAAGTTAATAAAGAAGGAAGTTGAAAAGCATTTCTGGGAAACGACATCCATAGCGATAGTCGCTATGGATGCAGCTTCGATAAAATTTGAATTTTTTCAGAAGTAAGTTTCAAACTTTGAAAGGGTTTGAAATGTTTTGTAAACGTAACAATGATGTTTGAAAAAATTAATTAAGAGTTTAGTGATTAATTTTTAACTAATTAAGTTTCAATAATAAATAATTAATTAAGTATTAAGCAAGGTTTATAAATTTTAATAAAGTGTGGATTAGTACTTAATAATTAATTAAGTTAGGGTAAATAGTACTTAATTATTTTTTAAGTAAGTTAATCATAATTTGTTAATTAACAAAAGGTTAATTATTATTTAAGAATTAATTATTATTTAATTTAGAATAATTCACTTATTTATTTATTCAAGAAATGGTTTAATATTACTAATCAACTTAAATTTAAGTTAAGATGTAATTAAAACTTAATTACGATTTAATTTATTTTAAATAAAGGTTTAATTTAGTTATTTAAGTTTTAATTAAGGAATAATTAATTAATTAATTGAGATTAATTAATATTTAGTTATTAATTAAGTGTTTAAATTATTTTTTAATTATTAATTAAAGATTAATTATGGTTTAATTATTTATTTTTAAAGGACAATTATTATTTAATTATTTGTTTAATAGTTCATTATTATTTAATTATTAATTAAAGTTTTAATTATTATTAAATAAAAAGTTTAAATGTTATTTAATTATTAAATAAAGTTTTAGAAGTATTAAATCACTTTATTTCTAAAGATCGGTTTTGTTTTCTAGAAGCAACTTACTTTTAAAGGAAAATTTTAATCCAAGGGATTTCTTTATCG